>JAVGVS010000044.1:1762164-2290375 GCA_032718565.1 Distichodus sexfasciatus
AAGGTACCACTGAGGTGCTCATGAGCATGGCACCATCCCCAAGCACTGCCCCCCGGGCGCTGCCAAAAAAGCAGCTGTGCTGTGGTGTGTTCACAATGACATATAATCACTCATTTTCATTTTTACCTGAGAGTATGTCATCAGATTGGAAAAGATTGTATCAAATCTGCCAACTTTCTTAGATACTTTTTATGTGGAAAATAACAGAATTATGCATGTACTGTTTATACAGTAACTCATCTATTTATATTCATCTATTTCCCCTGGCTTTCAGTATTTATTATTATTGTATCCCTGTTTCTCCCATTCATCATTTAATTGTGTCTACTTTTCTTTATTGTTTGTCTAATTTTTCATTTAATCATTTTACACTTAACACTCCAATAACTGTTGCTCGCCTTTTCCCTTTTCATTTTTAATTTCATTATTGTATGGTGTAGAGGTGTTAAATCATTAAAGATTATTAATACGGTTATTTCACTTGTACTTAATCGTAAATGAACTGAGCTGTGTCTCAAACGTAGGAAAGCAAGTCATTGCGCAGGCCCACGTTACGGCTGAGTGAATGTGTCTGGGCAGGATATTGTCTCGCTCTTATATCAATCCATCAGCAGCCTCTTATTGTGTCACGCCAATAGCTACCAGCTGCAGTTCCTGAATTATTAAACAGAAACCAGCGCTCGGTCAGAAAGTCTGGATTCAGCAGTACGTGAGACAGAGTACGCCAAACAGCAGAAGGCCTTTTGGATCAGATGTGAAGACCTTAAAGGGGAAATCCACCCAAAGACCAATATTGTTGTTAATTGTTTATTAGTACCTTTAACGCCATGATGCTTACCCCATTGACTTTCATTCATCATCAGAACAAATGCTCCACCGAAAATGGCACGATGACCTCTGGGCATTCACACAGAAACTGTCCTGCAATTAGGAGAGATGGAGTTTGAATCGTGCGACGAACGAGAGCGCTTTCCTGCATAAACTCAATTTAGTGGAAGGAGGGAGGAGGAAAAGAAGAGAGAAGGTCTTTCTGAAGGACTTTTCACCAGCACAATATAGAGAGAGGGAGGGAGGGGACGAGGGCCGGCCAGGCAGGATATTAAAAATCTAGAGTAAGATTAGACTGTGAGAGAGAGAGACTTGTATTAACTTGCCATGTATTAGACAAGAAAGAAAGAAAGAAAGAAAGAAAGAAAGAAAGAAAGAACAACACATCGCATTCAGTGGAGAGGAGAGACAGCAAAAGAAAGAAAGAAAGACAGAGAGAGTAAGTTAGAGAGAAACAGAGGGATGAGAGAGACAGAGACAGGCAGAGAAAGAGACAGAAACACTGAGAAACTGAAGGGAGGAAACAGAGGAAAAGAGAGAGATAAGAGAATATAGAAGACAGAAGGTTTGAGAGAGAGAAAGAGTAGGACAGTAGAACAAACATAGAGGGAGGAAGAAAAAGGGGAGCAGAGTGAGCTGAGGGAACTGAAAACACAGTGAGAGAGAGAGAGCGAAATGACAGAGAGGAACAGTAGAATTGACAGACTGAGAAAGACAGAGAGATTAGAGAGAGAGAAAGAGAAGTGCAGAGAGAGTTGAACAGAGAGAGTGGGATGAGAAAGTACAAGTAGAACAGAGCGAGAGTGAGTGAAAGATGATGAGAGAGGGAGAGACAGACAGAGCAACGAGAGAGAGAAAGACAGGGCAACGAGAGAGATGGAGTTAGAGACAGAGCAATGAGAGAGAGAGAGAGAGAGAGAGAGAGAGAGAGAGCAATGAGAGAGAGAAAGAGAGAAAGTGTGTAATGAGAAGGAAGGTAGAACAAACAGAGAGACAATTAGAGTAAAAAAGAAAGAGAGTGAGAGAGAGCAAAAAAACGAGAGATGAGAGTGGGTAAAAACAGATAGGGAGGGATGACAGAGAGGGGGGAATGAGAGAGTGTAGAACAGACAGAGAGAGAGAGAGAGATGAGGAGGAGGAGGAGGTAGTTAAGATGCAGCAGGGCTGTGCTGGATCATTACCATACATCAGGAGAATAAATGAGGCTTTCAGCACAGCGTAATAAGAGTTTGATAAATCATCAGGAAAGAATTAACTAGACGTCAAAACAATGTGCAGCACCTGATGGATGGCCAGGGTGGGGGCGAGGACACACATACATCACACACACACACACACTCTCACACACTTGCTCACAGGGCAGAGGATAGGACATGCATTACTCAGACTGGCCACTGACACACACACACACAGGATGGGGGTTCAGACACACATTACTTATCTCTCTCTCTCATACACACACACATAAACAGAGGGTAGACCCTAGGACAGGCATTAGTCAGTCTGGTCACTGACACACACACACAAACTCACACAGAGAGCGCAAGAGCTCACAAGGTTACAAGACATTTGTGTGTGTTTGTGTGTGTGTATGTGTGTGTGTGTGCTGCAGTTGTGCGTTTAGACTGATCTGCTTAGTTCGATTTCCCCAATTGCTTTCCCTGCCTGGCATTCACATTACTTAGCTCTTTCTCTGTTTGATGCATTCTGTTGTCATGCTGTAATTTTTAATTTAGGATGTCACACACATTGTGCAACTACGATGCATGAATGTAAAAGAAAAGTAAGACTGAGACAAATGACGGAACCACATAAAGTAAAGAGACAAAGCACCAAAGAGAAGAGAACAAGAAACGCTAAGATAAGGAAGCGAAAAGCGTTTGATCAAAAAGGAAAATGGACGATTGAAGGGTAAAACCGAGACGAGATGCACATTAAAGACTGATTTTCTTTAATCCAACAGAAAAGAAAATGGCACTTTTGAGAACAAACTGTCAGGCAAATCGATTGCAATTAAGAAGAATTCATCGTAATTTACTGTTTGCTAGACTTCGGAGTCAGTAGCTCGAGTCCATATTAAATGATAAAAAGATGCATCCAGATCAGTGGCTGAGGAACTTTTACAAATGAGAAATATTATTTAGAATTTATACTGAACAACTCACGAAGAACATACCTGTCTTCTTGGCAGGAATGTTCTTGCTAACTTGCCTTACAAGAACAGTTGATGTTCAGCTCATCAGTTCAGCAATGTTTATCGTAATGTAAACTTCTATATTAAATGTGACACCAGAACAGTATAAATTAAGTTCCTTTTTCTGGTATCCAGTCGGTTTTCCATCATGCTTGACTTTAGAGCATTCACACCTGGTCTAAGGTACTCAGTATACTCAAAGAAAATAAATTTGCCGGATAGGATGGAATACCTCAAGAAAACACGTCCCTTCAGGACCAAAATTGCCCCCAGTCCTGCACAATGGGATACGGATGAAATGGATTGGGATTCGCTGGCTTATATCACAATTCTGAGTCTTTGGGAAACTTTTTGTGACCTCATTGACATTAACATGCCAGACATTTCTTTCAAAAAATGAGATCCATTCACTCATTCATTGAGTTCATATTGCTGTCAGCCCACCTGTCATCCTTCCTTTGCCCATCAAATTTCCATGTATACCTGCCTTCTCTCCTCATATGGCCAAAGTCACTGAGTTTTCTTCTCAAAATCAAACCTCCCAGAGGGCAATCAGCCGCTACCTCTTCAAGCATCGATCTGTTTGATTTTTCTAGCTGTCTAATGAATTCTCATCAGTCTTGTCATGCTCCAGCATTGTTTTTTCCACCTTCACCCCTACCAGGTGTGCAACTGCATACATTACTGCAAAACAATCACTACAAATTTGACCAAAGGTGCTGTTGTTGACCATGTGCTGTCTTTGCTCCCTAATATCATTTATGTGATATTTTAGTAAACTTGTTTTATAGCTACTGGGCCTGTGTAAGTGAGGGATTATTTGTCATTTTAAACACAGCACAGCACAGTGCACCACCACGACATGTGACCTCTGCATTCGACCCATCCGTGAAAGAGCAGGGGGCAGCTGACATGAGCAGTGCTTGGGACGGTCCCTAGATAATGAGTACCTCAGTGGTACCTTTAAGCGTACAGGACTCGAAACAGTGGCACTGCGATTTGTAGTGTGGCATGGTGGTGGTGGTGACATAGTAAGAATCCAGAACCAACAGCAAACAGGATGTCAAAGGGAAGGCAAAAATTGTAAGTCAAAAAGAGACGCACAAAAGATCATACTGAAAATGCAAACAGGGTAAAGCAGAGAGAAAGGCTTGGTGTGCAACTGATTTGGCAATACTTGATATAAAAAGGACCAGTTAGGTATTGTTTTAAAAAAGCTTAGCTTGTGAAGTGGAGTTGAGTGGAGGTAGTATACACTTTTTATTTTACGGCATTATACATTTACAGCATTTTAGCTCTCATCCAGAGCGACTTTCATTTTACTAATTTTAGCGAAAGCTCTTGCTCAGAGACCCAGTGATGGTCAGTGTTGGGGAGTAACGGAATACATGTTCCAACGTTATGTATTCAGATTATAATTTACGGTTAATTAAGTAATTGTCATAATAGTCAAATATTATTGCCCCTTCTAACATCTTTAACTATCTGAAGGAGGTTCTGTTAAGGTCTCAAGCCCTTGTGTGTACATATCTCACTGCAGGAGATGTAATCTCCAACCAACTCTCCTCTATATTCAGACGACTAAAAGGGGCCAGCGCTTACACACACTTTGATTCGCACTCCCCCCTCATCGTCGTCTCGTTCTCATCTCACCGGGAGATTTAATTGCACGCTGCTGACCTTTACCCATTCGGCGCGAGGTGACAGTCGCCCGATTAGTCGTGACAGGGCCGGCGGCCGGTGCTAACGATGACGAGAGGGGACGAGGACCAAGAGCGTGTAATTAGAGCTAGTGCTCACACACACACGCACACAAGCGAGCATCGCAGGGGTTGAGTGGAGTTGACACCGACGTCCCCGAAGCCCGAGGACGCCGGTGTCAACTCCACTCAACCCCTGCGATGCCCACTTGTGTGCGTGTGTGTGTGTGAGAGTGTGTATGTGAACCTGTCAGCAAAGGAGGCTAAGCAAAAACGACACTTCGATTGAACGGTACGAGGCACAATTACGATGTAACACTGGGACGATAATGATGTTCCACACACACACTCTCTCTCTCTCACATTCCTACACACACACTTGTATTACTATCTTTGTGAGATCTTTCCATTGACATTCATAATGACTAGATGCAAATAATACTACAATGCTTTTCAAATCATGGACATTTTCTATGTAATAAATTTTTCCTTATGGCGACTGGTCCTTACATACAACAATTGTCCCCACAAAGCCATAAAAATGGACAAATTATCATTTTCCCTATCTTTTAGGTGACAGCCAGGTCCTCACAACCCCCCAAATACATGTACACACACACGCAAGCAAAATCCACTCATGGACCTAATTTAACGTCTTTCTCTCTCTCTCACTCTCTCTGGGACTGCAGATGTGAGTCACTGCCAGTATCCCATAAGCCCCCCCTCTGCCCTTAGCTGTTAGCCTGGCGGTTAGCCTAGCGTCCTCCTTTCCATTTAGTTACACATAATTAGCAGTGACACGTACAGGCGGATGCTGTACAGCTAGCCACAGTAACCCTACTGTGGTGTAGTTGCAGTTACACTCCAGCAAACACACATTTTAGCAATTCAAATTAGGTTAAATAAGCTAGAGTTCAATTTTTATTTGAACCCATTGGTTCCTACAATAATGACAGAAATATTTGGCAAGATTTTCTTCATAAATCATACAAAATCCAGTGTTGGTGAACTCTGTGATCTGTATATAACTGTAACGGTTAAAAAACTAAAAACTATACTAAAAGTATAGTGTAGAACAGCTTTATAAAGTAAGCTATTACAGACAGTGAGGGGAGTAACACTGTACAAAAGTAATTACTGAGAAATATTACAATGTTTCGCGTCGGGTCAAAGTTAACTTTATAGAAAGACGAGATGACGCGCCTAGATTTCTTTTACAGAGCACAATAAGCATATATAAATAGACAATAAAATACAAACTCAAAACTGGAGCTGGAAAACAACATTTTAGTTACATGAGGTATTCTGTGATAAAAGGGTTTCAGCAAGAATGAAAGGAAAGGTGTACAAGACAGTAGTGAGACCAGCCATGTTGTATGGTTTGGAGACAGTACCAATGAGGAAAAGACAGGAGGCAGAACTGGAGGTTGCAGAGCTCATGATGTTGAGGTTCTCTTTGGGAGTGACGAGGATGGATAGGATCAGGAATGAGTTCATCAGAGGGACAGCTCATGTTAGATGTTTTGGAGATAAAGTCAGAGAGGCCAGACTGAGATGGTTTGGACATGTCCAGAGGAGAGACAATGATTACATAGGTAGAAGGATGCTGAGGTTGGAGCCACCAGGTAGGAGGCTGAGAGGAAGACCAAAAAGGAGGTTTATGGATGCGCTGAAAGAGGACATGAAGTTAGTTGGTGTGAGGGTAGAGGATGCAGAAGATAGGGATAAATGGAGATTCGCTGTGGCGACCCCTGAAGGGAAAAGCCGAAAGAGAAAGAAGAAGAAGATGTTATGTGAGGTATTCAATGATATGTGCAAATATTACACCAGCAGTCAAGAAGTGAAGAACTACAATTTCAGTGTGATGGGAGGATCAAGGAATCACGTAATTGACTCTTTCTGGAATTGACTCCCAGCCTGACTTGGCAAAAAGACAAACATACCAAAGCAGTTGCACAATTGGGGCAGTAGGATAGGGAGTTCGCCCAGTGATCAGAAGGTTTAAGTCCCAGACCCAGGTTAAGGTACCACTGAGGTACTCATGAGCAAGATACCGTCCCCAAGCACTGCTACCCAGGTGCTGGCCATGTCAGCTGCCCACTACTCATTCACAGAAATGTCAAATGGAGCAGTCACATTTGGTTGTGGTGCACTGTGTGCTGTGCTGTGTTCACAATGACAAATAATTTCTCTTAAACTCACTTAAATCTGGAATTAGAACCAGTAACTTTTCTGGCTAGGCAAACAAAGTCAATTTCCCACATTTGATTTTTTCTGCTTTTTTAAGCCATAAAACACAGAACACTCCAACCAAATGCACATTTGGTAACAAGACCTTCAAGATGAACCACTGCCGAGTGGGATGGATCAAAACCACCGCCTTGTGAAGCAATGAGAGAATGAACGATGAAGGAGAGGCTAATGGGAGCCATCTGTCCCAGTAATGAGCACACTCATCCCCAAATGAGCTGATTTTAATTAAGACCTACTGAATTAGCCCTGATAGGTTGCTTATCGGTAGCACACGTCATTATGCAAATATAATAAAGATCATCGAGCAGCGGAGAAATTAATAACCAAAGTGACGACCACGCTAACGCTAATGCATTGGAGTCCCTCCTTTGTGTTGACTCGCTCCAGCGTACCATTTGGCAGTTATGCCATTATAAATATGAAATATGAATAACTACTGTAAAAGTGAACAGCTGTTGTGTGCATTATATTATTTCTCAATAAAATTATTTTTACTCAATTCACACTGGAAAATCTTCTGATAGCAACATAGGACATTTGTATTGGGGCAGTTGGTAGCGTAACAGTTAGGGAGTTCGCCTTGTCATCGGAAAGTCACTGGTTCCAGTCATACTCATAAGCAAGGTACCGTCCCCACTGCTCCTGCACGGATGCAGAAGTTCTATTTCGTTGTGGTGCACTATGTGCTGTGCTGTGGTGCGTTCACAATGACAAAATAATCACTCACTCACTTATTCACTCACTGTTGTCCTATACAGTATGACACATATACAGTATGTCGGCCATAGGATCTTTTTGTGTGGAGTTTGTGTGCCCTCCTTATGTTGGTGTGGGTTTTCTCCATGTGCTCCAGTGTCCTCCCACAGTCCAAAAGCATGCTCTATATGCTCTATGAAAGCATGTAAAATTGTACAACAATTATTTAGAATTTACATACTTCTTTCAAAACAGTTAATATTCAGTTTAAAAGCTAGCAAAAACTCAAATATCTTTAGACGGAAGTTTGTTGCATTTCTAGAAATGGACTACTAAAAAAGCATGAATTACTGCCATTACTATTTGACACACTTTTATTGATTGCAAAGTATGGTCGGTAAATGATTGTAATGTATTTTTCTGTTACTGTATATTGCACAATGTGATGCTCACTGTAATGATTTTACGGGCTGAACTCCCTAACCGTTATGCTACTAACTGCCCCAACGGTTAACGATAATGACTAATGACAATAGTATTTTTAAGAGGGTTGCTAATGAATGTAGATGTTATTAAATGGGTTTATGTGTTGAGTTGAATTATAGTTAGTTGTGGCCCTTGCAACCCAAATGATTCACTTAAATGTTATTGACTTAAACATCAGTATTTTAAAAAATTCACAAGAGAATGATTTAGGCACATGTTCGGAGTTCGTGACACAGCGTAGGCATGACTGTCGACTGCAAATATGTCTTTATGGAAAATCCCCTCTGACAGGGCAATTTAGTCCAAGTGTCACTCAGACTGACAAATCCAATGTTCAATGTTTTTTCTTCACCTTCTGTCATATGTTTTTCAACCACAGCTGCCATGAGCGAGAGACAGAGAGAGAGAGAGAGAGAGAGAGAGAGAGATTTGGGAATGCTGTTGCAACTCTGGAAACTTTTCCAAAATAAGACACTTTAGTATGAAGAGGAACTGTGAGAAGCTGAAATGAATAAACAGATAAGAATGAGGAAAACACAACCTCATCAACTTGTATTTCCTGGTTAGGTTTGTTTTTTGGAAATGTATGCTGAATGTGTGTGTGTGTGTGTGTGTGTGCAGGCATGTGTGCATGCCCCTTCCTGACCCCGTGGTCATTAATCTCTCTCCATGTCAAGGTAATGGATGATGATGGACAAGCCAAGTTTTCAACGTACCACTGCACACCCATTCACACTCCTACTCCTGAGTGACACACACTCTCACACACTCACAGTCATGTCCTACTATCTTTGTGAGGTACTGTATGTCTCTATTGATTGACTGAAGGTGAATTATACTCCACCTACACCTCTTTTAAGGACAGGTCCTCACATACAAAAATGTCCTCACAAAATGAACATGAAAAAAAAAAATGTGAGTTTCATGTGAGCATGACAGACCTATATCTAGTCACAAACGCACACAAACTATGTCTTTATAGCAAACACCTGGTCTAAAGTTTAGGGGTATAAACTCCAAAGACAATGAAGCAATTTCGGATAAAGTTGACGCAATCACATTGGATACATGACTACCAGAAATGAATTAATGCTTTCGATCGCTTATGGGAAATTCTCTCTGTGCTTCCTTTAGGGCCTCAGTAAAATCCCTTTTTTATATTTTAAGGAACAGTCAGATCATCACAAGCATAAAAGGTGCCTACGATATTGTTTGCTTTTCTATACAGTCCATAGACATAATGATGATAGTAGCTAATTAAATGTGATGCCACTTTTCGTCTGCACAGGTAGGTCCGTAACCAAGTCTGAAATATATTCCCAAAATAAGTCAGAAACACACACACGAACACTCATTTATTTTCAACTTGGAAATGGTAATATATGGAAAATTATGTTATTTTAAAATATACACAAATATGAAAAATGTGTATTTTGGGGTTTTTGATTTTGGTTTTAACTTGAAAAAAGGAATGATTTATAGATTGTGAGTTTGTATGTGTGTGTGCTACTGAGAAAAGTCGTTATCTTTCCCACTATCCAGCTTGATAAAAGGTTGAAAGATCTGCAGTCTCTCCCCCTGCCGACCAGAAGAAGGACTGCATATGACTGCGTTCACTTGGAGGACTCTTGTTTCTCTCTTTCACACACACACACACACACACACAAAAGTAATGTCAGCAAGGTCTTTCACTTACTGTAAAAACTGTGATCCGTTCTTTATGAAAACTCATTTTTCGTTGCCTGTCAGATTCTCACCACCCCGTTAAAAAGGAATTTACGTGCAATATCACGGAAAGTTTAAAAACACAAAGCACACTCTTTCTGCACTCCCCCCCACCCCCTCCCCGGTCAGCCAGCCCTAGTTCCAGCACATATCTGGCCAATTACAGGGTGTTGATTTAGCTGTCATTGGGGGCGTGTGTTTGGACGTGATTTATAGAGCGCCACGTCGTGCCACTCGGCCAGCTGTAAATTGCACAAAATGCAGAACGGGCCGGCGGTTTGCTCGCTGCGCCTGAATTAAAGCGGCCACTGATTGCTGCGCAGCGTAATGTAAATGGGATGTGAGCAGCTCCATCACTCACCATGTCATGTAGCCAATCCCATTATTATTTATTATCATAATTGCCCCGTGTTTCCCCGGGCAATGCGGCTGGCGTGATGGATGCCGTGACAGATCAACTCAGTGTGACAGAGCGAGAGAAGAGAAAGAAAGAGTGAGTGAGAGTTTTTAGGCCATGTGTACTTACACAACACATGTGGCTGTGTGTAATGATAATGTGCTGTATCCAAAAAACAGCGTGAGACAGGGAGAAAGAAAGAGAATATATAGTATATGTGTGAGAGAGAGTGTGTGTTTAAGAGAGAGTGAGTTCTCGGGCCGTGTGTACTTACACAAACGTGTGCCTCTATGTAAAGGTAACGCACAGTGTGAGTGTGTGTGTGTATGTGTGTTTGTGTCTGTATGACTGGGAGAGAGAGAGCAAGAGAGAGAGAGAAAGAGTGAGAGAGTGTGAGAGAGAGAGAGAGACCAAGGAGTGTGTATGTATGTGAGTGTTTGTGCTTAAGTGAGTATGTGAGAGCGAAATAGACAGCAATAAAGTTTGAGAGTGTGTAAGAGAGAGAGTGTGAGTGTGTGTGTGTTGCTACTTGTTCTGCTCTCAGCCTGCATTGAAACTGTGCAAATTCCTCCAATGACAAGAATGCAAAAATACAGAAATGTATCTGTACTTGTGGGAAAATAACAAGATACCACTTCTCAGTAACAATAACACACACACACAAACACGGACTGGCCGTCACTCACGTAGGCTCCCGTATTGTGTTTTGGGTCTGCTGTTTATCTGTTGATGGAGAAGACGCTCTCCTGCTCTTATCAGCCGAGCTGTTGCACAGATGAGGGGATAACGTCACTGATCCTACAAACAATCACATACACACACAGTTTCTCACCACACTGTATGAGGATACATGGACACACATACACACTCAGTAAACTACTGTTAATTGGGAAAGCCATCTGAGGAGAACTACCCAGTGAGGCAGTGTGTGAACATGGAGTGTATTTACAGACCCACTGGATTCAGCAAAAAAACCTGAATAATTAGTCAAACTTGACCACAGTTCCATTTTCATGTTCCATTAAACCAGTTGTTCCCATTATTTCTCTACAGGTCCCACTCCTTTTGTAGATAAGAATATTTTCGAGTCAGTGACCTCCCCCAAACGTCCTAGTTTATAACACTTGTTTAAGATTAAATGAAGTATGTGGTACCACATTATAGAAATGCACGTTAAGGAATAGCTGTTCAGCTTTAACCTCTACTAAGTTTTAACATTCATAATGAACTGGTGACGTAATTAGCATGCAAGCTCATGACGTACAGTTAGAAAGTAACGTCTGTACTGAAACTGCTGTACTTGCTGCTTGTTAGTCGGTGAAAAGTTCTATCATGGCAGTATGATGCATACTAGGGATGCACAGTAATATCACAATCATATCGAATTTCACAATCACAATCAACTCTGCCTGACTCTGCCTTCCTCATTTATCGGCATCGGTATCGGCAGATATACGCATGAAAAACATCGGATATCAGTATCGGCCAATAATTGTTATATCGTGCATCCCTAATATATACATTATGTATGAAGTATGTATAATACAGATCATTCATTCGTTATCTGAACAGCTTAAGCCCAGAACCTTGTTTGCTGTGAGTTGACAGAGCTAACCACCGCAATACCGTGCCGTCCCCTATGATGCACACAATTTTCTCATTACCTGAAGTTCACTCTGGACACATTTTAAAAGCTGAATTTGCTGTTCAGAACACCAGGGGATTTCTCCTCACTCATTGCCTTATTTGTGTCTTTCAGTCACTCAAGCCTCCTTTATAATGACGTTTCACACCAGCGCCACCTGTATATGACAAAACTATGCAGACTGATAAAACAGCTACCTTTTCTCTGCCACAAAGGTTTACAGGCATTTATTAAGTAGAAACACGTCACATAGAAACCAGTCTTCAGTCAAATAAACACCTGAGCTTCAGATACTTAACCAGCTCCCTGATAGAAAAAAGTAACACCCGAACATTTGGTTGAATCAGGGACGCAGCTTTGAAACTGCCACTCTTAGTTGCTTTCAAACTAATTCATTTGTGGAATTTTGAAGGCCTTCATAGCATCCTGCAGCCACATGTCCGTTTCATGTCCGTTTCTTACAGCACCAGTGAAGTGACATCGAAGATTTTCGATTTTCTTGCTAATAAAGATACTCAAATACGAAACATAGTGGAAATATGAATTTAATCAATTTAAGTGAGTGATTGTCATCGTGAACACAGCACATCACAGCACATAGTTGGTGCAGTTGGTAGTGCAGTGGGTAAGGAGTTGGTCCCGTGACCGGAAGGTTCGACCCCTTCATTTGACCCATCTGTAAAGGAGCAATGGGCAGCTTTTTGGCAGTGCCCGAGTATTAGGACTTGGGGATGGATACCTTACTCATGAGTACCTCAGTTGTAGATTTACCAGTACAGGATTTGAACCGGTGACCATCCAATCACAGGGTCAAGTGCCTTACTGTTTATTATGCCTCCGACAGCCCTGAAGAGCTCTGCGTTTGACCCATCCATTTGAAGGAGTAGTGGGCAGCTCTGCCAGTGCCCATGAACCAGTGCTCATGAGTACCTCAGTGTGCAAAGAGGTGTTTGGTAAAGAATGCTAAATGCATTTTTAATGAAAGTTAAGGGTGTAACGTAAAATCTCAGTAGCACAAAAAACGTATAACTGGTGACAAACTTTATTTCGACTATATTCAAGCGAAATGAAAGAATGACAAAACTATGACTCATTAGTACAATTACAAAAAACTGTCAACTGGAAATTTTAAGCGTCCAATGTCATCATAAATATTCTCCAAATCCACACAGAGGCTGTCAGGACAGTTTGGTGAAATGGTAAAGATGAGTAGAAATGACGAGTAAATGCTCCTTCGTGTTTAAAGCCTTTCCGCCTTCCGCGTAGAGGAGAGTTTACTCAGATCAGTCAGCCGTCTGAGCCGA
The DNA here is from genome assembly GCA_032718565.1 of Distichodus sexfasciatus. Classification (NCBI taxonomy): domain Eukaryota; kingdom Metazoa; phylum Chordata; class Actinopteri; order Characiformes; family Distichodontidae; genus Distichodus; species Distichodus sexfasciatus. The sequence continues at coordinate 1,775,393 of JAVGVS010000044.1, forward strand.
CTGACTCATTTCAACAACTCTGACAGCTGTCAGTCATGTTAATAACCATCATTCACTCTCACTGTCATCATCCTCTCAAGTCATGATCTTATACACACACACAAACACACTTAATGAGCTGTCAGTCTTCTTCATGACTTTATTCCTCAGCTGACTCGCTAAAGGACATGTCAACATGAATACACACACTCATAAACACACACATTTTGGTCTTGCTATCTTTGTGAGACCTTTGTGAGAGGCTTTTAAATGATAAACAATGGATTTCACAAACAAATTATTATAAATTATAGCAGAATTACTCTTGAGTATATAAAAGTCAAACATGAATCCTTTTCATATAATAATTTAATAGTACATTCTCTTCATACCATTCTGAAGATCTAGTCATTGATACAAAAGGCATTTCATTTACTGTAATGGAATTAATCTGTCTATTTTTGATAGATGCATTCAGTTTTACTGTGCAATGTGCGTGCGGTGCCTTTATGACTTATCCATCATTCAAATGTTTGTTTTCAACATTTGCATTTTGTGTTTAATGTTATCATGATTAACAGACGATAAACTCTGCATTCTCTACAGCCCTGATGTGCAAACACACAATCTGACGTACACTCTCTCTCTAAAGCAGCTCAGAGCATGGTGGCATTTGTTTGGCACAAAGTGTGTATGTGTGTGCTGTTTTACTTGGCATCCTGTGTGTGTTTGTGGTGGGAATGCACTGTACTGCTGTCAGTGCTGGTGTGTGTGGCCTCAGTGATGAAACCATAACACACACACACACTCACCATGGCAAGAGCCAGTATCCCTTGGAAATGTAACAAAATTTTGGCAGAACACAAAGCTCCTGCCACCTGGCACCATCAGTCAGGTATAAAAGCAGAACACACTCTTTCTAACACACACTGAGAGGTGGTGTGAGAATGTGTGTTATTGACACACCACTAAGATCTCTCTTCCTCTCAGAAACCCTGGGCAACGTTGACAAACTGTAGACGGATACACACTCATACACTCTGCAAATCTAACACACTTAATAACATCGTAAACCTTGCTTGTGCCCTAAGGACTACCACCCCAAGTAATCCCTAAATTTAGTCCTAATCTAATCCTAACCCCAGATTTAGCCATAATTTTATCCTAAATCTAACCACAATCTGGTCGTGACCTTAGACTTTAATTTAATTTAATCAAACCTTGACGCTATTCCTAAAAAAATTATAATCTCATAACTAAATTTATCCACAATTTAATCTGCCCCTAACCATGATGTAATTCTGACCCTAAATTTAACCATAATATAGTCCTAACCTAAACTTAACAGTAAACTAATGCTAAAACTAGCTAGAATCTAATCCTAAACCTAACTAACTATAAACCTATACATACACTAAAGCCAACCATAATATAACCCCAACTCTAAACCTAACCACAATCTAATCTTGACACTAAATCTAAATAACCTAAACCTAATTAACCTAACTATAATCTTGTGCTAAACCTATTTATAATCTGATCCTAACCCTTAACATAACCATACTCTAAACTAACACAGACAGTAATCTAACCCTGACCTTAAACCTGACCATAAATGCTTTCTTAAACCTAGTTATAATATAATCACAGCCTGTGACCTTATCATAAAATTTAAACCTAAACATAATCAAATTCTAATAATAATATTAACCTGATACATTACCTATTCATAATCTATACTTGTCACTTAAACTAACCATAGTCTAACTCCTGACCATAAAATACACCTAAACCTAACTTTAATCTAAACGTGGCACTAAATCTGACCACAATCTAAACCTAACCCTAACCTGTCCATAAACTTAAACCCAGTCAACATCAAATTAGAATTTATATGCTTACCTTCATCAAAACCTGACCATAATTTATTTTTCAAAACATTTCCAGATGTTTTGGGAATCTTCATGAATTGATGAATTTAATGCAAATATCTAAACAACATACTAGAAAAAATATCTCCCACACGCTCACACGTACGGGCCCAGGCACAGAGTGAGCCACAGACTACTGCTTAGTCTAAATGGTGGTTCCTGGGATAGAACCAGTTGAAAACCCCTGCTAATCTTAATCCTTAATCCAAGAACACATTCTCATTGTAAGATGAACTTCAACTTCATAAACCAAACAAAAGCGTTTGACTGATTCAGCTTCTCAAATAAAAGCTTGGAAAGAAACTCTTTTTGGTTAGAAGCTTTAAGGAACGAGATAAGGAGAGAGTGGAAGAGAGAGAGAGAGAGACAGGACATGACATCTTTCTTCATCTCTCTTGTTCCATGTCTGCCAGTTTTGGGGTGAAGGATGAAGGTGTTGGTGAGTCCTGTCTCTTTCCTGTCTTCTTTAATTTCTCTTTTCATCACTGGCATTATCTTTACCTACACACACACAGACACTAAGAACTGTCTGTACGTCTCTGCTTGGTGAGTGGCTGGTGTTGGCATGTAATGAGAGAGTATTTGTGTGTGTGTGGCAACAGCTTGCATTGGGAAGTGTGCAAGAGTGTGTGAGGCGTGTTGATGTGAGAGTATGTGTGTGTGTGTGTGTGTGTGTTGGCTATCATCTTTCCATTGACAGAGCTGCTTACATACGCACCACCTCTCAAAAACACCCGTGATTTTCACACATACACCCACACACACACCATTTTCCACTCAGGCGCACAAGGCCACCCAGAAACACACGTACACAGCCTGCCTAGGCTCTTCCCTCACACTCACACTCACACTCAAACACACACACACATACACACACACACACTCTGGTTAAAACCTCCTCAAACCTGAAAGCATCGCTGCATCTCTCGCTCCATCTGACAGCCGAATCGCATGGCCGAGCTTATGCCGGTGTGTGTGTGTGAGTGTGTGGGAAATCAAGCTGGAGTGCTGATGCTATCTTTGATTGACAGGAGGGTGTGGCACATGCCCTCAGGATGCGTTACCCTCAGCTTGTAGTAACATGAGGGCACACACACACACTTCACCTATGACCTACTTCTTCAGGCTCTGTTCTGGTACGTTCTGTAACATTGACGTAGAAGAAAACAGGGAGAAATGTGTGTCGGGAGCACAACGCTTGTGTGTGTGGGAGTGTGTGTGTGTGTGTGTGCGTAATGACGAGTGGCATATGTAAGTGGGCGCTGTCAGAAACCGCAGCTTTCGGGGTGAATGGCACCTGCTCTAAGCAGCGCGGACAGGCGGCGTCACACTGAGATGGATCACTGCTTTACACCCACACACACACAGATCAGTTACTCACATACACACACACACACACACACATGCACACTGTATGAAACCTTTCATTTAGGGCCCAGCTTAATGTCTCACTGGTGTAACCACGTTGCTTGTGGTTGTGTGTGTTGCAGTGTGTGTGGCGCTCTGCCGCTTGTGCTTCAAGAAAGCGTGCTTCTTGTTGTCCTCCACTGTTCTGTCGTCTCTCTCTTTTTGTTTTCCTTTTATCTCTCTCCAATTTGCCTCCTCTTTCTCCCTCTCTTTCTCTCTCATTCTTTCTCTCTCTTTTTATCCTCAGACATAAAGCTGTCAGCAGTTCATCTCGGGCCGGCTTGTAGAGAGAGGGAAACTCTTATCCCTTTATTCCTTTCTCTCTTCTCTTGGCTCCTCTTCACACGTCTTGTCTTCTTTCCCGTCATGACAAAACGGTGTAAACACGTGCGGCTTAAGGGGCAGAGACATTCTGGCAACCCACACACAGACATACACACACACACACACTCACACACAAATGAGGTGAGGATGACGGGACACACACACTCCTCCTTTGATCAGTCGGGCAGGGATGGAGGGAGGGTCGAGTGTGTGATAGAGGGAAAGGGAAAAAAGGGGATTTAGGACAACACTTTTAAATTGGGATGGCCAGAAGACGTACACAGCCTGACCTCTCTGAGAGAGTGTGCACCGACCAAAATGTGTGTGTGTGTAAAGAGAAATGGGTCAGACTCACTTGACAAAAGCTCTCTCTCTGTCTTTCTCTCTAATTTCCATGTAGTGCAGAGAGATGACAGACAAGGTGATGAACCTGTCAAATCTGACGTACCTGCCTCTACTGACAGACACTGACATATCTATCGTTCTCTGACACACAACCTCAAACAATCACCCACACACACAACGACACACACACAGACATGCACCTTGGCAGAAGACAGCAGAAAAAAAAGCATGAAGCGTACTGTGTTTGACAGTGCAATGAGTGCATTTCACAATTGAGGAATTGAGAAATCATCCAGAAATGTTTCAGCTGTCTGCATTCTTTCTCCCACACAATCAACACGTGCAATGTCCAGCTGTCAGTCACAACATGGGATTAATTACAGACACTAAACCTGACTATAACCTCATCCTACCTATAAAGCTAAACCATAATCTAATTCTAACCCTACCAATAATCTAAACCTGACACTAACCAACCAATAATCTAATCATAAATCTGAACCTAACATAATCTAATCCTGACACTAAATCTAGCAATAATCTAATGTTGACTCAAAACCTAACAATGATCTTATCCTAATCCTAAAACTACCCATACTGACACTAAACCTAATTAATAATCAAATCATAAACCTGGACCAGACTATAATCTAATCCTGACATGAAACCTAATCATAATCTAACCCTGATATTAAACATGACAATAATCTAATCTTGACTGTAAAACTTGCCCATATCTTGATCCTGAAACGAACCTTATTTAAACCTGACAGTAAACCTAATTATAATCTAATCATAAACCTGGATCTAACACAATCTAATCCTGGCACTAAACCTGATCATAATCTAACCATGACACTATAAAGCTCTCATCTGGCCTTAATTTGGGAAGGGAATCTGTGCTATTAGCAACATTAGATTTAAGTGAGTGAGTGTCATTGTGAAGACACCACACCACAGCACACAGTGCACCACAACCAATCCGTGAAGGAGCAATGGGCAGCTGGAGACGGTACCTTGCTCATGAGTACCTCAGTGGTACCATTACCGGTCCGGGACTTGAACCGGCGACCCTTAGATCACAGGGGCAACTCCCTAAGCGTTACTCTACCAACTGCCCCACAGTCTCTAACTGAATTGATTTTTTAAAGATATTTGAAGTATGCCTTTAATGTAAGAGAATGGCATATTTGTTTATTTTCATACACTGAAACTGTTATACTACTAGATTATACTAAAAGAACACTAATGAAAATGTTTATCTAGGTTTTACTGCAGTCATCCTCTCAAAATGGAAAAGAAAATCCATTTATTTTAACAGTTGATGTAATTAATCAGACAGCTGCCTGTGTGTAATAACTCACATCAGCTTTGGGGATGGCCACGTGAGGGAGGTGAGAAGCACCGACTCAGTGATGTAATGAGATGTAATGAAATTAGTTTTTCTCCCCCTCGATCCCTCTACTCTCTCTTTCATTAGACAGCTTGTCTTAATTATAGATTAATTGTGTCATTAGCTGTGAGCTGCTGCTGGTCACCACATTGAGCACGTCAAGGTTAATCACTGAAACGGCCTTATTTTCTGTCAGCCTCCACAGCAGGCTGCCACACACACACACACACACACACACTTTCACACATAGGCAGTTTCCAAAACCAGAGAAACACACACAAACAAACACACACTCAGGTCTGTGCAAACAAACATAAGAACATGTTCACATGTAGACAATTTCCAAAATTAGACACACAAACACATACACACACTTGTGAACACACATATATAATTATACTCAGACACTTGCACACACACACACAGGTCCCTGCACACACGTAGTGGAGCACATTCACACGTAGACAATTTCCAATACCAGAGACACACACACACAAACTTATACACACAGGCACACCCACGCCCACACACAGTATGCACACACACACAAACATGCACATACACGTACATACAAACACACACACATATACTTGTAAAAATACACAAAAACACATATATGTGCACACACAAACAATCACACACACACTCATACAGTATGTATATGCAAACACACTTGTACAGACACACACTTATGCACCTGTACACACACACGCACTTGTACACTATTTGCTCTGTTTGACAGAATGTGTCACAAACACACATACACTTATTTTTAAGTATGTGCATCCAAGTGAGTGTGCGTGGGGATGTTTGTGTCTTTCTCTCCCCCATTGTTGAGTGTTGTGCTGCTTTGTATGTTTGTTTTCAATACGCTGACATCAAAGCCAGTGAAAGAAAGTCAGACAGACAGATGTGATTTGTCTCAAACTTAATCTGCTCTGTAACTCATCTACTGACATCTATCTCCCTCTCTCTTTTTCTCTCTCTCACTCTGCATGTATTTCTCTCCCTCTTTCTCTCTCTCTTAGTGGCAGGTTCAGTATTAATGTTTGGTCGAGGCAGACTGGCTGGAGAGAAAGACTCATTTATCACCATGTCAATCTAGCTTTCTATTTCACTAAACACACACACACACCCCTCTGTATTTCACACTGCCACGCTGATGAATAGTATTTCACTCTCAGTGAGTAAGAGAGAGAGAGACTCGCTATACGCTGTACTAACAGCTCATTGTTAGCTATGCCGACAGACAGGTATAAGCAATTCATTTTAACTCAGAAATACAAAATGCTCAGTGAAAAATCACAATTAAGTGGATACATTCACTGTGGTGACTGTAGAGTTCTGGACAGTCCTTGAGTTTTTAGGTAAAACAACGTTGTACATTTCGGTTTCTATAGCGTTTGAAATGTCATTTTCTAGGCTTTCTGAGAATTATACAGCATCCCAATAACGTTTCTACAATGTTCTTACAATGCTTCGGAACCAAGATTTGGGCACCTCCTCTGCAACCATGCATCAGAACTTTTTAATAACCTAATAACAACATTAGAGAAAAAATACAAGCCAGAAAAAATGTCAAATGTTGTGTTCTTGAGGTATTTTATTTTATACCAGTCTAAGGTCTCCATCTAGTGGAGGCAGAAGCTTATGCAACGTCTGTACAATTTGTATGTAAATATGCGGACTTGAGCAAAGTGTAGCTAATCAATAAATTCAAATAATAATAAATTCGCCGAGATCACAATTAGGATGAAGTTGTGTTAAGTTGATAATGAATGAATGAATTTTAAGATTCAACTGCTTGTGTCACTGTTTTGTTGCTTCTTATTCTGTTCAGGAAGAATCTGCACATTGATTAAAGGGTGAGTGCATTTAGACCTGTAAACTAAGTGTTGAATATGGATGGGACTAGTATCTGGATCTCTAGAACAACAAATGAGCGTCAAGTAATGTCTCATTACTGCACCTTTGTTTTGCTCCCTGATTAAAGTATGAACTTTCTGAAGAAGCTTTATCAAAACTTGTGTTTTATCCCACACAGTAACACTGCCATGATTTTGTGTATGTGTGGAATCTGTGTGAAATAACGTTTTGCCATGTTGAAAAACTAACCTGTTATTCCCTGCTAGTCTCTCATCCAAGAACTAACCAGGTTCAACTCGGCTTGGCTTCCAAGATCAGTCAAGACTGAACATGTCCAGAACTAAAACGAGAGAAAGGTTGAATATATAAGTAAACATCTGAACTACAGATACATTAAATATTGAAAAGATTACATCCCCTGCTATTAACCGAACGTCTCCTGTCCAGTTACTGACAAGGAAGCTTGCCCTCTGGAGGTTGCATCAAAGCAGTGCCGCTTTAACTTTCTGAAGTAACAGTATATGATGTTGTTTTTTTAAAGCCATAGTAACAGTAACCAAATGACTGGAACAATAAAAACAAATGATATACAGGTAACATCTGCATTTACTGTCGTTAAATGATAATACATATTTGAAGTTTGTATTTTAATCAAAATTGTTATATACTGTATTCCACAGGTCACCTAGTTAGATAGTTTTTAATAACCTTATCTCTAAACTCCAACCCTGGCCCACAAACCCATTATAATGTAGCTCAGAACCATAGCCTAATATTTTCAAAAATGGCAATTCACAATTATTGCACTTTTTTTTTTGTCGATATGTCTCTTGCCTTGCCAGTTGTCTTGTGTCTTGTTATTTGTCTTTTTATAGAATGTCTATTTAATAGGGATGCACCGATTGCAATTTTCTTGGCCGATTCCGATTACCGATTTTTTTGTAAGTGTGATCGGCCGATACCGATTTTTCCGATACCGATTTTTTCCCCAGATAACAGAAAATTAGAGCTGCTGCGAGTAGTTGACGACATCGACACAAAATAATGGGTTTCAACTTTTTTAATGTAACGCAGTAGTTACTTTCCCTGTTTACTAGTTACTTTTATAATAGTGACGTAACAGTGGCAGCTCTACAGCAAATACAAACAAAAATCTAATTTTCTTTAATATAATGTTTTATTTTCATAACAAATTTTCTTTACAAATTTAAATAAATAAAATGTAACTGGTAAAATGTAAAATGTAACAACTCCAGTAACTCAACGTCCAAAAAGTAATGCCTACTTGGCACTGTGTATTTTGGGCAGAGGTGATTTATCAGATTTCTGAAGCCTGTTTCCTCAACTATGGAAAACGACTGATCATCTAGTGATTGACTTGTGCATCTGTGTTTATGTTGAATTGGGGACAGACAAGTGGGCAGGGGAGCCATTGATTGCGTGCTTATTAAACGTGTAAGACCTAACTATTAAATTATAATTATAAGGTTATTAAACTATAACGTGCGTTTAATCTACCTGTCGCCGTTCCTCTTTCTACGTCGTCTTTGGTTTTTCTGTAAAAACTGTCTGTAGTGTGCAGTCAATCACAAGACCAGGAGCCATCGGCCAATAGGATTCGCAGACAGAAGCTGCCAAAACCCCGCCCCCAAACTGTCAAAACCCCGCCCCCTTTCAAACCGCGCGCGCAGAAAAGCCATTGTCGGTATCTACTTTCACAAGGAAAGACATTTAATACATCGAGGAAAGAAGACATTCGCGAGAGAAAAGCAGTTCAAGCAAGGCAATATTATCACAAATCACAAGACTCGATTTACCTGTGCTTCCTGAAGTTTACATTTGCGCATTAATGACTTTGAAATTTACGCTCATGAATTTTTATGCAAGCCATTTTGCGCGCCTAGTTTTGGTATGCTGATGTGACGCCATACTCACGCACCCATTAACGGCTCATGTCGCCGCACGATGTCACCCCATTCAAAGTGAATGAGAAACGCCTCCGTTGAGCGTACATGTGAACGCTGCCTGCATGCGCGCGTGGCTGTGCTGCAAGTAATGCGCATGCGCAAGATCGGTTTGAAATCGGCAATACGTGTGAGTGATCGACCGATCACCGATCAGGCCAAAAATCGGCCGATTCCGATCGCTGGCCGATCGATCGGTTAGTTAGAACTAGAAGTTTAAGCTAGATTACAACATTTAAATTAAATTAAATAGTATTTAATTTAATTAAAATGTTGTAGTCTATCTTAAACTTCTAGTTCTAACTGGAGGGTACGCACACCAGTGAGCAAGAAACTGCATTTCGGTTCTCATGTACGTCTTGCACATAGAATGTGAATTGACAATAAAAAATCTTTGAATCTTTGAATTATTATTATTATAAGGTTCTTTACTATGCCTACAAGTCTCACAGTGTAGCATTTTGAATCATTACCTTACTCCAGCCGTATAATTACTTTGGCCAGAATCTCAAACTCTTTACTTAAGTGTCTTGGTGTTAGTAGTACAAACCATTATGCGATTCAAAAACCACACTACAAATATAAAACTGTGTCTTTAACTATGTTTAATGTTCAGTTATGTTTTTTCCCCCATCATTGTCAACCTGGTTATGTAGGCTAGTGTCAATTCATTTGCATTCATTTGCACATCTAGGTTCCTTATTAACTTTGGAAATTTAGGTAATATTCTTTTTTTACTTAAGGTGGATAACAATGGATAGATAATCTTAGATATGCTGTTTGCAAGATACACCCTTTTGGAATTCTGGGTACTACATTATTGCTCCTTACTGGACCAATATAGATGTATGTGTCAGTGGATGGATTGGCTACCTTGTGACAACTCACAAGTGGTCCTGATTTAACCTCTGCTACAGCTGAAATAAATGGACTTTATTCTCAACTAAATGTTTCTGCTTCTTCTCTCTTCTTCACCACCTGGCATAGAGTGGGGTAAGTCCCTCATCTGCTTAACTGTTGTTCATTTTGTCAAATATTGCTGAAGATTAATTTCTTGCTACCATACAGGAAGTAAATTTCCAAGTGATTTTGGCCTCAGGAGGAGATATATCCTTCATCTTGAAATATGGAAGAATAGATGCAAGTGCATATCGCTGGATGGTAACAGATAAATACTTCAATTTGTAGTGTATATTCCACATGCTTTATAGAATCTAGCTTTCCCAGTTTTTCAGTTTCCACAAAGATTCTGATGTTCGCCAAAGTTTTCTTATTCAAGATTAAAACGTCACTTTCAGATGTAAGCACCATAAACCCAACCGGCCCTGCTATGATAAGAGTGTCGATTGCACAAACATCAACTCCTCAAAGTACATAAATCAGAAAATCTATCATGGACATGGTTGTGAAATTCCTGATTTCTGCTGATTGATAATGAATGAGAAAAAAATGCAGTGACACTCAATAAACATTTTTTGTTTACTTGTCTGAAAATGTAAGGTGTAAAGTACATACTCTGATGCTTCCAAAATGTCACTTACAGATGTAAGCAATGTAAACCCAAGGGTCCCTGCCACAACAAGAATGTCGAATACACCAGCGTTTCTCAATCCTCACGGACCACCGCTCTGTACAGATTCGACATTCCTGACCCAGGCGGGGAACAACCCTGGGCAGGCGCCAACACACCGCAGGGCACACAAACACTCACACATTCACACCTTATGAGACCAATTTAGAGTCGCCAGTTAACCTATACCGCATGCTTTTGGACTGTGGGAGGAAACCGGAGCACCCAGATGAAACTCACACGAACACAGGGAGATCACGCAAACTCCACACAGAAAGACTCTACGGCTGTCCCTGGGGCTCGAACCCAGGACCTTCTCGCTGTGAGGCGGCAGCGCTAACCACTGCACCACCGTGCCGCCCAACTCAATGTATGCAAATCAGAAAATCTATAATTTTATATATACATAATTGTAAAATTCAATATCAATCAATTTTGCCTTATTTAAAAAGTCGCTCAGTGGTACTGTCCATATTTTTTAAGTAAATGTCCAATAAATTAATATTTCTTTTTAAATTACCCATAAATAAAAGGTGTAAATATTTTGTTAACTTACTTTTGCAACTTGTTGTCTATAATAAGACTCATTTTGACACGTCCTGCAACAGCAACTCAGTCACGAAGCAGAAGACCACGTAAAATTACATTGTGGGGCTAATGACTGCTAAGGTCCATGGTGCATAAAAGTCACCAGTACTATTCTGATTCCATAGCTGAAGACGCTCAAACTTCCACTGGCATTATTGTAAGCACAAAAACTGATGGAATGGGTACAATGGGGAGCAATGGCACACAAGCCTCATGTCAGAATTGGATGTACTGTAATGTGGAGCAGTGGAAACATGTTCTATGGAGTGACCTATCATGCTTCTCTGTTTGGCAGTCAGACAGGCAAATGTGGGTTTGGCGGCTGCCGGGACAATTTTACCTTCCTGAGGGCATTGTTTGCAAGTTCAGTGGAGGAGGGATAATGGTGTTGGGCTGATTTTCAGGGTTTGAGCTCTAGGCCCCTTACTTCCAATGAAAGGCTAAATTTAGCATGCCAAGACATTCTGGACAGAGTTTTTCACCATCAGGAGATCTTACATCTAGGAGTTGAGATGAAAAGTATTATCTTAATGCCAAGTGGCTTTAAGAAAACTGCATTTGTAATGATGACACTGCTTGTGTGTACATTACATTTCAACTATTTACATTTTCTTACTATTTGTATTTTGTAGCATTTAATATTTGTATTTTGTTAGTTAAACTTCAGAAAGGAAAAGGCCATTACCATACAGTTCCAAATGATTTAAAAGGTTTTTTTCCTCCCCCCACTGTACCTGACTGTCCTCTAAAAGACCTGTGGCCTTGTGTTTCTCAACGATACCTTCTTATATGTTCTGGTCATCTGCGTTCTGATGGACTCGTCTTTATTCGTTCATTATTTCCACTGTGTCACTGTCTTGACCACAACCAAGTCCTAGACCTCCGCCGCGCAGTCTCAATGTTTAACTTGAAGGATGCATTTAACCGGTGCCAACTGGTATAAACCGGGATTTTTGGGATACAGTCTGACGCGTATGGAAGTGTGAGCAAAACTCAGTGTATAATAATCCAAACTGGAACCCCGACCTCCAATTCTACAACTACTACTAACAAATAAGAGACGAAGAATAAAACAACGTAGAAATTAGTGACAAAGTAGATTTCTGAAGTAAAATCACAACAGTATAATCCAGCCAATAAAACCACTCTGAATGAAAATGTTTTTTAAATGTTGTCAAAAGAAGACACGTGTTAAGGCCTTGGCGCCCTGCAATATAAGACCCTTGAGCTCAGTAAATAATGAGAAAATCCACAACTACTTACAGGTTTTGTCATTTTCTCTTGGCGTCGTTCCTCTGACGGTTCCATCAAAGTAAGTCCAACAGGTCTGCGGCAGCATAAAAAGACGCTTTAAAAAATCCCGCGTTGAAGCGACAGAAATTATGGAACGCAGTACTAAAAACGCGAGAAAAAGAAGCCACAAACGGGCATTTTCACCTCTATACACTGTAAAGCGTGTTTAAAATGCTATGTGCAACACAGTAAAATGTACACATTCAAATATGTGTTACAAGCAATTGATGTAAAAAACGAACAAACGAACATAATAATAATAATAATAATAATAATAATAATAATAATAATAATAATAATAATAACAAAACGGTTTTGTCCTTTACACCACCAGATTGCAGGATTACCTATAGATTCCAGCATAGCATTAAAAGAACTAATTTTACTGGGATTTCGTTATGTACATCGTTTAAAATGTTGGTGGAAATCACGGTATAAAGCTGTCAAATAGCAACACTGAAAGACCATCAAATTCGCAATGCAGATACAATGAATTACCATAAATAAAGAAACATTAAATGACTGAATTTCTTAGTCATATTATGTAAAAACACAATTTTATTGCAAAAGTGATTAATTTTGATAAAATAAACAACAAAATAAAATAAAACACCATGTAAGCATTTACTTTGAAATTAACTATATTAATCTTTTCAAATTACAGATCCACAGGGTCCAAGCATGGCAGCACACTTGCCACCAAGGCGGTCACCCCCAGTCCCCAGAGATTCAAAAGAGCAATTTTGCACACTGATGACCTGTACTAGCACTGGTGTAACATGCGATGTTGACCATGTATTTCCTGGTCATGCGATGCTGAAAATGAAATTCTAGAGCATGCTAGTCACACTTCCTTAGGTGAGGCAAACACTGCTCCCCGGGCGCTTGTTAGCTGCCTACTGCTCCTTCACGGATGGGTCAAATGCAGAGGTCACATTTGGTTGTGGTGCACTGTGTGCTGTGCTGTGGTGTGTTCATAATGACAAATAATCACTCACTTACAGTATGCAAATTTTCACACTGATTGGCCATACTGCTGAAGAGATAGAGGTGACAACAGTTTTCATCAGTTACATCAGTAGTATTTACGCCATTTTTATACCACATCCATAGAATCATACCCAGACCTCAGATTTCAAGTTTGAGGAGGCTGGGTAAAGGCAGTCCAAAGATACCGCAGTTTAAGCAAATTCAGCCACGCCCTGTTACAGTTGGTTTATTGTAGCCACATCTTTGTTGCTCTTTGTTAAGATGTCAGGCCAAGTCCACAGATTCATTTGACACCTCACTTGCTTTAATCCCTCAAACAGCCTTGGAGAAGTTTGCAAAAGTGAATTTTGCATATTATGTAGAATTGCCAAAAATCTGCTGCACAACTGATCACATAGGTCAATTTGACATAAAGCAAGGATTAAGATAGAACAGCAACTTTGTGACTTCCGGTTCAACAATGATGAGGCTAAACAAAAGTGTTTATTATAGCGCCACCTAGATGTGCAATTACACCCCTTTTGGTGCCTGAGTAGAGGATAGGGTACCGCACCTCCTTGACAAGTTTCAAAGCTGTGCACCTTATGATCTGTGCTATGCATGCAGTTTTAAGGCAAAAAACCAAGAAGAGACAAAACAACAGGTTTTCAGCATTGCGTGCATGGAACCCCTAATTAAACCAGGAAAAACATATTTTAAAGACCAGATATATGAAAACTGGTATATGATCATTAAATAATGTTGATTCCTAAGTAAAAAAAAAAAAACTTTTAAATTTACTTTATGCTCTTACATAAATTATGATACAATGTGCTGTATTCAATTAACAATATAACTAGAAAGATGCATTTCTTGAAGAATGTCAAGTGATTACTATGAACCAATGCTAGAAATACTTTGTAATTCCAAGGGTTTAGTCAGAGCTTACATGGGTTTCTTAGATGGTTTCTCGGGTGTAGGTGTTTGCTGTGGTGGCTATGGTATTGGTAAGGTCTCTAGGTGATTAATAAGGTGCACTTGGTTGCAAGCTCATTTCAGGACTCAAGATGTAACGATTGCCTGCTGTGGTGTTTCTAAGTTGTTGACAGGTGAGCACTAGGTGGCTAAACTAGACTGAACTGATTCAAGAACTTGCTCAGTGCAATCACAAAGCACTGCTGAGAACTGAAACCAAGCAGTTAAAGTGAAAGAAAATGATTGTCATTGTGAGCACAAGACACTACAGCACACAACAACAAAATGTGGCCTCTGCATTTCACCCATCCTTGAAGGAGCAGTGGGCAGTTCGCATGGGTAGCACCTAGGCAGCAGTGCTTGGGGGCGGTACCTTGCTCACGGGTGCCTCGGGGTACCTTCACTGGTCTGGGATTGGAACCGATAATCTGTCAAACACAGGGCGAATCCCCTAACTGTTTCGCTACCAACTTCTTCTAAAGCAGTGGTTCCCAAACTTTTTCTGCAGGCCCTCCCCTTTCTAGATAGGAACATTATTGAGCTCCCTAGCCCATGTGCAGGTTTGTCAACATTAAATCTTGCGGTTGTGTTCTGTCTGCTACCTCTTCTCATTCACTGATATGGATTGCCATATGTGACATGTTCTGGCATACAGAAGGTCTGGTCAGCCGCTGTCACAGAGATGTAAGCATGTCACAATATGCAAATTTAAGCAACATCTTTGGCTGAAGTCCTTGACACATGGCCACACGAGAGCAAGATACAACCTTAACATTGATTTTTTTAAACACGTTTTTATGCCACCTTGACGCATTGCATAAAGAGGGAGAAAACTGCCTGTTGCAATCTTTTCTGTTTACAGTACGACGGTGTGCTGTAACAGGTGCTGATTTTAACACAGCTGCATACCATCATAAAACTTTGACATCACAGAGCCATTCAAAACGTCTAAACTACGATATCTTCCTACCAGTTAAAAATTAACTCAACATGATTAAACTTTAAAACCAAGCCAACTTTTCCTAAGAAGCAGTCTATAAGTTGCAAGTTGTTTCCTAAATTCCACTACACAGTAATCAGCAAACCTACAGGTGCCAATGCTCAGAAGCAGCAACATTTATATATTTATATCTATATAAAGATTTAACTTAACTATTTGTATTAAATCAAGCTTTAATTAGACTAAAGAGAACATACTATGATGCAAAATATTCTACTTTTAAGACAACATAAGATCACTGCAAAATGAAAAACAAAGGAAACAAGCATTTCTTCAGAGTCTCAGAATACTGGAGTTGTATTTAATGGTTATCATATTAATGGTTATCAAGTTATTTACACATGGAATTTTTTTAAAAAATCAAATGTTCCTCCAAAGAGGTCTAGAAGTGGAATGAGGAAGAAAAATAAAACTGAAATCAAAATGAGTGACAGTACAATTTCTTCAGCTTTTTACAAAATACAAATTCAAAACATTATAGAAAACAGGCCATCTAAATAATAGTCCTAAACAATTTGAGTGGCAAGTCAAAATTTCAACAACACTTCAACAAAATTTCACCATAAATCAGAAGAGAGTAGGGAGGGGATAATCAGATAACTCAGGGGTTCAGCTCTATTTTTAAGTAGACTAAATGCTGGGAGAGGAAGGGATTTTCTAGGAGCAGACAAGGACAAGCAAGGATACACAGAATAAATCGTAAGGGTCTGAAATGGCCAATGGTTCAGATGGCTGTGGGGAACCATTTTAACATCACTAAACAAAAGCAAGCAATGCGGGGAGCTATCATTTCGTCGTCTTTTTCAGGCATGCCAGAAACAGCAACCACTGTTCACTTGAAACCAGCAAGCTGAAAGGTCGCTCGGCTCAAAAATGCAACCATCCTACACAAATTTAACTAAAAGGCTGCATAATTTTTCATTTGCTGTTTGCCATATACGCGTCTTTGAACAGAGCGGCCCCAAGACGACTAGATGCTCAAGATCATGTTAATCATCTTTGGCTTGTAAAACACACAGTAACAAGCTTGTTTGTGGTTACGGGTAAAACAAAAAGCACAAGAAAAAAAAAAACAATTGCATAAGTAAATCAGTCTACAGAACTCCATAGATCTTGCAGATGTGACGAAGAGCATGAAACAAGCTGACAGAGTTTAAACAAGAGTTTAAGATTGCCCATGCAATTTATGTGATGGTAAACAGATCCCAATTTACAAGCTTCAAGAATTTCACAATCCCATTTTACACAGAATTACAAAAATATCTTTACACAGAACCTATAGCACTCCATGTTTTCAGAATCTAGTTTAATCTCAGAAAACATTCTTAACAATAAAAAAATGAATGAAGTTTAAACACCAGAGTTTAACATAAGACATCAAAAAAGCCAACAAATTTGGAAGGAGAAGTGAAGTGTTACGTAACATTACAAAGAATTTTGTTAAAAGCTGGAGAAGAAATTAGGAACAATCTGTTAGTTCACTAGAAGTTTTGGAAACTTCAAGTAGGTGTCAAGGCCACTGAGGAAGACTCCTCCATATTAGAAGAATTCTCTACCAGTTTGGTGATAAGAAACTCCTGATTACTGAGATGGGAAGGTGCTGAATATTTTCTGGCGACTGTGAATATAAGAAATAGCATGTGTATTTTCAAGTTGCAGTGAGTCCTTAGAGGGGTAGAAAAAAGGGGGGCAAGTTAGAGAAAAGCAAAAAAAAGGGGAAGAAAGAAAAACCATACAAAGAGTGCCCTTTCTCAAAACCTCAGAGAGGCAATAAGACGGTCTTCCTGACTACCGGAAATCACTTCCAAGATTATGTCCATTGAAGAAAGAAGTGTTTAAAAAAAAAATATCAGCAAGGCTCTGACACTTAATAAAAAGAAAAAAAAAAAAAGAAAAAAAAAAGATGACCACTTGACCATAAAAATCTGCTTAAAGAACTACTGGGGGAGGGAGGAAGAAAATGAAGCAATGAGGGCAAGTTAATGATCTGAATATATTGTACATTAGAGGTTGAACCAGTCCTTTCACTGCCCCTCCTCTCTGGCGTAATGGTACATCCCGTTGGACAATCAGCCGCTCCTGAGCAGCTGTTCCGTTGGAGCCGAGGTGGTGGTGGTGAAGGGGGGCCCGTGCCTGTACTTACTTGTAGCCCTGCTGGTTCCAAGCCTGGCCATATACACCATAGGTGGGCATTTGCCAGCCGTTGGGCACATACTGACCCATCTGCTGCCCGTTGCCGTAGGATTGGCCCCACTGGCCATACGGCTGGGCTGCATAACCTGGGGTACTCTGGTGTGGGCAGGAAAGAAAAACAAAAAAACAGAAAAGAAGCCAGAGCATGAGAATCCTGTTAACATCAGATTGACCATACCATTTAATGACTCACACCGATTTCTTTGGCCTATTAATTACAATTTTTTATCATCCAAATGAAAAAAAAAAGCACAATTAAACATAAAATGCTGAAGATACTAATCAACATTTAAACTATGCTGGGAAATTGATCAAAAACTAATCAAAGCTAACATTTCAAACATCTAATCATTGATGTAATCATGCCCATGTTTAAAATTCTGTTAAAACTTCTTACACTCAAAGTATAGATAACAGCACAGAAAGGGTCTCTTAAAGGTTCTGAATTTTTAAAAATCAGTAACTGTTTAGATATTCTCTCTGGCGAATTTATACATCCTAATTTGATTGCATGTTGGTTCAGAAAAAGTAGATGGGACTAATGTTTTATTACTGCATATTTAGAGATGAATCAGGAATCTTTAGCCTAATGACTAGTAGAATTGTTTTGATGCTGAAAGGACTAGGTACCTGAGGCAGGGGCATCTGCTGCATCGCCCTAACATCTGCTGTCTCTTTGCCCCAGTAGCACTTCACTGTGTGCCCCTCGATACATGTCCCATTCACAGAGACAATGGCATGAGCTGCAGCCTCATGGGTGTCGAACCTGCCGAGTGAAAAGATTGAGTACCAAAAAAGCTTGCATTCCGGAAACACATTCATTCTGGTTAATTAAGCAACACACCTCACAAATGAATAGCCTTTGTCTGGGAAAACCCTGATCTCCATGATCTGGCCAAATGGAGAGAAAGTCTGTCTCATCAGCTGGTCTGGAGAGAGATGAGAGAGCACCGTGGAATCAGTCATGATGATCAAGCACATATGACTAAACAGAGCAATTCTTGAAGAAACTGTGTGCTTGATGTGTGCAGAAAAAGGTGAAAGGGTTAAAAAAAAGCAGAAATAATAAAGGCTGTATGTGATTTTAGATAATTATAATTGATCTAGCTGTAACATTATGAGCTGTTAAATTTATATTAATAAGAAGAAACAAAGGAGGGATGAGAAAAGATGAAGGAAAAAAAAAAGAATGTTTGCTGATCCAAGTGGCCAGCGGGTGTGACCGTTAGGTGACTGAGATTTGTTATTTCACTGAAATATGTACTGACAGTCCGCCACATAACATTAGGAAAATAAGTGTAATAATTTTCAAAGCTTGTTTGAGTCATTGTTTCACAAAACAGCATTATTAATATGTTGCAATGACCTAAATAGTCTAACAGATACACATTTTTATTTGTTCTGTATATAGTCAAATCTCATTATTCTGCACATGGCACTTCACTCACCTGAGAGGCCGGAAGTGACTCCTCCACAGTACACGGTGCAGTTACTTGGGCTGGACTGGCTCAGCACCTCCTCAAAGGACAGGTGTCGGGCACCGCCTGTGAAAGGAGGGCAATAATAAGCTGGTCAGAAGTAATGAAGGGGCAATTGGGATAGAGATTGTAACCAGATCTGATATGCAGGCCAGTTTGTTGGGTTTTGTTTTTTTTGCAGAAGCAGGTTATCGTAAATGTAAATGAACTCACTATCGTAATTGGATTTGGGTGCAGGGGGTTTCCTGGTAGCCCAGTTGGTTCTGATCTGTCTCCCTCCCAGCCACTGACCATTCATCTGCTGAATAGCATTCTCTGCATCCTACACAGTGCAGAATATAAGTCAAATATACAATGTACGATGTCCCAATGTAAAATAATAAGTTAATAAGGCTCCAAACATAATTATATAATTATGGTTTGGCAGGAGATCTTAAAACTCCATAACACACCAGAGTCAATACCACTTATATTATGCCAGAAAAAATAAGCCTGCAAGGATGAGGCCCAGTGCCATTTATCACTGCTTACCCATTTATTGACAAAGGAGATAAAGCCATAGCCTTTAGACTTTCCAGTTCCCAGGTCTTTAACCACCCGAGCATCACTAGATGGAAGTAAAAATATTAACAAAATCAGACAGTTTTTTAGAACGTTTTGCAGGTAAAGAAAAATCTGTGGACATTTCTCACTTTTGGTCATAATTCAACAGTTCACTCACGAGATTTTTCCAAAGGGAGCAAAGGCAGTTCTGACATCCTCTGTGGAGATTTCTGGGCTCAGGTCACCAACAAAGACATGGAAGTGATCTAATATGGGGGTAAAGAGTAGAAATATTAGGAAAAATGTTTGCAAGACATTGATTAAAACATGCTTAAATTTCTTAACTTAATACTGTAAATGTTTTCAATATAAGAACGAAATCTTCCATTGCCTTATCCAGACCCTACCCTGAAAACATGGTAGTCATAAATGCAGTGTCTACACTCTCCTCAATAATCACACAATGACTACACTTACTATACAATTTATGTCATGAAACAGTGCAAAACATTTATACAATTTACAATGTAAAAATTGTGCCACACATCACAGAGTGATGTCCACTTTTAAATTACTGTTCTGCTCCAAAATCCTGTTTCTGGAAAACATGTTTCCAAGTTGAATCAGCAGAGCAAGATGACTGGGGTGGTGAAATCACTGCTCCAACAAGCCAGCAATTTTGGTCTTCTAGTTGGCTTTAAAACTTACTGCTCGTGTCTTTCTTCTGGCTGCTTGGTGTTGAGGCCCAGTTGACCTTCATGTCCTGTAAGGAACAGAGAAAAAGAGAGAGACCAAAAATCATGAATTGAGTGAAACATATGAGCATAGCCATCACACACAAGAGTGCCTCCAGCTTACATAGGTTGAAAATAACTTGAGCCTCCAAACGAAGAAACAGACTGAGGAGAAACTAAATAGAAAAAAAAATGATTCAAAATCAGAGGGGAAAAAAATTAAAAAGTTCCCAGGCGTTCACTCAAAGCATCAAAAAAATGACATGAAAAATACAAAAAAAAATCTGTAAATATTGCTACGGAGGAAAAAGGTCTAAATAGAGACTTACAACAGAGTGACATTATCAACTTGTATTACTCCTCAAATGGTCCTTCATTACCTGTTGAGGATAAAATATTTGCACTGAATATATTTTACTGTTTCTGAAGAAGTCCTGGTGTAGGTGCGTAGATGGAATATGACAAGATGGCAGCTGTGACAGCTTCAGGATGTCGCACAGAATGAAGCAAATGCAGAAACCACAACCTTCCAAAAAATAACCTTTGCACTTGCACTTTACACTTAACTGTAACTGTTCAATGATGAAATCATAGCAGTGAATTGGATGGATATCTAAAGCATGGAATTCAAGTTCAGGACCTGAGAATCTCTCTAAGCTTTCAGGAGTACTGGAGCTTCAACTCAATGTCTGTGTCACAAAACTGTAAGTAGGTTTTGAAATTCTGAAGACAATATGGCACACTTAAAAGAACCAAAGGGGAAATTAGGAATTAAACTTAACCTCATATCTCCAGAAATCACCTTTAACAACTAGTGGAAGACTTTGGCAGGTAGTATAATGAAACATTAATTTACAAATAAAAATGTAAGCCTGTAACTTATGTAGCTATTGAAGGCTGCAAATAGAGAAAAATACTGAAAGGGTCCACGGCAAACCCCATAGGCTGAACATATCCTTGTGCCCAACTTAAAAAAAAAAAAAAGCCAGGAAGAGAAAAAAAACTGTAACAAACTTTAACTCCTTAACACACACTACTGCTTTTACACATTGACCAAAAGCTTGAAGGTCTTGCAAGGACTTCTGGGGTCACCACCAGAGCTCTGTTGCAGAATGATTCCAGTAGAGGTTTGCACAACTTTGTGCAAAAGCAGTCAAATTATCCTTCTCAATATCTACATTTGGGTCTATAGTGGTTGACAGTTATGGTCCAAAAGTTTGTAGGTTTCAGCCTAGCTTTATCCTGCCTCAAACACTACCAGAACTGGGTCCCTGAGCAAGGCCTGTAACCACAAGTTGCCTCATGGAGACCGCCCCTATAATTTGGAAATCAAAGTCTGATAAATGCATGTGTGTAAATGTAAAAGTTTGATACTCAAAGCTGAGCTTGCCATTATCATGGCAACTCTCGGCCTCAAACAAAGTGCAGTAGTTTCGTCAAGATTTTATGCTCACAATTGGGCAAGATGAAATGCTGTAAAGTAAAAACAATTAAATATTTAATACCATCTGAGTATGCAAAACTTACCTGTTTGGGTTAGAGTAAAAAACACAAAAATACTTTAAAATTAAAAAAAAGACTTAACATTCAGATATGATCTGGCCTATAACAAAACCTAAAAACTGATGCTCACACCTTACATACGAGGCCGTCTTACCTTGCCTAATATTTTTCTCCCGTTCATGGCAGCCAGGGCAGCAGCAGCATGCATGTGCTCATAGAACTCAACAAAGCAGTAGGGGTCATTTCCTGCCGTCTGGAAAAAAGAGAGAAGCCCCACAATGCGTCAGAGAAAACTCTCAAAACACACCTTTTTACCAGAGAGAGGAGTACAGCACTATTCCATATCGTTTCCCATTAAAAAATAACATTCATGAAAGTAGGCAGAGTAAAAGAAAGGGACGTTCAGGCAAAACAAAGTAGCAATCACGTTAGTCGTGTTCATGCGGAGAACGCTAAGATTGTAGTTTATCATTATTACTACAATCAGATACATTGGGTTACTATATTTCTGGACCAAAAAAAAATCCACCCCGACCATGCGTTCAAATGCTTTTATTCCAGGCTTGAGCTTGTATTTTCCCAATTTCCGACGCGTCAAGAAAGTAGCATTAGCTACAGCACGCTTTGCAATAAAAATACAAAGTTGGGACCGCGATTTTTCGTACCGGACCGCAGCGCGCAGTGGAAAAGCGCTTAAACGCAGGCAAAAGCGATCCGTCGTCCAACTACTCACATCGATGATCATTTTGCAGCTCTTGCATGGGCCGATCTGGGTGAACACTTGCAGGATGAGGGCCTCCGTCACGTCCCTGGACAGGTTCCCCACGTACCTATGTTTAAAAAAAAATAAAAACAAAAACAAAAATCAATCAACCCACTTCGAAATCTGCTAAAAGAGTGAAGCAGAACCGGTCCCGCGAGCCGTGCCAAAAGTCGCATCGGAAACCTGCCACGTTTTCAACAACGTTAGCAAGCAACGTTACACTTATTCGACCCGTTTAGCAATTCCAGACCTCATAAGTAGCAATATCGACCCTAAACCTGAACTATTATAGTTTTATAAACTTTCAAAGAAGTCACTTAAAGTTCGATTATAAAAAATCGGCAAAAAAGTGTTACACAAGCAGGGGATCGGTGTGGCTAACGCTAGTCGGAAATTCTAAATTCGCCATAAAAATGATATAAACTGTTAAAAGCGAGTGGGCTTAATAAAAACGGTACACACAGTTAATGAAGCAGTGAAATGAGTTTTTACACATCTTTGAAACGCACTTAATAATTGTGATTGCTAAAACTGCCGGTGCGGCCGATTAGCCGTGTTCTCCGGTGCTAGCAAGCAACGCATGGGCGCCTTCGTTACCCTTCGTTACACATTTCTTCGTAAATGAAGCTTATTTACTCAGGTCGCGCTATCTGCTTCTACACTGAACAATACTGTTGCTACGATTCCCTTTATGTATCTAGAAAATGAAAAGTTGGCACTGAAGGATATAAATTAGGTCTTTGTGAATATGCCGCAAAAGCTAAGCTAACATTAGCTTCTTGTCGCTATTAGCACGGCCTACACAGGCGCTCGACTTTTGTGGTAGCTAGCTTGGCCCAATATGCTTACAGTGTCTTGGGCTGGTCGTCGTCCATCATCCCGCAGTCGAAAGGCTTCGGACCTTTGGTGGAAAAGTCGGGTTTTAGAAGTAGCGGGTGACTTAAAGCTTCAGACGCGCACTTTTCAGTTAAAGAGAAATTACTTCCTCTAACGTTACTCCAGAAACATCGTCTGACGTTGCAGTATATTACTTCGCGTCCTCCCGCGAGATAATGGGCAGCAGAGCCGCGCTTTCTCGCCATCTAAAGGTGCGGAGGAACGAGGCGGGGAGGTGGCGCTGATCGTGCGGCTGAAAGATATTTTGCAAGGGAATACCGGTGGAGGAAAAAGAAAAGAGTGAAGTGTTGTACTTAAGTACATGTATTATTACATTGCTGAAATAATACTCAGCTACAAGCAGAAGTACTGGTGGCAAAAAGGTTCTTAAGTAAAAGTACACTGTCCTCTTCTCAAAAACTGCTAAAAACACTAGTTAGTTTGTAGCATTTGATAGTTGTTGAATAAATATTGCGCGTCATTTTTCTACTCCTATATTTATTTGTTTGTTTGTATGTATGTGAATCCTGTTTTCTTGGCTAAAGTAAAATAGTTTAAATACTAAAATAAAATAATAACATTTTGTTGCTGTAAATACTGTAATAGCTGCGCAAAAAAAAAATCGTAAATTCTGTAATAGAAAAAAAGACATTACCGTAAATATTGTAATAACTGAGCTTATAAAATTATATTACTACAAATATTGTGATAGCTGTCCCTTAAAACATAACATTCCCATAAATATTGTAATAGCTGTGCATCCAAAATAATATTAGCATAAATATTGTAACAGGTGTGCAACAAAAATATGATCATAAAAATTGTAATAGTTGTGCAGCAAATAATATTACCGTAAATAGTTTAATAGCTGCACATTCAAAAATGATAATACCATAAATATTGTAATAGTTGTACACCTAAAAAATATTTTTTCTGTAAATATCGTAATGGCTCTGCAACAAAAATATTACTATCAATTCTGTGCATGCTGTGCATTCGAAAATAATTTTACCGAAATATTGTAATAGCTGTACATCTAAAACATAATATAACGATAAATATTACAATAGCTGTGCAACGAAAATATTATTACAGTAAACTCTGTAATAGCTGTGCTACAAAAATTATATTACTGTAAATATAGTAATAGCTGTGCATTAAAAAAATAATAATATAACCATAAGTATTGTAATAGCTGTGCGACCAAAAAATATATTAGCATAAATATTGTAATAGACATCCATTGGAAAAACAATATTACCATTGTAATAGCTGTGCATTATAAAATATAATTTATAAATTATAAATGCTGTCCATCCAAAAATAGTATCATAAATATTGTAATAGCTGTGTAACAAAAT
This sequence comes from Distichodus sexfasciatus, assembly GCA_032718565.1. NCBI lineage: Eukaryota > Metazoa > Chordata > Actinopteri > Characiformes > Distichodontidae > Distichodus > Distichodus sexfasciatus. The sequence goes on from JAVGVS010000044.1 coordinate 1,800,448, forward strand.
AATATTACCATAAATATAGTAATAGCTGTGCATTTCAAAATAATATTATCATAAATATTGTAATAGCTGTGCAACAAAATAATATTACCATATATTGGTAAAGCTGTCCATAATTTTTTTTAATTACCGGAAATATTGTATTAGCTGTGCATTAGAAATAATATTGAGGCACACATGAAGTTATAAAAATACATGCCTTCTGGAAATGTGTGAAGGTTCATAAAGTTTGGAAATCAAATCAAATGGTTGGAGATTCAAAACTGGATGATAAATAAAAAATAAAAAAAAAGATTGGAAAGTTACATATGCCATATCCTTGCAAGAATTGAAGGGTCTGATAAAATACTATTTAAATATAGAATAAGAAACATATAAGCAAATAAAAAGCAACAATTTAATAGAGTGTGGAAGGATATATATGAAGTATTATAAATACATTAGAAAAGAAGTAAAGGCTGGATATGTGAAGCAGACGATTGGGGAACCAGGTATGCATGCAAGTGTGGGTGTATGTGTGTGTTTATGTAATTGTGAATGTGTGGTATTTGGTACATGTATTTGTAAATATGATATTATGAAGATGTTTATTTATGTAACCTTACATGATATGGATCTGTGTTGGTGTAAACAAGTGTGTGTGTGTGTGGCTTATTTTGCTTAAACAACTGTGTATTTTGATTGTTTTTTTAACATTTAATATACAATCCAGGCAATGTAATCAGTGACATCATCAGCAGCATTGTCTTTCTTCAGTGAAGGTTAACACAACTGCTCCCACATCACTTAGTATCTACACATCAATTTCCTAATTTTCTTCCTAATTGTGTGTGTAGTTGTATGTTGTCCAGCTTAACTTGCAAAATATAACTTTTATTCAGAAATTTCAAATAGTGAAAGCGAGTGATTATTTTTCATTGTGAACACAGCACAGCACACAGTGCACCGCAACGAAATGTGACCTCTGCCTTTGACCTATCCGTGAGGAAGTTAGTGGCATTTAAAAAGGGCAGTGCCCGGGAAGCAGTGCTTGGGGACGGTACCTTGCTCTGAGGCCCCACCATGCGCTCATTAACTGGTAATTTTAGCTAAAAATGTCCACCCTGTCAAATTCAAGTTTAATGAAAATAAACAAAGTATTTATTCAATATATAGTAACTATTGTGGGATTTCCTGATAAACAAATGAAGACCAAACAAAACTTTTAAAAAGTTTTGCCAAAAAGTTTATCAAAAAGTTGTTGTTACATTGTATTTGGAAAGTAAAGAAGGCCTATCACAGATTTCTGAAGATTATTATTTTGCAGTAATTTCATTATCAAAAGACTTTTCCCATTACCTAAAATCTATTCATGAGAAAGGATCAAAAGAGCTTTCTGAAATAGTATTTTGTATTATCATTATGCAATAAAATATATAATACTCTGGTTTGAATTTGTCCCTGAGAGCGTGGACATATTTGCTCATATTTCGACAGCCTACAGTTAATTTATTAAAAGTGTAAGTAACTTAATGAATGTAATATGGCGCCAATTAAACAATGGGGCGTTATAAATGCTAACTGCCTATATCTCAAGAACCGTAAGTCAGATTTCGCGGAAATTTGGTATAAACATTCAAAACTAAGATATGGAAGAGGGAAACATACCATGTTGCTATTTGAACAATAGGGGGTGCTAAAAACCGCTACATAAATGTATGGAAGTTTTTTGTTGTCGTTAGTTTTGGCTTCTGGTTCACTGACTCCTTTCTTCGACGTTTGCCGCATCAGCTGCTTTTGTGCTCCTTTTTGTGACTTTGCTTGGACCCTGCTCGTTGCCGCTTGCTATTGATTGATTGATTGATTGATTGATTGCACGGCCGCAGGCGCCGGTACCGCGGTGAGCTTGTTGGATCGCGCATGCGCGAAGCGCTCACTCTCTAGAAGATGGCGGACAGAGGGGGTGGCCGCTTCAGTCTCGCAAACCGGAAAAAATAGCGGCACTGCGTGATATTTTTATAAATGTACTGTTTGTATAGGTGGGTAAATGCACGCAGACATTTTTTGGGTTCGCTTTTGTAAGTAACGGCGTTTTGCAGCTCTCGCCGGTAACCGGCGGTTTTGTGAGTGGACGGCTCGTGCCGCTCGCCTCGGATGGACGGTGTTTGCGTGAGATTAAGCAGCAGAGCGTTCACTGCTAATAATTGACGTGACATTCCTGCGCTATTTCTCGCATTAAATACGTATCCAGTTTTGTGGACACGCGAAATTGACGTTAATGTAACTAGTGAGGCCAGGAGCGAGTTAGCCGATGTAGCTAACCTTCATCTGAGAGGCCCGAACCCGGTGCGTTCAACGTTTTCGACTCATTTTCATGGCTTTTCTGTTTCGTTCACAGTTTAAAATGAGTAAAAACCGGTTCACCGGGCTGAGTTTTAGTAAAAAACATGCCGAGAAGGAGCAGACTGCCAATTTTAACATTTACCGACTGGTCTTGGAAGATTTAGGGTCCGATTCGTGGTGCCGGGATTTTAAAACTATACTATTAGCAAACCGTGGCACGTCTAGTCGTAAAGTCAAGCAGTTTTGATGAACTTTGAAACCACGACTCGACCAAAACTCGGTCGTGAGGCCAGATACTAGAGGCTTGGTCTCTTTTACACTGCGCCATTTTTTGCGTCTCACTGCTACGAAAACCTGCAGACTAGAACTGAATCACTCCGACTGAAAATTCGGACGAAAATCATTCTAAGCCTTGTACAGTTTAAACCAGCCTTCATGTTACTCTTTAGAAAATGACAAAGGAAAGTAGCGTGTCATTTAATTGCTCTCTCTTTCCATATACTACTACAGCTACTACTACTACTAATAATAATTTATACAGAGACGAGGACATTGCTAAGGTTTAGGGAGGATTTGCAGTTTTTCTGGCATCAACGTGGTCCAGCCTTTCAAGTGGCCAAGGAACCAGTTTCCATCAAGCCATCAGTTTCATTGTTGTTGAAAAATACGTTTAACTTGATGAACAGCCCGGTAAAATGTTTGATTATATTTATAGGGAATTGAACTGAATTCTAAATGAATTATTTTGCTTTTATTTATTATCAGATATTATTTGTGGAATCATTTTAATCATGTTTCTTAAAAATTGTCATTTTTTATTTGTAAGTTACTTTGCTGAATTACATGTCTATTGTTATTATTTGTAGCAGTATTATACTTATATAAAATATTGTTCAGTCATGTTAATATTGGTGATAAACTCTGAACTTGCTCCTTTTGAGAATTGGGGGTAAAATCTGTGTAAAACTGTGAAATCCTCCTTGATGTTTTCTCCTACAATAGCACCATGTTTATCATTTAAAGGCTGTCCTTACGTTGTGCTTTTATTGTATTTTTATTTATGCACAGACATGTGACTACCATGAATTACGAAGGATCTAAAATTTCTGGCATGTTATGTTAAACGTTTGTATGTTTTTTTGTGAGAGTGTAGTTAAATATGTCAAATCTACTGTTCTTGAAAATGCTAAAGGTTTGTTAACTTGCTAGACAGCCCTGTAACATGTTTGCCTTTGTCCTTTCCTGTTTGACCTTTTCCAGCTTTTGAAGAAGACCTGGCCTTGGAGAATGGACAGTGCGTAGACACCGGCAAGGTTTAAGCTGAATGCATTGTGATTTCCAATAATTGAGACAGTGATTTCTAAAAAGCTGTCTACATTAATGAAAAGAACAATGTAGTCAGCTTAGCATATTCAGCACTGTACATGCCCTACACATAAGCCGTTTTGAGCCTTCTTGTGTTCTTGGTTTACTTTTTTGAAACAAAAAATTAGATTTTATTCCGTGAGGCTGGTAGGCTAACTCTCAATCTGCTGAGCTCGCAAACTTGAGTTGTTTCAGGCAGTTCTAAAATAGGCAGTGTTTAGAAATTTGGGCAATGGATGCAAGCGAATTTTTTCCCCCGCTTCCTCTGGAGCCGCCAGATGCAGAAGCAGCGGGGAGCGGCAAATGTAAAGCTCCTCCACCACCTCCCCTGCAAACGTCCAGTGACGCCGAGGATATGGACGTTAGCTCTGGTGGTGATGGACACACGTTCGCCCCGGCCAAGGACGAGGAGGAGCCGCTGGTCACCAAGGGCTCCGCCTCCTTCAGCAGCCGCGCCGTGTCCGATCATCCTGGCGGCGTGTGCCCGCGCACTGCCCGCCACGCCGCCCCCGTCGCCAAGTTCCTCCCTGACCTTAAGCTTCTCCGAGATGTTAAGATCAGCGTCAGCTTCGGTGCTGACAGCAGTAGGGGCAAGGACAGGAAGGTGCTGTACACGGGCCAGGGGCAGATGGGGGAGAGAGAGCAAGGAGCAGGAGGGAATGGGCAGGTGCATGACGGGCTGGTGCACTGGGCAGGGCAGGGCAGCTCAGGTTTAGGTGCAGGTGTAGGTGGCGGGGGCGACAGCGGCCTCGGCCTAGACGGGAGGAGCGAGGAGCCAGATGCAGATCTGGAAAACAAGGTCGAGTTTGCGGTGCTGGACGAGCTGGAGGAGTTCAGCGAGAACTTTGTTGAAGCGGAGGATGGGGAGCAGAGCGAGTTTGCCTCGGAGATGATTGTGCAACAAGAGCAAGCCAACGAGGAGGACATCGGTTACTCCTATGAGGTGTGTGTGAGACCATTCTTCATTGTTGCACTGGAAGATCTGGTTACATGTAAAGAATGGTTTTGTGGGATTTTCAGCTTTTACTGAAAAAGGGGAATCAGTTAAAAATGTCTAAACTTTAGTCCTTTGCCATGTGAGACTTTATTGGGAGAAAATATATTAGTGTCAAACAAGATTCTTAAGTCTGTTCAGGAGCTTTTTTGTGTACTCGGACAGCATACTTGTTGAAGGAAGTCTTCCTAAATCATCTCTTTGCCTGCTCTCCTCTTGTGATGTTTGTCACTAACCGGCTGTTTCTTCTAGGAGGACTTCGACAATGATGTAGACGCGCTATTGGAGGAGGGCATGCCTGTGCCCAAGAAGATGCGTCTTGCTGAAGACAAATACGCCGGAGACAGTGACCACCAGTCTGATGGAGAGCCAGGTGTCCAGCCCATGATGACCAAAATTAAGACTGTTCTGAAGAGTGAGTCTCTTTAAGTGCTTTTAATTGAGTTTTTTAAAAATGCTTTTTCAATAGTTAATAATTGCACTGTAGTTTATGGTAGGATATCACATCATTCCAAATATGATTATATTCTGATGCTGTAACAGATTCAGTTCCAGTTTTGATTGGATCTAGTAGATCTCTGTTTTATATTAATTGCAGCTGTGATCTGTAAATGTGATCCACAGAAATGTACATTGTCCTACTTTAGAAGCTAAAGACTTTTAATGCAAAGATCCATTAAATAAGATGAACATTAAATGCATGCACATAAGGGAATACCCAAAATATTAATGGGAAAATTTAGATTTTTTTGTCACACTAGCATTTTCATCACAGTGTACTTCTGTTTGTTTTGCCCAGCTTTGTAGATTTTCAATTCAGTAATTGTTAATGAACGGTCTGTGGTCATTGTGCAGGTCGAGGCCGTCCACCCACAGAGCCACTTCCTGATGGATGGATCATGACATTCCATAACTCCGGCATTCCAGTCTACCTCCACCGGGAGAGCAGAGTCGTTACCTGGTCCAGGCCATACTTCCTCGGGACAGGAAGCATCAGGGTACAGCGTGGCAGGACTTTTACCCCTTTGTTTGGAATTTGGGGGTAAAATGCGTTCGGTCTTGATTAAGAGTGCGTCAGGCCTGGTGTTCAGGAGGAGTAAAAATGTTGGTGTTGCAGTAATTTTAGCAACATTTTTTGTTCAAAGAGATTAGATAAAATCTAATCCTGAGGTGCTTTTTACCTATTCAAAATACTAACAACCTTTAAAGGAAAATCATTTTATTTTTATTGTAGCGATTGCATAATTGCACAGTTTAGCGGTTATTGTGACACCATTGTTTGAAATGAAACTAGACCATTAATTGAATGCTTGACCATTAAGCAGTCTTTAGTAATTACTGTTTGTATAGATAAATAAATGACACATGCTTTTGCTAAAATTTTGTTGAGGAAAAACTTTCAAGGAAGATGTTTGCTTTTACAGAGGATTTCTATAACAGAATAAAATGTTAAGGTTGCGAACATGTAGGAGGAATCATGCATCAATGGTCAGTCTTACATTCAGTATATCTTCAGTCAGTGACGGAAATGACCTTGTGATATTGCTTTGCCGCTAAACAAGAATGATCATTCAGTAATTATAATTATGATTGCTCATATGCATTACGTTTAATGTTCTGTTTATTTTAGAAACATGACGCTCCTACCAGTAGCATTCCGTGCTTGCACTACAAGAAAATGAAGGAACAGGAAGAAAGGGAACAAAATGGAGAGATGGCCAGTAATTCAGAAGTGTCCCCAGTGAAGGCTGCTCCAGAGGAGACTGACACCGTGGAGAGAGTAGAGGAGCCGGACTCCACCGCTCCGGAGGAGGCCTCAGCCAGAGCGGAGCGCGAGGAGGTGGACCGAGACTCTGCAGAAGGTTCCGGAGCCACAGATGCCCCGCCGGAGGAGAAGGAGAACCATGGGAGTGAAACGGCACAGGGCGCTCTGGGCCAGGTCAAAGCCAAGGTGGAGGTGTGCAAGGATGAGTCCATTGGTAAGACAAAACTTCCTTTAACTTAAGCCATGGAAATGTTTGTCTTGGAATCTGTTCAGTTGGTGACAGGTCTGACCAGCCTCAGGATGATTTTTTTGGAATGTTTATAGTGAGTGCCATCAAGGAAAGTGTATTGACCTGTTATAGGTTTTTAAGGCACACTGTCTGCATAATGTTTGGACAGTGCAAAACACATTTAACAGTGTTCACAATTTGTATGGTTACTGACAGGATGAGCAGCCTTTAAGGCAGCAGTGTAAGTGTTAAATATAACAGAGCTGTGATGTTCTGAACAGTTGTGCTATTATAAAGGTAAGGAAAGTGTATAAATAGTTTAGATTAATTGGGTAATCAACAAAATGGTCAGTTGATGTCAGTGCAGACCATAAACATCTGTCCTCTCTTTATACTTTCTGTAGACATTGAAGAGTTCCGTGCATACCTGGAAAAACGCTTCGACTTTGAGCAGGTAACGGTCAAGAAGTTCCGCACATGGGCAGAGCGCCGGCAGTTCAACAGGGACATGAAGAGAAAGCAGGCAGAGTCAGAGAGGCCCATTCTACCGGCCAATCAAAAGCTCATCACCCTGTCTGTGCAGGATGCTCCCACTAAGAAGGGTAACGCTCATATGTGCATTCTTGTTGACTGTGTATTAACTTCTGACTTTCTGTCAAGCTGTGTAACTTGGTAAAACTGAATTCTAGCATGATAAGTCTGAAGAACAGAGGTGAACTACAAAGCGCTGATGTATGTCGCTTTATTAAATGCTGTAAATGTAACATGAAGCTCACTAACCTGAACACACTGATGTAATTCCATGTAAATAAGCACAATATTCTTGGTTTAGACAGAAATTTTAAGTCAGTTGATAACAGAAATAACTTGTTATTGGCTGCTTTGATATGATTGTGCAGAACCTTAAAAAGCATGCATGCAAAAATCAAAAATTCATCTTTGCTTTTTAAGATTATTCTCAAACTATCAATTAACTAGTACAATTAGTCTGGATAGTGGAGATCTGGACCATCTGGACTGTTGTGTGGTTGCACCTTCATTCATGACACACACAGCACACTGATACTGATACAAATATGATGCAAACCAACCTCTTAATTACTGGCAGAAATCAGATAACAGCAGTTTATGTGCACAGCAGTGCCGTGATGCCGTTACACCCTGGGATCAGCATTTGCATAAATGTAAAAATATAGAGATACATCTGTATACATTTCAGTATAAGTAATTGATTATTAGGCAGAAAACATATATTTCAATGTACTGGACCAGAAAAATGTTCAGAACCTGACATTTCTGAGTGTATGTAGGAATGGCCCCTTTTGCAGATATGGCATGCCTTTACACAGCAAATCTGCAGTGTCATGTTAGAAAATCTGATGCATCCTTACAGGTGTCTTTTTGTGTTGTTCCAGAGTTTGTCATCAACCCCAACGGTAAATCAGAAGTTTGCATTCTGCATGAGTATATGCAACGTGTCCTCAAGGTCCGACCAGTTTACAACTTTTTTGAATGTGGTAAGTATTACATTGAGTGTTGTTAATAAATTGGACTGAAGACTGCATCTTGTTAAAAGAATAATGACAAAATATCTTTTTTGCTTTTTATTCTGTAGAAAACCCAAGTGAACCCTTTGGCGCCTCGGTCATAATAGACGGAGTCACATATGGCACAGGAACTGCAAGTAGTAAAAAACTCGCCAAGAATAAAGCTGGTAAATAAAACTTTTTAATTATGGGTCTTAAGGAGATTGACCAAAAGCTAATGGCAGCCCAGTTTAGTGACAGATAAAGGTTAATTTGGTACAGACAGTTTTTAGGCTTTCCAGACAAGAAATGGTAAAATGTATGTTACTTTTCTAGGAAATTGAAATCTAAAATTGTGTGTCAGGTGCAATAATTCATGTTAAAACGTGATTCTCCAGCAGTGCCACACACTGGCTCATATGAGGAGATTTCCTTGATTCATATACTTAATAAATTAATATTTTCTCAATCAGACTGCTTCAGTTGCTCTAATCCCTTCTTCTGGAACTTAGAGGTGGGGAAATGTGTTGGTTTGCTGGAGGGTGACAGGCGTGGGCTGTTGGCTGCAGTTATTTAGTATTTGTGTGATAATTTTATTACCTCTGATCTGCCTTGGTTGGGTAGCTCGAGCAACACTGGAGATCCTCATCCCTGACTTTGTAAAGCAGACCTCTGAGGAGAAGCCAGTAGAAGGAGATGAACTAGAGGTATGACGTGATGTTTTATCTTCTTTTCATAATATATATGTGTTCGTAATATATATTTATTCTGTAACAACAGCTAATCATTAACTGTATATATTGTTATTCACTTCATTTCCTCTGCAACAGTATTTTAACCATATCAGTATTGAGGATTCGAGGGTGTATGAACTGACCAACAAAGCAGGCTTACTTTCACCTTACCAGATCCTCCATGAGTGCCTTAAGAGGTAAAGCATGGCTAAATGCCTGCAAATGTCTTTTAAAGAAAAAAATGCGAAATAACAAATAGCAGAAATATATTTCAAGAATATCTTACAATGTGTGTACAGAAACCATGGGATGGGTGACACCAGCATTAAGTTTGAGGTGATCCCTGGCAAGAACCAGAAGAGTGAATATGTGATGACGTGTGGCAAACACAGTGTTCGAGGGTGGTGTAAGTACCAAAACCATTGTTCCAGAAATTTCTAGGACAAGATACTGTTGCACAACTTGCTGTTGGCTTTTTCCTCGGCATGACGTTATACTGTATGTTATGTTTTATTGTCATTATTATTTGCTCAAGTCTTTCTGTGCTCTGTGTTTTAAAGGTAAGAACAAGAGAGTGGGCAAGCAACTGGCATCTCAGAAGATTCTTCAGATGCTGCACCCTCATGTGAAGAATTGGGGCTCTCTCCTGCGCATGTATGGCAGAGAGAGCAACAAGATGGTCAAGAAGGTAAAAAAAAAACATTCTGGATTTTACAGTCTTAGAGAGGTGGCTGTTAGGGACTGATATTTATCATTTTTATGGTTATCAGTTCTACTTATTTTTGAATTGTTCTGCTACTAAACTAATTCACTACTTTGGCTTTGACACAACTGTCAAACATGATAAAATCCATGTCAATCAGGTTTGTGTTGGAGTATTTGTTGTAATTTTTCACACCAGTTTTATTGGCTCAAAATATTGGTTATTAACACTGTGGGTTCAGCACAATTTGTATTAAACAGCGAGGAGTCATAATTCTAAGCAGGTTTGAGTGAAACGTAGTTGCTGCTTTGAAATGACCAGTGTGCAGAGCATCAAAAACCGATCTTGTAAAAAAACAACAACTTTCATTTGTAATGCAGTATCTAATGGTATAAAGCTTAAAGAAAAATCACTCATAGGAAGGATTAAGTGTTGCCCTGCAGATACACTGTACAGTATGACTGACTAATGAAACATGGTAATAAACAATTGCTGTTGGACAACATAATGCATGAGTAACAAATACATATCCGTAGTTAAGAGGTTCACTTATCAAGGTTTACTTATTCCTTTCTTCCTCTTACTCTCTTAGGAAAATTCAGACAAGAGTGTGATTGAATTACAGCAGTACGCCAAAAAGAACAAGCCTAACCTCCATATTCTGAACAAACTGCAAGAGGAGATGAGGAAGCTGGCTAGAGAAAGGGTAAGTCTTAAAGAGCTTCTCTGTAATGAGCAGCATTCACAGACACTTCTTAAAAACAGAATTTGAAAGACCGTTACTTCTTATCCAGAACGATCTGCCAGATGATTGGCTTCTAAAAACCACATCACTCAGTTCAACACAAACTATTTGCTTATTTAACTGGTAGGAGGATTTCTGTCTGCTGAAAAAGCAGAAAGGGATAAAGTGGTGGAAAAGGTGAACAGGAGAATTAAAGTCAGTAGTAGGGGAGTGTTTCCCCTCCAAATGACAATGTGGCAGCAGTTTGACATTTTCCCATTAAAGAGAAAGTTAAAAATGAGAATTTTTATGGAATGAAAAGGTCAACATTTTGCCATTAATGTTTGTGGGAGTAAAAAACTAACCAAACTCATGTCGGGGGGGAAAGAAGTGGTAAAAAGAAGGATGCAGATGGGTTGGGGAAAAAATAATAGCACACTTCGCCTTGATAGCTGATCTCCTGAAACCATGAACATGTCTCTAGGACAAAAATGGTAGAAGGAGTTAATTAAGAGTCAAATAAGTGGGAAGAGTAAGAACTTGCTAGAAAATTAAGGCAAGTGAACAAGCCTAAGGGAAATTTTTTATTGGCCAGTTACTTTGTTCATAAATTATCCTGCAAAAATGGCACTTTCTGAATTTCTATGCTGGTCTTTTACTGAATATAAACCTTAATTCTCTGTGTTTTTCTGTGTTTGTCTTAATAAGGAGGAAACACGAAGAAAACCTAAAATGACCGTTATGGAGTCCGCTCAACCTGGTAGCGAGCCCCTGTGCACTGTCGACGTCTAGCAATCCACCATCGACCTACTGAACAGAGAACAGAAAAAAGCACTGACCACAAGCATCATTGCTCGAAGGAGAACCTCAGCATTACTGGATTTATGCATCGTTTTTTAGCGCAAAACGGCAATACTAGTACATTCTACCGCAGTACGAACGCTATTCACGTGACGCTTGCTTTCGCAGATTACGTGTAGCTCAGCAAGGATGTTGCACTAGCGAGCAGTAGGACGGATTTTTACTCCAGATGTGCTCTTTATCTGGCACTTCAAACATAGGATCCATTTATGATGAATGAAGCGTGTTCACAGGGGTGGAAAATCCAGCTTCAGAAAGTAGAAATTCTACCCACTGTGGTAAACGTTTACTCATTTTAGTCACATTTCCATTTCATTTACGGGTGGCAAGGAGCAATTAAGCGAAGACAAAAAATAGGACTTTTACTCTCTGAAGCACGACTTTCCCACTTCTGTGTCAACAAATGTTGTCAGCGTGTATTTTCAACCGTTTGCATTTGCTTTTAAACTCTTACTTTAAAAAATTTCAGTAAATAAAGCCTTCCTAAATTGGACATTTGTTTCCTGCCCCCTTCAAAAGAAACAGAAAAGTTCATATTCAACAGGACACAGTACTGATTTCGCTGAGGTGACTTAAGCTATTGTGCACTAATCATTTCTATATTTTTAAGTGAAGGCCTGCTCTTTTATCTGGTACTGGATGTGAGCCTGTGTGGTACCATTTTTTTTTTTTTTTTTTTCCTGAGATATCCTCCTCCTTTTACCCTCATGGTTTGTGGATATTGCTGTATATGAACTATACCAGGGGGAAAAGTTTGGGATCCCACACTGGACACAAGTCGTCCTTTCAGTTGGCCGCAACGATAATTTGCACGTTTTCGGCGTTGCTTCAAAAGCTTGACGCTTAGCAGCACAACAGTTTACCCTATTTTTTCACGCAAGCTGAAGCCTGGGGGAAAAGAAAGAAATGTGCTAAACTTTTTCCGTTTCCGTTTGCCTTTCCATGTACGTTGGCCGTGCAGGACGAGACATATCAAGTGGACGTGCGGAAAACAATGATCCGCCGCTCTATCAAGCTAGAATCTTGATTCATTTCACACTGTAGAGAAGCCACGAGCACAAATCCCCGGGAGTAATCGGGGGCTTACAAAGTTTTCTTTCTTAACGTTTTAAACTGATATATATCTTCGTTACATTTCTGTTAGTTGTGGAGCAAGTTCTTATTGTATTATCGAGTGTGTTTTTATTCAGTGATCGTTGGTTATGATGCTCTCGCATAGGAAAGTCGGTGAATTGCGTGTTGCCTTAGTTTTGCTCGTCGCAGTACGGACGCGAAGCCGTTAGGGCCTGTTCACTCGAGTTTGCTGTTCGTAAAAGCTGCTCAGTAACGTGTTTGCTGTGGAGTGAGAATACACTTTGTTACTATATTGATGATTCTTTTTTGGAGTTCTAGCATGAGCTTTTTTCGTTTGGGTTTTCCCCCTCGTGTTTAATCTAATCTAGTGGGTGCTTTTTGTGTGACATTCATATTCGGGAACCACAGTCACTTCTTCGAAAGGCAATCCACAAGCAAGAAGACTTAAGGGTCCTCAATACCTCGAACAAAATTTGGATCGAGACGCAAAACAATAGTTTAACAAACTGTACGAACCAAAGCTTTACATCTTATGCATTTTTATAGAATTATTGTAGATTGCTGCATAGAAGAAAGATTTATTGACACGTTATACATTAACACTGAGATGAAGAAAAAACCCTGCAATAAAGGCTGGAGCTGCAGTTTGACCCCATGGTGCACTGTGACCTTGTGAGGTTTTTCTTTTTCAAATTGTCAATCCGCTTTTTCCTGAATGTTTACCGCCGAGCTGCTCTGCTGCAGATAGAATCGCTTCGAGAATGTGCTTCTCTACTTCACGTCTATGGTTTACTGCCTGTCACGTCTTGTCATGGCGCGTGTGTGTGTGTGCGCGCGCGTGCATTAGTAGAAGGAAAAATAAAAAACTTTTTTAAATAAAATAACTTTGCCAGTTGAGTGACTTGTTTTTGCCTAGCGATAATGCTGCCTAAAGATGAAATTGTGATGTTACATGACTTATGATTGCTGACCAACAGTGGTTTCTTTATGCAAATAAATAAACTAGTCATTACCTGCACGGTTTCAGTTCTCTTTATTTTTGCTGTGACTTTATACAAGAAATTAATTCAAATGGATTTTGACAGTTACAAAATGGAGAAACAATTTACAGTATATCCCTTTATACCTCTCAACATGGTTAGAGCGTTAAATACTTCATCCAAAAATATAAAGGCGATAATTAAACATCTTTAAGTGCCAGAAAACGCAGCATTGATCAGCTGTTGTTACTAGCATTTATAAGTCTTATGTTCTGTTAATAATGGAGAAATACACTGCAGCTGACCAGAAAAAAAAAACCACTTTCTTGCCTGTAAGTTGTAGGCAGAGAGATGCCAGTCCTTGGTACATTAATTAATTTTAGCATAACCCAGGGTAAACAAGTAATTATTTACATAAATAATTAAATGTTCTCTCCTGAAGCTTAATCAGCTTCACACCTGATATTAGTATCACCAGAGAGCAGAGACTATGCAGCAACTGTCAACAGAAACTTGAACATGAAATAATTTTAAGTTGGGTTCCAGAACCATCCAAATGTCCAGTATTGTGGAAGTCCCATAGTCAAGCTTAAGTTTAACTCTCTAAAACCAATGACCAAAGGGGTTAAGTTTATTTTCCTTTGATTAAATTAAAAAAAAAAACAGCCAGTGACTTTCTCATAGCTAAACTTAAGCTTAACACTCTTGGTTATTGACTGGTATTTACTCATTTATTTTCTTTAATTAATTTTGTTGGCTACCAAGCCTGCAATCTATGTTATTTTGAGGAGGACAAATCTCTCTTGGTCAGTGGCTTACTTATTTTGGGATGCCAAATCCCTCTTGGACATGGGCTGGTGAGGGTTATCTCATATTTAAAGGTAAGTTTAACCCTAACCACCTGATGGCCAAAACAAGGCTGTGGTAAAAGAGTCTGCCGTCTTGTTGCTCTGCCCCGAACCTCAGATTTATTTTGAAAGCAGTTTTAAGACCAAGCCTAAACTTGAGTTGAGGTCCAGAGCCTGGAGCGGTGCAGGGACGCTACAAGATGCGAATAAGTAGTTACAAGCTGCTGGACTTAAAGTCTATTTAGCAACATTTTACAGAGCTTTGAGTTCCAGCTTTCCAATAATTTATATCTATTAAGTAAAAAAAAAGTTAATTCTATCCAAAGAAATCAGAAGCTTCTCTGTTGGTTGGTGCTACAACTTGCATACTTTAGACCTCTGTAGGATTGAACTGAATAGATCTGGACGCGGCTCAGTCCTCAGTGGTTTTTGGCTCTGCACTGTTGCTGTTGCTGTTGGAGCCGTACTCGACCCTCTCGAACAGCAGGACGGTCTCGCAGTGCATGGTCTGGGGGAAGAGGTCCACGGCCATCGCCCTCACCGGACGGAACGCAGAGCCTCGCACCCGGTTGGACGGAGCCCGGCACAGACTGGAAGAGCAAAAGAGGAAAAGTTTAAGCAATTATAAAATGTCATATGACGCTATTTTGATTAGGAAGCTTGAATAAGCACATATGACTAATGGGAACATTTTTGTTTGTTTTGTGTTACTAGAAAAAAATGTATAGGCCCACACCACTGAAATTCTCCAATTATGAAAACAGAAGTTTAAAAAAAAAACAAAGTTCAGGCTTTAACCAATAATTTGGAGTACAAATGGACAGGCTTAACTTACTCGGTGAAGTTGTTCATGGCTGCTTTGGCGTTGCAGGCAACATACACAAGTCTTTTTAGGTGCTCTGCTCTTCTTATGGCCAAAATGACCTTGGAATCTAATGAGGTATTACATCAAATAAACAGCAAATTACTCAATTATGATTAAAAGACCATTTGATTAGTATAAATGGACAAAAAGAAGCATGAGCATGCTACAAAATTAGAAAACATTTTATCAAGAGCTTTTATTGCTAACGTATTTTGTGTGTTACACCTCAGAATTACAGCTTCAGCACTTACGTAGTCCTGCTCTGGGTGGGTCCACTATCGCAGTGATGTTTGGAGACACTATGGCATTGAGGATGGTGGGGAATATGTCTTCCGCCTTGCCACAGTGGAACTCTATGTTAGTTAAACCTAATGCAAGTGAAAAAGATTCAAAAAAGATTAAAAAAGGATTAATAAGGACTTGCTAGTGTGTTCAAATCTAATCACTTGTGTTTACTTGCGCAAATAATTCTCTCCCACCATTAGTTTCAGCGTTGACTTTTGCGTCCTCCACGGCTTCCTGGCAAAGTTCAATTCCGATCACTTTCTTCACTCTCTGTTAGAAACATTAGAGTCACTGTCATACGTTTTGAGTTCGGTTTCTCTCGTTGTATGTTCAGAGAAGGAGAGACTGCACTGGAATCAGTGTGAACACTAGTTTCACCATTTCATACTGCCTAGTGAAGTGGTGATCGAGTTTAGTCCTCTGTTTAAATCCACCATGTACATGCCACTTGCTAAAAAACTTTTGATGGTGGAATGTCATAATGTTCTAGCATAACATTGAAAAATGAAATTTCCAGGCTTCAGTCACTGCTTCCCTTTCACTCTTGCTGCTACTTGTCCCAAATCACTCCTGCCTCTCTTCACCATCCACTCCCACTACATGCACAATCTTCTTCAACTGTCTTCCTCACTTCTCATTAGTCTGAATGCATTACTCCTACCAAATCGTCAAAAGCTGCATTAAGATTGTAATCCTACGTGGTGCATCTCTGATGTGAAACACTGATTATTACATGGTTTGTAGATTCCCCGTGTGTTTACCTTGGCCAGAGAGATGCCGATGGTTCCTGTTCCACAGCAGACGTCCAGCACGGTGCTGTCACGGTCCAGCTGAGCCCATTCCACCACAGTGGAGTAGAGCACCTCTGCTGCTGGAGTGTTAGTCTGTTAGAGAGAATAAGAGAATTCCTCGCCTGTATAACCTTGACTGTAACAGGGGTCATCAAGCTCAGAACAACTTTGTGGAACAGTCCCAAGAATTTTGAGAGAAAAAGCTTGTAGTTAGGGGTCAGAATATAAGTTTTTATCAGGGCTGATACCGATACCAATTATTACCAATCAAAGAGTCCGATAATCAATATTTTGAAACGATATATGTGCCGTAAAAATAAAAACGTATGGCAAATTTTACAACAGCAATTACTCCAACTCAAACCTCAATCTCCATGCCTTTTTTGATTCTGAGAACTTTTTAAAATTGTTTTCTAGTTAAACAAGTAAAAAAAAAACTATGGAGCCACTAATGCCACTGTGAGGGAAACTCTAATTGTGTTGACCGTGTCCACAATTTCTTTACTGTTTTCAGATAGTGACATAGCATTTAACACACATTATTACATACAAAATAATACAGTTATTATTACTGGTACTCACAAAGATGTATTGTGAGCCCATATTTTTCCCCCTCATTTCAATAACAAACAAATGAAAAACTAACAGGACATCATCTAAGCCACAAAGTGGTGACAGCAGACAAAGACAGGCAGCTGCATCAGAGCCAAGAAGCACATTATTACATTTATTTACTTTATCAGCATATTAGTTTAAAAAATGACAAATACCAATAACGATAAAATGCTAAGCATCAGTGGCAATAATCGGCTAGGCAGACAATAAGTCAACTCCTACTATAGGCGCTAACACAGTGACGTTCTGAAGAAGACAAACGACTGCACCTACAAGTTTGTGGTTTTACAATATAAAGTGTGTATTGTAGAACTGGAGATGGCAGTCTGTACCTGGAAGAATGAGTGTGGGGAAATTCGGAACTTCAGTCCGAGCAGCTCCTCGTGGATCCACTCAGATCCGGTCACCAACTCGCAGGACAAGTCGTCCGTCCCCGCTGACGTCCTGCCACATGGGAACGAGTGAGAAATGTTTTTTTTAAAAAAAGCTTAAAATATGAATGTCTTGAGTCTTTTCTTGCCTCTTACCTTTGTCCCATTCTGACAAAGTGCAAAGAAGTGATTCCACTGTCCTTCCCTTCTCCATCTGTGAAGTACTGCTGCAAGGAATTCTTCAGAGAGCCGATTTCCTCCTCCGAGAGTTTCTGAGTTCAGATGAAAACAACACATTTATCACAGAACTGTAGGGGATGATTGATTATCACTCTGGCCAATCTATTCTATTGACAATTGCCAATATTTATCATTTTATAGTTATTGGTATTGGCCATTTTTAACCAATAGGTGGAAGAAAATAAGTTTAAAAACGAGCTTCTTAAGCTTTGGTGACACCACCTTTTAATGCACTAAAACCTTTAAACCTTCAGGGAGTTATTTTATTTATTCATTTATTTACTTAGTTTTTTTAGTTCCTGGGAGCTCACTGCACTTTTATGCTAAAAGGCACTTAAATGAAGTTCTCTGTCAAAAGTTTGGCACCACTTTGCATTTTTATGGAAACTTATGGTTGAAGATACTGGTTATGGGTCTCCTTGATTAGTGATAACAGTATTTGATGTGAAAAAACTACTATAAGTTAACCCCTATAGAACAATATCAGGGAATTCAAGCTCAAGATGTTTAATAATTATTTAATTAGCTGATAATGTAGGTAGTAAATAAAACATCAAATCCACCAACTAAAGATGTAGAAAAAAGCACAATCATCCTAACTACCAAATATATAATTTATTTGGAGTGTTCAGGCTTGTACCTGTGGATTAAAGAAGACCATGGCCATGACTTCGTTGGTTCTGCTTGTCCGCACTGTTAGCTGCCTCCAGTGGCCCTCGTAAGTCTCAGGACTGTATGCTGCATATGGAGTCGTCCTGTCCATGAAAATAGCAACTTTATTAGACACACTATATTTCACAGCTTTGGTTCCCAGTCCTGGTCCTCATGTGCCCACAAATGTTTGTTTTGCCCAAATACCACACCTAATTAGTTAACTGACAATGTAAGATGGCTTGTTTTGTGGAAGTAAAATACTAAAGCTGAGCAGAGCAGGGTTCCGTGATGACGAGGACTGCACGTTAATGATATTCATGACCACTCAAAAATTATGTGTCAGTCTTTATTTCTCATTATTTTATAGTATTGTCGGGGACTAACATCATCATGGGCCCATCTCTTACCCAATATCATGAGGAAGACTGAGATTCCCCTGCAAAAGTTTCTACATATGTTTACATATGCAATTTTATTCTTTTTTCTAAAATTTGTGGAATATCTTTTTCAATGGACCCCCAACACCAGGGACCCATGAGCCTCCAACTGGTTGAAGGTTCAAATCCAGCTCTAACCCAGAGTTCCTGAGCAAGACCATTAACCCCAAGTTGCTCCAGGGAAACTGTCCCTGTTAATTAGAAAATAAAAGGAGGCTTCCAATAAATATTATGAAAGTAAATACCATGAATAAAAGTGCTCATTGGTTACTTTACCTAAATATTCCAAAGGCAATGATTTCCAGCATTAATGGAATAATCAGCTTTGGCAATAACAGAGTAAAGTAGTGTAAAATGATGGTTTAATTGTTCCTTCATACATTAGCCATCAGCATTAAAAGAGTATGAGTAAGAATGATTGGAGACTAGAGATAACGTTAAGAACTTCTGCATTATCAGAACAAGCCAAAACTGACTAAACATACACTAAGCAAACTTCAATGTCTGGAATTCATGATGGATGATGTGCTATGAAGTACCTGATGTACTGCTGGAACGCCTGGACGACCCTCTTTGCCTCTTTAGGGGTGTGAATTGTGTCTGCAGGACTGACCACAGCACACGACCCGCCCTTGTACTTGCCCAGGCGAAAGCCCACTGTCTTCTCCTCCCCATCTGCCCCCGTCCCGATCACAAACTCACACTTGTTCCGGTACTCCGTCTGCAGATTTAACACACACACACCTCAATTAGACCACCGAGTTTTATTGGCAGGGTCAGTCCTGCAGAGTAATGAGACAAGTTCAAGAAGAAGTAACTGTACAAATATTGAAAAATGACCCAAAGAGTCACAGTGAATGAAATCTAAATGGGATAACTGGAAAAACAGTACTAATGAGTTACCGTCCCCAAGCACTGATCCCAGGGCGCTGCACGTCAGCTGCCCACTGCTCCTTCACAGATAGGTCAAATGCACATTTTGTTGTGATGCACCGTGTTGTGCTGTGTTCACAATGACAAATTAATCAAACGCTTTAATGTGGTTTTCATCCAACATTCATCAAATGATCATCTTTGGGTCCAAAATCTTAAATATTTAATATTTCTTATTGTACCTGCAGAGGTGAGGGTCTAATGGGCTCCAGCGGGCAGCACATATTTCTGTGCTTTTCCTTCTGCACGAAAAGCCAGGGCAGCATCGCTTTGTTGTTGTTGCCTATTTCTCTGAACCCAGACATAAACAGAATCAAGATGAGGACTAATTGAAATGAAACCTAAAACATATCTGCTAATTTCTCTCCAGCAATGAATCTCTATGGCATAATCAGAGCCTCCACATCAACTTTTCCAAAGTACCCCAAATTATCATTTTTTTGCAATTACAAGTTACAAAAAAAAAGAATTATCAAAAAGCCCCCCACTTTCGCATGGACACATCACCAATGCTATTGGTCAATCGTGTTGTCAGTGACACTTTGCTCCAGACATTTTTAAAAAAGTTTTTGGGTTTTGCAAGGTATTGTAGCTACATGTTTAAAGTAAATGACAATATAGCAATGTACTTGAATTAACTTTCCAACAGATGCTTTAAAAAAAGAATCAATCCTTCTGGCCACAAGTTTGGAACATATTGGTTGTTTTAGGTACGAGCCCTTAGCTCAAAATGATTGTTTTTGTAAAAAGTATTTTAACCTGGTCAGCGTCTGCAGCACAGCCTCCACCTCTCTCTCCTTTCTCCTCAGCTGCTCCTCATAGGGCACCCTCCATAGTGGGGTCACGGCATTGGCAATCTGGGTGCTCAGGGGTTCGTCGTCCTCCTCCCCGTCCTGCCCATCCGCAGGCCGTTTTGGGGTCGGCTGGCCGCAATCCGCCGCTTCCTCTTCCTGCCTGCGTTTCCGGAGGATGGGGTCGGCTTTGGGCTTGGCTAAACGTACACTTAGGACTTTGCCTTTCCACTGCATGCCATGCACCAGCTTCATGGCCTTGTCCCTCTCGTCCTGCAATCCAGTCCAGATTATTTCACACTGTCCTTACACAGAACATCACTGTACTTTTATGGTACAGGTTACTTACACCACAAATGAAAAAAAACTGACCTCTATGCCTTGACCCATAACTTTCATAACTGTGCCCAGAAACAGTTTTCATATTTTTTTAAATTCTTGCATTCAGAAATAAATTTGTCAAAATAAATGAATAAAGTGCCTGTGTCCATTTGAACATCCTCTGTAACTTTTTGTAACTGTAATTGCGAAAAAATGACTTGTTGAATTTGGTCAAAAATGTTATTTTTAATTTTAGTTTCAAGCTGTTATGTTTCATTAATACAAAAACATTGTTGTTTGTGATTGCCATTTCACATTTTACAGGTGCAGTGGGCAATATAATGGTTAGTTTACTGCAAATTGTCATTCTGTTGTTTACATGTGCCACATCGCACAACTTTTCATTCCATTCTGACACGCCATGTCAAGTGGACAAAATAAATCAAACATGTCATGCTTCAACTTTTTGCAATCTGGTACTAAACTTTCCCCGTTCTGATTTTCTATGACTAATAAGGGAAGTCTTTTTGATATAACAGTATTTATTCAGATTTAGGTCTTTATAGCAAAATGGTTATTTTCAGCAATTATGATTTATTATGATATAGCACAACTGGGGTGCAAACCTGGTTCTTGAAGGTGACAAAAGCGAAATTCTGCTTTCCCATAAGCTTGATCTTATGGGGGTTAAGGCCATGTTTGTTGAGAAACTTTTTCAGGTCGTTGAAGCCAATGAACCTGGGCAGGTTCTGGATTTCCACTTTGAAGATCTCGGAGGTGAAGAGGTCCTCCTTAATGTAGCGGTACATGTTGGAGTTGCTGCTCTCTTCTTCCTTCCCCTCTTCAACGCTCTGCTCATTCTGCTCTTGGGTTTTCTCCTTGTGGGCTTCAGCTTCAAGGCCAGACTCCTCCATCAGGACTGCTGTGGGATCAGCTGAGACGGTGCTGTCACCAGCTGCTTCTGCCATGGTGTTTTCAGGAACTAACGACAAACAAGAATTACACTGTGTTTACATAAATACATACAGACTAATCTACACTAGAGCTTCACAATATAACGTTTCAGTATCTTCATTCTGATGCGTGAATAACGAAGGGATAAAATGATAAAAATGTTTAAAAGGAAAAATGACAAAGGCTATTAAATTATGTTTCTGCTAATTATTATTTACTTAGCCATTAAACTAGGAGGTACTGATTAATGGTAAGCTCATGTCAGAACCAGACTAACCACAGATAAAGTAACAGCACAGTTAATAGCGCACTTCTTAATTGTGGTGAACATTTGTGGCCAAAATGCAATTAAATGAAAACCTTAAAGGAACTAAATTTTTTTCTGACTTGAAAAGAGGTAAGGAGGTTTGCAGTTGGGCTATTGACAAGAAACGCAATACCCCAGATTTTCTCAATGTGCATTTACAGTATTTAAGTCATGAACTGTTTCTACGACAAATACTGTAGACGGAGTTAACAAGAGGAAAGAAAAAAAATTTGATCAAAGAACATGCTACTCATTTTTGCTTGCCACAGAAAGATAACTCTCAAACTACAAGAATGTTTCAGCTTTCTGTAAATGTTATTTTCAATGCACACATACACTCACCTATAAATTTATTCTAGTCTTTTTTCTTTAAAAAAATTGCAATATTCTTTTTTCCAGTACATCCTTAATTTTCAGAAGTTAGATCCTGTATTTTTAAGATGTTAGCACTAGAAACACTATGTACGCTGCTTATATAAGATGGCGCAAAAAAAGCCCAAAAAAGCAAACATCAAAAAAACTATGCCATGAACGAAGATAATACAAACCTGTTGCAAGCCTCTCTTAACAACGAAGAAATCACTATTATAAACACATTACATTATAAACACAATGCAACACACTGTGCACACATGCGAGTTGCCATCTTGCCTTAACTCGGACCCACGTGGCTACACTGCAGCATTAGTTAATTTTAAAAAGTCAGTCAGCCGGACTTCATTCCGAATCTTTTAACATTTACCAAAAACTACCAAAAATTTAATTTTATGTGGCCATTCTATTAAAAATTGAAAATATAAAACGTGTTTTTTAGTTGACAGGGCAAGACTTTTATTATAAAAGAGCAGGTTTAGTAGCGTCTTCCCGGATATCGCCGAAGTCACCGGCTGAGCCCCAAATGCTTTTCCACTACCTTCAGTTTATTGTCTGCCTTACCATGGCTTTTCACGTCCCGTGTTGTATACTTTATATCAACATGGAGCCATTTCGGCTTCTATTGTTTTGCACTATCATACAACCAAAGGCAAAAACAATTTGTGTGCACTTCCTGCCAAAAAGAGAGTCAGTATGATGAAAGGAGAAACGTATGAATTACGTGTTAAATAACACGTAGCCGACCCGCGGTTCTTATAGGCCGTGTCTAGTGCACACTACGTAGGGAGAAGAGCGTTAATTAGGACGGAGCCGCAAACTTCTGAAATGATGTTGCTGCAAGTTTCAGAGCACTGACAGTGCTAGCATTGGCTAGTCAGTTAACGCCGAAAAATGCACCCGACAAGTGACACGTAGAGTTGAATGTGTTTATAGGTTGTATCTGTGAACCGAGGTTAACTTAAACATTTTGCTGTTGAGAGCTAAAAATAGAAACGCCGTCGCAAAAGATGTCATTAACGTAACGTTATCTAACTTATTAGGAACACCAGACGCTAACTCGTCAAAAGCTTCGACTGATGGTTTGGTCATTACATTTAACCCTAACTTAAGAAAATTCGGCTTTGACCATCGGTTTAAAAAATGTTAGAATGCTGTTACTTAATAGTTAGATTATCGGATCTCGATAGTTAAACGACACGTCTCCGCAGAAGCCGACTCGTGGAATCTTCGAAACGGTTCCTGAGTTGACTCCGGAATTGAGCTTTTACACTTTGGCTCCCGTGTAAGAACCATTAACGTTCGGATCGTTTGGGTGAATCATTGGTAGTTCGGTTTGTCTGAAGGAGCCGTTCGTGTTTGGCTCGTTTTGTCAAGTGAACTTCGGGAGAGGGAGGCCGGAGCGAAGTTTATTTGTTTCAGGGAGGATTTGTGTGTTTGCTGGACTTTTTTCTGACGGACTAAAAACAGCGTTTTGTTCAGTATGGGATCGTTGTTTCGGAGTGAGGAGATGTGCTTGGCACAACTCTTCCTCCAGTCCGGATCTGCGTACGAGTGCATCAGTGAACTCGGCGAGCTGGGTCTAGTGGAGTTCAGAGATGTAAGTCGAATTTTATTTTTATTTTTTTAATTATAACGTATGGTTTATAACACTTGGGGCTCTATTTCACATCAGACGCAAGTAGTTTTTTGCTAGTTTGGGACCGGGGTTGCGTTAATTTCCTCGTCGGGCACCCACTTAGTGTAACTAACAAATGAAGCTTTACGCCGAGTCGGTGTAAAAGTACGGGCGGACTCACACGCATTGTTGGCCCAAAAATGTTTTCAGTATTAGGTACAGCAAAGTGTGTTTTAAAATGTGTGCCATTATCAGTGTTGATTATGTACAGCTTAATAACCATTGGTGCAATTTTCAATATCTTGCTTTTCATTATCAATAGTACAGCAGGATAATGTACAGCACTATAAATATGTAAAATGTGTGCCAGTGATTATTGAACCTTGGTGGAACCCGGCCATCTGTTGTAGATGGTTCCTTCTGAGTAAAGTTTCCACTTTTCCTACTAAACTCACCTTAGCCACAAAGATTAATCATTTAAAGAAATTACTTTAAACCTTGACTTCTAAGTTTAAAGTCATAATTTGTTGGAGTTCCCCATATTAAAATAGCTCTTACCATTATTAAATGTTTGTTGTGTTCACTGATTTATACCTACAGTAGTGGGCAAAAGACAAGACGAATGCATCATTTCGTCATATATTTTGTTTCTAAATATCATATTTATATCTTTCTGTGTGTTTCAGCTCAACCCAAGTGTCAACTCCTTCCAGCGCAAGTTTGTTAATGAGATCAAGCGATGTGAGGAAATGGAGAGGATTTTAGGTAACATGTTGTCATTGTTGTCACTCATAAATGTTTGATTGCCTTTTCAAATCTAAGCATCCTGACCTTTGTTCACCGGCTCACTGGGTTGTAACTAAAGTTTCTCCCAAGGTACTGGTACACTTGAGAGGGAGTGTAAACAGAGGAGACTGAAAGTTACCAGCGAATAGGGAACCAGCACTAGCCGTAATACGTAGAAATGATTAGTCCTAGAATTCCTTTAAACTAGGTATTAAAAGATGATTGAATTTGCGACTTTCAGTTCTCATTTATTTAGATGGCAGCCTTTCTCAAGAGAGACTCTTTCTCATTTATTAGGGCAGTTGGTAGTGTAACACTTAGGCGGTACCCCTGTGATCGGAGGGTCGCCGGTTCAAGTCCCGGACACTTAAAGGTACCACTGAGGTGCTCATGATCAAGGTACTGTCCCCAAGCATGGCTCCGTGGATGCTGCCAGAAAGCTGCTCACTGCCTCTTCACGGATTAGTCAAATGCAGAGGTCACATTTGGTTGTGGTGCAGTGTGTGCTGTGCTGTGTTCACAGTGACAAATAATCAAAATTCAGGCCTTGTTCTAGTTAATTGTAAGTCTGTAAGCACCAAAGTACTTTGTGATTTATGTAATAAAAACGTAAGTCATCCATTTGATCATCTCCTCAAGAGCTGGTTTGAGATGGAAATTGTCTGTTTTGCCATCATACGTAGAAGTTTGTCAGATGCAGTAAACTTTGACTCTTTTTCCTTAGCTTGGGGTCATTTTGTTTTTATAATTGCTTTTGTATCAAATAGTCACTTTTAGAGTGCAGGGCATTTACTTTTCTCAGTATTCACCTGTGTACCAGAATTGGTTGTGATTTAGTGCTGCTTAAGTAGAACAGGAAACAACATTATTTAAAAAAAAAAAGGTTGCTATGAGCTTCCTGGATAGTTTGTGTTACACAATGACAAAATAATCACTAACGTAAAAATTCAGGCTTTGTTCTAGTGTATTGGAAGTCTGTAAGGTGAGTTAGGCATTTTCTAAAAGAAATGTAAATTCTGTTTTGTGTTTGAGTATTTGCTATTTTAAATTTTGACACCAATTTTCGTTATTACAGCAGACATATATCAATTGAAAATATTGGTTATATGTTGTCTTAATTAGCAATAATCAGTATTGGTCCTAAAAAATGACATATCGGTTGACCCCTAACTCTTATCATTGATGGTGATGAAGCTGTGGTTTTGTCACAAGAGTCCAAGCACCATGTGAGTTGCACTTCCCAGACTGACTTTCCTCAGGACAGTATCTGTGTTTGTTCTCTGTTAATGAAGATCCTCTAAGGTCATTTGCACTGTGTATGTGTGTGTGTGTCTCATTCCAGCGTATCTTCTGAGGGAGGTCAAGAAGGCTGACATCTCTCTTCCTGAGGACGACGTGAACCCAGAGGCACCGTTACCCAAACACGTGATGGGTATTATGGTAGGATCACCAGCCATATTCCTGCCTCCCAGAGCGTTTAATGACTGAGACTCCTGGAGTTATTTATTTTTATTGCTTCAAAATATATTATCCCTCTACCTTACAACTGTAGTTTTAGATAACACTTCTTTCGCTTACCTAAGAATGATTAAAAGCACCTCTGTACGTAGGTGAAATGTAATCAGAGGTTTGACAAAGAAGTAGTTGTGGGTTATGTAACTGTAAAAGGGGAAATTAATCACTTAATGATTTTCTGCTCAAGGACTGACTAGTAGAAATGACTGTTTATATGTCAGTAAATAGTTTCATGTTTAAAAACTCGATTTTTAAACGATTACAGATTTAAGGTTTTACTAGCTATGTACATTCAGTCAGTTAAGAACATGCTCAATATGTCTTATGTCTGCTTTTGGACCATTATGAGCTCTTGTGGAACTGACGTGTGTTTTACATGTTTGTGTTTATTGTGTTTCAGGAGCAGCTCCAGAGGCTGGAGGTGGAGTTGAGTGAAGTGACCAGGAACAAGGAGAAACTCGAGAAGAACTTTCTGGAACTGACCGAGTACACACACATGCTGCGCATCACACGCAGCTTTGTCCAGCACAACAACGAGGTGGGAGTGTGTGAGATTTATTTTCTTTATCAGTATAATCCCACATTTTATTTAAAAGAAAACAGGGACCGGAAACAGCCAGTCCTATCTTAAGGGGATCTATCTAGTCAGCGGCTCTTGTGTAAGTATATATATCTATATGTGCACTGTCAGTCAAAAATGCCCTTAACGTTGCCAAATGTTGACATAAGTCTTTCACTGATGCATTCAGAATTAAATCTGCACCAAAAGTGATTATCCTGTCCACCGCACCTTAAATGTATGGATACAACACATTGCAAAACCCACTATGTTTTTATTTTATTTTGTGAGCACATCCAATGCAACAGCATATGATTTTGGACAACAATGAGGTCATGTTACTTTACTTTTCCCGCTCAACAGAAATATTGTGGACATTCCATAATCATAGCTAGAAAACAACAAGATAAGATGGGCCTTTAACAGTATGGATGGAATTAACAAGTGCTTAAAGGTTATATAATTTCAGTTGAGTAGCTGAAGTTGTTTGTGTGCATAGTAAAGTTTTGTGGGGGTTGTGAGAAGCTAAAGTTTCACATAAAAGGCAATAAAGATCTGACATTTAAGAAAAAAAAACTTCATATAAAAGTTATTCATTTTTGTTACTGAAGGATAAGTGTGGAGTTTCATTCTGTGTTTCAGCCTTCTCAGCATTTTTTTTACCACGCATGTTCTATATTTGGAATTAGGTGTCACAGTGGTTGTTACCTTCATGCATGTGTGTGTTGTGTAAACAGAGAGAATCAGTGCGGGCCCAGTATGAAGAATTTCCGCTCTTGGAAAAAGATACAATGATAGACTTCACCAGCATGCAGCGGCTCGGAGCTAAACTCGGGTGAGGGATGTGTGTGTGCACAGCATTAACCAGCACAGTGACCTCTAACCATCCTTTAACGCTGACCCAGGAACATCATATCTACACCCACCAGTGTGAAAACAGTAAAACACATTCAATAACAACCAAAAACTTCCATCTCAAGAGCAGCAGTTGGAACTGAGTAAAAATGGCCGTCTCTGTTTCCTTTGCCACATTTATTTGGCAAGCTAAGGTTTTCATTATGAAAGATATCAGTAACAAGATATGCCAAAAAGTTAAATATGTATAGAGAGAAAGTGTGGAAAAAAAATAGAAATCCTGAGTCTGCCGGAAGAGTTGGTGATAACTTTCTCTTTTACTTTTATCATTAATTATTAACTTTATTTATGACTGCCTTCCTGCCAGATTTTTTCGTGTCTACCTACAATGATGAGCATCATGTATTGTGTACAACGAAGTGTTTCACGCCACACGTTTTCCCTCTATGTAGCTTTATCTCGGGCCTGATCCAGAGAGGGAAGATTGAGGCCTTTGAGCGCATGTTGTGGAGAGTTTGTAAAGGCTACACAATCCTCAGCTATGCAGAGGTCGAGGAAAGTTTGGAGGATCCCACTACGGTGCGTCACACCCTTTCAAGTTCTGCAGTTTATATTAAATTCTAGAGGCTTTAGTTTTTATACGGTGGTATGTATCCTCTAATACAAGGTAAATGTAGGTTTGGTTGAAGCTATGGTAGTTGGTACAGATTTTTATTCATTTTTTATGTTAGACGTAAAAGTGAGTGATTTGTCATTGTGAACACGGCACAGCACACACTGCACCACCTCGAAATGTGACCTCTGCCTTAGAACCATCAGTGAAGAAGCAGTGGGCAGCTGATGTAGGCATCGCCCGGCCAGCAGTGCTTGGGGTCGGTACCTCAGTGGTACCTGTGCCGGTCCAGGATTTGAGCAAGCGGCCTTCCGATCACAGGGCAAACGCCCTAGCCATTACACTACCAACTGGCCCAAATCACAAGTTTACTGTGTGAAGGCACTAAAAGATTGGCACTCTGCCACAGAAGCTGGGAGCATACTATTCATTTTGAGTTAAGATCGTGATGAAAAGTTCTCAGAATGAAACAAATTCTAAAAGGCATATAAGTTTTGTTTTGTTATTTCTTATTTGAAATTTTGACACCAATCAGTTCAAAAATATCAGTTATTGCTCTTCTTGATCAGCAATAATCCATATCGGTCAATACCTAGTCTTTTACCTGGTCTGCTCAATAATGGCACAAGTGGCTTCTGTGGGCTTTGAGTGTGGCAGTTTATCCTCTGGTTTGTTTGTTTCGCAGGGGGAGCCCACTAGAAATGTTGTCTTCCTCATTTCTTACTGGGGAGAGCAGATCGGACAGAAGGTTAAGAAGATATGTGACTGGTAACGTCTTCTTTACATTCATTTAATTGCAGACTGCTTTCATCACAAACCTAGAAAAGCATCTCTCTGCTTCCTGTCGGCCCACTCCTATCCCACGCAGCAGATTTTCCTCTCACTTCTCACTAGCTTATCTGTGTTTTTAATATTATATTTTTCTGATGCTTTTCTGCCCAGCTACCATTGCCACCTTTACCCGTACCCCAACAGTAATGAGGAGAGGGCCGACCTGGTGGAGGGGCTCCGCACACGCATTCAGGACCTGCACACTGTGAGTTTACCCGGCTTTAGCGTTACGCATGAGCCGAGTAGTGAATGACTGTCATTTCTGTTATGACTGAACTTATTGGACTTTGCTGTGTATTAGACTCTTTAGACCTGCATACTGAAAAGATTGTATGAGATTTTCAGCCGTTAGTCCTCCCTGTTTAAAAGAAATCAAACCTCATGGAATATGAGTATATGGAATATGGAATATTTGGTACCTGTGGTAGGTTGTGGTTAGGACGTCACTTCAGCTTTAGCAGGCTTCTTACCTCCATGCACCTGATAGTTGTATATCTACGTCTAGCACTATTTAAAATAAAATTTACATTTACCACATGGACCTATCCCGAGTTGCTCCTCAATTAGCAACCAATCAATTTGATCATTAGTTACAGTTTTCCTGGAGCAAATTGGGTTAAGGAATCTGCTGAGCGCCACAGTAAAGGAATACAAAGATAAACAGTAACTACTGTGGTGCCACCGCACCACATTTGACTTGAAAAACTAGGTACTTAAAGATAAGAAATTTTCAGATGTCATAGAGCTGTCTCAGCACAGCACTATCACTTAAGCGTAGCAACTGACATGAATTTGGAAGATAAACACACCGTTCCACCTTTTTTGTTTTATTGCATATTTTCATCATTTATTACCTGTTTTAGTTTGGTCACAGGTGTTATTTTCTCATAGTCAGACAACATTGGTACACACCATCTTTTGAACTATTCATTATTAATTAACTTAGAGTAGAACAGTAGAACAGTCAGCCTGAAATCTCAAATCAGCATGCCTTTAATTTTACACCGTTTGTAATGTCATAACAGTTTCTCACCAATTTCTTTGCCAGATATGAAAGAAACTGTATATGGGTGTAACTGTGGGTTTTACTGAGCATCCTGACCTGAGCATATGCGGCGTAATAAAATATTTTAAGGAGGAAATGAAGCAAGGACGTTGTGAAGCTAGGAAGGAAGTGCACTTTCGTTGAGCAGGAATTACACAGAACTCTCTTGCGCGGAAACACTGGATGAATAGAAAATATGCAGTCAGCTGGGATGGGGGATGAGTGTGGGATTATGGGTGCAGGTCTTGCCCTCTGCTGAGCCATGTGATCCAGCTCTTCTGGGAAAGTCTGCCAGGAGGGAGACTGAAGCTAAAAAAATTGCATTGGTGTTCCTTCTCATCACATGATAGCAAGGAGGTCTGGATTGCTGAGGTTAGTCAGAGAGTGAGAGAGAGAGAGTAAGTGAGATAGAAAAGAGAGATACTGGTAAATACACCCTGTAAACCCTGCTTGAGAAGGCAAACAGGCCCTACCCTCTAAACTGCTGACAAATGTACACATGGGAGGTAGGTGTAATCTGACAAGTAAAGAGAGTCAGACACTGATACCAGATCTTACAGACGGTTTCCATTCTTACATCTGGAGTTTTGATCCCTCACTCTCACGTTGGAAGGTTTTTATGGATGTTGGTGAACGAGCGGCTTAAAACAAGTTGTGGCTGAAGGTTCACTCAAGGCCAATACTGATTATTACTAATCAAGAAGTCCAATAACTGATATTTTGAACAAGTATTTGCTGTAAAAATTTAAATTTGTGTCAATAATACTCTAACGCAAATCATAATTTAAATTCTGAAAAAATTCTGATTCTTTCCGTAAATTACTTAACATAACACAGGGAGCTCCCAGATTCTTTCAGAATGTCTTCAAATTTCTGGCTGGATAGACTCGTGACCTGTAACAAGTCAAATGCGGTGGGCGAGACATTCCTCTAGACCACAGAGTAGTGACTTCACACAGAGAAAGGGCTGCATCAGAGCCAAAGAAGCACATTTTTACAATCATTAATATAAAAATAAAACTTATAAATGCTGAATATCTGGGCAGATAATCAAGATAAAATGAGAGCAGGCTGCATCAGAGCCAAAGTGACAAATTCATTTACTTTATCATTATTTTTTAAATGACCAATGCCAATAACCATAAAAATGTTAAATATTGACACCGATAATCGTCCAGACTGATTATCAGTCGACCCCTAGCTGATGGTGGGAGGCTTATGCAGCCTCCAGCAATACCACCATCAAACACACAGTGAAATGTATGTACACGCATGTTGTTTTAACTGTAGGTTCTCCACCGGACAGAGGACTACCTGAGGCAGGTGCTGAAAAAGGCCTCGGAGTCGGTGTACATGTGGGTGATCCAGGTGAAGAAGATGAAGGCCATCTACCACATTCTCAACCTCTGCAGCTTCGACGTCACCAACAAGTGCCTCATTGCCGAGGTGTGGTGCCCCATAAACGACCTGCCTTCTCTACGGAGGGCACTAGAGGACGTCTCGGTAAGGCAGCTGTGATGGACGTCTGTGACTTCTGGAGGCTCTGAGCCATCACTCACAACACATCCATTTCTACCACTTTCTTGAAAAGTCCTAAATCATTATGCCGTTAAGAGTTTGTCGATGAGAGAATGTTGCTTTGTAAGACATATTGAATTAACTTGTTATTCGTGATGTTTAGACCAAAAACCAAGTAGCAACAAATGTAAGCTTGTAGTAGGTTCACATTTTATTTACACTAAACATTGAAGTTTAAGTCCCTGAAGAAGTTTCATGTGGTAGAGAAGACCCTCAACCCCTTTAACACTGGGTGAAAATTGTGATCCTTGCTGGTTAATACAGTGATGCATTCAGAGGTGGGCAAAGTAGCTAACTTCATTGCTTAAGTGAAAGTACAGATACCACTAGTCAAATGTTACTCCAATACAAGTGAAAGTCGTACAGTCAAGTTTTTACTTAAGTTAAAGTACTGAAGTACTTGTTGTAAAAAATACTTAAGTATTAAAAGTACTTCTTTCACCGCATTGTTGCATTATTGCCACAACACTTACAATGCCTAATGCCTCTGACCAGCTTGTATAACCTGTAGAATATGGAATTGGTAGAATGTTACAGAAAGAAGCACAACCTGAACTGATGAAGAAAACCAGTCATTAGTTTATTTTTATTTATTTATTGTAAGACTACACCCCTCACAAAACAGCATGTTAGTGTTCTGACAGCTCTGGCAGTGTGTGCACACATATATGTGTGTGTGTTAATCAGGAGAACAGTGTAACAGCTGTAAATGCAGCTCAGAACATAAAATCAACATTCCAACCTGCTTAAAACCCAGCTCTACACCTCTAGCTTCATGACTTTCCAACAGCAACAATGTTTTAATCAAGACAGAAAACTGCAGAACTGTCTGAACTTGGTTTTATATTTCCAGTCTACAGGCGTGACGTTACCCTACTGATTACTGAGACTGTCATCTGCCAAACAACCAGTCATGTTTTAGAAAAGGGGGAATAACATCCACTTTATCCACAAATGTGAAAGTAACGAGAACCTTGATAGAAATGTAGTGACGTAAAAAGTACCGTATTTGGCTTTAAAATGTAGTGAAGTGGAAGTCATACGTTTCCAGATAAAATACTACTCAGGTGAAGTACAGATACTCAAAAACCCTACTTAAGTACAGTACTCAAGTAAATGTACATAGTTGCTGTCCACCTCTGGATGCATTTCACATTCCACATTTGGTATTTGCTGTAATTCATACATGGATAACAAGTGGTTGCTCATCATAATCCAGCTCTCATTCAGGTTCGGTCTGAAACGTTTGCTCAACAAAAATGACATCATTTGAAACACACTATAGGTGTACAGTTACATGCTATGTACATCCAGATCGCATTAGTAATGTTGTTTGGGCCATACGGAAATAATGACTGCTTTTATTCTTTCAGAGGAAAAGTGGAGCCACAGTCCCCTCATTCGTCAACCGCATCCCCAGCAACGACACCCCGCCTACTCTCATACGGACCAATAAGTTCACGTCGGGCTTTCAGAACATCGTGGATGCTTATGGAGTGGGCAGCTACAGGGAAGTCAATCCGGGTCAGTGGCAATATTATTTACAAGTTTGTTCAAGGCTTAGTTGATGTGAAAAACAATTCATGCGTTTATACCAATTTTGTACTAAACGGTGAGAAAGTTTCCATGACATTAGGAATTTACTCTTCCTCTTCAGCTCCCTACACCATCATCACTTTTCCATTCTTGTTTGCTGTGATGTTCGGGGACCTTGGACATGGGATCATCATGTCTCTGTTTGCTCTCTGGATGGTTCTCCATGAGAATGACCGCAAACTGAAGAAAACACGGGCTGAGGTGCTCTTTTTTAATATGATGTTTGGTGTCTGTGTGTGTGTGTGTAAGGTATTATCTGGGGCTGCACAATTAATCATAATAAATTCTCACCTCTTTTCTGAATGACAACAATCCTTCTACATATTATTACATGAGTTGCTGCGCATCAAGTTAATTACTGTACAAACAGCTGATTAATTGTAAAGTCCTTTAAACACTTTTTGGGGTAAAAAAAACAGGAATCAAATATAATATTGGGACGTATGATTGTAAAGCGATACTTGAATGTGGTGAAATGAAGATGAAAGGGAACAGACAGTTGCTATTAATGTTTCTGAATACACTAGGGATCTATTTAATAAATATTTAAAAAATTTGGCGTGTATGTTTTGTTGAATTACTATATTGTAAGGAAATCAATAGTACACACATCAACATTACATCGAAAATGTTCAGTAACCTAATCCTCATCTTGTTCTTCTTCTTTACCAACAATACATTTCCATCAGCAAGTTGACACTTTTGCTCTGCAGTTTTATTCATCATTTGACCACTTAAAAAATGTTTTTCAGATCTTGAAGACATTTTTTGATGGTCGCTACATCATCTTATTGATGGGAATATTCTCCATCTACACTGGCTTCATATATAACGACTGTTTTTCCAAGTCTCTCAACGTCTTTGGATCTGGATGGAGTGTCAAAGCTATGTATGGCAATAGCAATTGGACGTGAGTCTGAGGAGATATTTGACATTTTACTAACTCAAATGTACTGGATGTATTTTGCACAAGCTGTACATGCGAAGTTTTTGTGTTCCCACATGATCTGATCTTTCATAAGAAACAATTTTTTCTTCCAGATTAAATACGCTAAAGGAAAACCGCTTCCTCGCACTCGACCCCGTTGTCACAGGAGTATTTACTGGGCCGTACCCCTTTGGCATCGACCCTGTAAGTCACCAAAATTAATACCCTTTCTATTAGCTGGGATGTGTAGTTGTATCATTCACCCCTTCTATGTTTCTAGCCATCCTTTAAACCAGGCTCGATACAATTAACATTCCTATAGAGACTCACATTACAATAGATAATTACTTTAATTAATTTACTTTGCCATATATTTTTATCAAAACTGTAAAATTCTAATTACGCATAGTACCAATTTCAGTGATCATTCTCATTTCAAAATCCTCCCAAAAAAGAGAACGACGCAAAAGTGCTTATGGTGCTGCTGTGGGGCATAAAGTGGGACATTTTTAGAGGAGACCAAATGTGCCACACTGAATCCAACACATGCCTTCAGCATCATGCTTTTTATTTCTGCGCAGATTTGGAACCTGGCGGCGAACAAGCTCACTTTCTTGAACTCCTATAAGATGAAGATGTCTGTTATTTTGGGAATCATCCACATGAGCTTTGGGGTCATCCTGGGCATCTTTAACCACCTGTGAGCCAGCATTCTTATCTATGATGCACATTTTTTTGACCTCCCTCTCTCTCTTCCCCTGTCGAAACTGGCATTTTGATATTTTTATCTAACCCTCAATGGCTGATGGAGTGATGAAAGATATTCATAATATGTTGCATGTGTTTTATGAACCATTTCTTTATTAGAGTTTCCCATGTAATGTTTTTGGGTCGCAGGAAACCACTGAAGCCATGGTTACTGGGTTCCGCTGAATGTCTCTAAATACCACCTCATACCTTATAACATATAGTTATGTTTTAATACTGTGGAACAAAGGTTTGTTTCATAAAACCTTTAACACCCTTTTTAAATGCGTTCAGGAGTCCTGCCTGGAGAACTGTGTTATTGTGCAATGTAGCGACTGATAAAGCATTTCTGTTTAATGTTTGTGTTCTCTCAGGCACTTCAGGAGGAAGTTTAACGTCTACCTGGTGGTCCTCCCAGAGCTACTCTTCCTGCTGTGCCTCTTTGGCTACCTAGTCTTCATGGTGGTGTATAAGTGGCTGGCCTTCACGGCCCACGGGTCCCAGCGTGCACCCAGCGTTCTCATCGAATTTATCAACATGTTTCTTATGCAGGGGGACTCTGGCCCCTCCCTTTACCCAGGACAGGTGAGGGAAAGAGTGAGGGAGAGCCCGATAACTACAGCAGGCCTTTAATTACATCAGAGATGTTTTCCAAGATGCTTTTCCACTGCCAGTTCAATTAAAACAAAGTTCAATTCTTTTGCCTTTTTTCATCTCATAATTATGTAGCTGTAAGAAAGTTTTCACACAGTGGTAGCAGAAGCAGTCTGGTTATGTCATCTCACACAGCATATTGGGTAAAGCATGAGGTCCTGCACTGCGCAGTGGAAAAGCATAAAAAGCAGGAGATTCATATTCAAGTGATTACTATATTACCCACCAAATCATAAATATTTAGCTACAATTCCTGGCAAAACCCACTTGTTAAAAATTGTCTGGAGCAAACCATCATTGACTATGTGATTGACCACTAGTGGTTGTGACTTTGTGCCTGTGTTGATGTGAAAGGGGGCATTTTAAACATTCCTTGTAACTTGTAATTGCATAAACAAGTGCCATAATTTCACAAAATATTGTAACATTATAATGATTTGTTTTTTTATTTATATTGAAAAGAGTTAAGAATGTTAACAGTATGGATAACTTGTTGCGTGACTGTGTGTATGTGTATTTCAGGCAGGACTGCAGGTTTTCCTGGTCCTTGTTGCTGTGCTGTGTGTTCCTGTGCTTTTGCTGGGGAAACCACTTTACCTCTACTGGCTCCACAAGGGCAGCAATCGCATGAACATGTACAGGGTGAGTAAAAAACCAAGTGAGGCTGGAGGCATGGCACTTAAAAAAAAAAAAAAAATCTTAATATCAGTGATATTTATTTGGTGTGTAGGGATATGAGCGAGTGCGGCGCAGCAGTGATGAGGAGGTCTCCCTCATGCGTGCCCATGATTTAGAGGAGGGGAGCAGCCTTGACAGTCATTCCAGTGGTTCAGACGGCCAGTCAGACGAGGTAAAGAAACTGCAGCACTGTTTCTTCTTGTCTAACTGGGTTTTATTTATTTTTCCTTTTATCTGGATGCAGTCGGTTTGAAGTGTTCAAACCAATTGTGCCAGGATCTGCTAGTTTTGAAACAGTCTTACAGCCGTCTCCAAAGTGACACCAACTGGCCGCTTTGGCTATCTTGATAATGCGGTGAAACAACACCATCAGGTGTTTAAAACAGTATTGAACAGGAATGGCCGTGTTTTATATTGGACATGTAATCATTTGTTTTGGAAAAATATTATACCTCTTAATATTTTTACATTCTTGTGTTTGTCCAGGAGATAAACTGTCACCTCAGCATGAGGACCGATTATATAATTTAGAGTGTTTAAAAAAAGAAATGGACGGCATGGTGGCGCAGTGGTTAGCGCTGTTGCCTCACAGCGAGAAGGTCCTGGGTTCGAGGCCTGCATCGGCCGTGGGGCCTTTCCATGCCTTTGCATGCTCTCCTCGTGTTGGCGTGGGTTTCCTCCAGGTGCTCTGGTTTCCTCCCACAGTCCAAAAGCATGCAGTATAGGTTAATTGGCAACTCTAAACTGGCCCCATAAGGTGTGAATGTGTGTGTGACTGTGTGAGTGGGTGTGTCCCCTGTGGTGTGTTGGCGCCTGCCCAGGGTTGTTCCCTGCCTTGCACCCGAAAGTTGCCGGGATGGGCTCCGGTCCCCCTGCGATCCCAGTTGGGATTAAGCAGTTCGGATAATGAATGAATGAATGGCAACTCCAAATTGGCCCTGTAATGTGTGTGTGTGTGAGTGTGCGTGCCCTGCGGTGTGTTGGTGCCTGCCCAGTGTTGTTTCCGGGATAGGCTCCGGTCCTCCCACGACCCCAGTTGGGATTAAACGGTTCAGATAATGAATGAATGAATGAATGAAGGAAAAAAAGAAAATTAGTTCATTGAAAATGTACTATGTCCTTATATATAACAGTTTATATTGTATATGAGAGCACTTAAAGGCTCACTCCAACAAAGGTACTTACTGTATGTGGCTAACATGGGTCCTATAAGCTTTCGCTTACTGTTAGCAGAAGTCTTATTTTGGAATTGAGTGCTCTTCTGTCTTTGTAAACGAAATAAAAAAGAATAATACACCTTTGCAAGTTATTAAATATATTGGAAGATCTAATGCTGAATTCTTAAACCCGGTGCAGTGTGTGGCATATCATGCCCAAAACCCTTTGGCTTCTGGGTTTGGTTTCATCGTCCTTGTGTGTGTTTCTTTTTATCCCCAGTTTGACTTTGCTGACGTGTTGTTGCATCAGTCGATCCACACTATAGAGTACTGCCTCGGCTCCATCTCAAACACGGCATCTTACCTTCGACTGTGGGCCTTAAGTCTGGCTCATGCACGTGAGTCTCACACACACATACTCCCATTTCTCTCTCACTCTTGACTCTACAGATAAT
Organism: Distichodus sexfasciatus; assembly: GCA_032718565.1. Lineage (NCBI taxonomy): Eukaryota > Metazoa > Chordata > Actinopteri > Characiformes > Distichodontidae > Distichodus > Distichodus sexfasciatus. Next base: position 1,838,121 of record JAVGVS010000044.1, read on the forward strand.
GAGGAGGCAACATGAACGATACAGATGCGTGAGTGTGTGTGTGTCTGTGTGTGTGTGCGTGCGCAGAGCTGTCGGAGGTGCTGTGGGCAATGGTGATGCGTGTGGGGCTACGCGTGGCCACCAATGTGGGCGTGGTGTTCCTGGTTCCTGTGTTTAGCCTCTTTGCGGTGCTCACTGTCTTTATCCTGTTGGTGCTGGAAGGTCTGTCTGCCTTCCTGCACGCTCTGCGTCTCCACTGGTAAGCCTCTCGTTTATAGCTCTCCATCAGTCTCAATCTGTCAGGCTGCATGCCTAAGTACATTACAAAGTCACCCTTTCTGTTGTTTAACAACCTCTCTCACTATCTTTCTCCCATCTTCTTCCCCTCCTGTTTCTCTCTGTCTGCTTCTGTCTCTTCTCTCACTGAATTCTTTTATATCGCTCTTTCTGGGTTGGTCTCTTGTCTTCTCTTTTTCTGTCTCCTCCCTCCCCTGATTGCTCTCCATCTCTTGTATTTTTCCCTCTGTCCTTTACTATTTCTTTGACTCTGTCTCTCCCTTGTTCTCTCTCTCTCTTTCCCACTCCCTCCCTTTCTACATCTCTCCCTTCCATCCCTCCCTACCTTTCACCCTCCCTCCCTCTCTCTCTCTCCTTCCCTTGCCTCCCCTTCGTCCTTCTTTCCTCACCTCCTCTCCCTCCCCCTTTCTCTCTCTCTCCCCCCCCTCCCTCCCTCCCTCTCCCACACAGGGTGGAGTTTCAGAATAAGTTCTACAGTGGTGCTGGCACCCAGTTTTCACCCTTTGCCTTCAGTCTCCTGCACACCAGTTTTGATCAAGACGGGCCACTGTGAGTGCTGTGACTTGAACAGATTCCGACCCAAAGAGCTGGGCCTTCAGCCCTGGGCCAAACCTCTGTGCCCTCCTGCTCTTTTGAATGTGTGTTACACACAGTGTTTTCCTGCACTGACTGCCTTAGAAGACCAAACAAACATGGAGATGTCCTTGGGACAAGAAATCACGGTGGGACGATAACGTCTTCATGCACTGAAGGCAGAAACTGAACTGTATTGATGAATATCTCTGTTGCTAATTTGAGATGGTAAAATCATTGTTCTTTATCAGCAACTTTTCAGTAAATTATGCTACTTTTGAGCAAAAGGAAATGCACTCCATCTGTACTTGCTGTCGCTGATTTGTAAAGTCTCACACATCGGTGTACCTGAGGTCTGTGGAATGTTTAGCCATCTAGTGCCTGTTGTATGGCGAGCTTCCAAATCACTGCAGATTTCGGAGGTGGGTTTAAGAGGCCTTAAGCACATCATGTCCTAGTGGGGGGGGTTTTCTTTCTTTTTGTCCACTACTTACACTTTACTAAGTTAACCCAACTCTTAGGAAATGTGTTGTTTAAACAATTGCGGAAGAAGTGTTTCTTCTCTGTTATTTCTCTCAGTGCTTTTGTAAAAGTGTCAGCCATAAAATTAGTAAAGTTTGCTAATTAGGAAATAACTTATTTCTGCAAATTGTATTTGATCTGAAAAGAAACATGGCCTCAATTAAGTACTCAACACTCTATTTACTCATATCACTGTGGTCTAATATAGAATTTTAAAGTGAATCCTAATGAAAATCAGATTTGAATATTGTCAATTAATTGTGCATCAAGTTGGGTTGAGGGACTGAGATTTAAAAATTAACAAGATTAAATTTGTTCTTGATGTACTTAATTAACCCTTTAATATAAATTAACTGGCCTATTGGAAGAACCAATTACTTTCTTTTTTGCCCAAAGGTATTGATGATTGTGAAAGATCAGATTTGTTTACTCTAGTTTTTTTTTCAGAGGGTTTTCTATGAAAGCTGATACCTTTTGTCTTTAGGTAAGAAAATGTCATTGTGAATTTTAAACTTGCTCAATCCATTCCAGTGTCAGGTTTTAGATTATTTATTTCAAGTGATTAACAGTTTGGTTGTATAGTTGGTTTCATTTAATGGCTCTTACATTCCATTGCGGATTGTGTGTTGTTTTTTTAATATCTAAAGGAATCTCTAAATGAAGCTACTGTTTAATTAATAAACTTGATTTGTGGAAGTCATTCAGACCGACTTAAATTGACATCTAATTATAGTCTCCCTGGAACAATTTGAGGTTAAAAGTCTTGGTTAGAGACTCAATGATGGTAGTTCACGTATTAGAATAGTGATTTAGTTAGTTTATTTAGTTAGTTAGTACCTTTTGACCTTTTAGTGCATGGTGATATTTTCCGAACGTCGCTTAAATCATCCGCGATCAGAAGCCTCATCTTGGATCAGTTAATCCCGGTGAAATTCGTGCCAGGGCCTTTTACTGGGGGATGAGATTAATTCAGAGAATTCATCACAGCAAAAGCGGTCTAAACCAGAAAAGAAGACCAGCAATAAGTGGCCGACAAATACAATGCGTAAGTAATACTTGTACTTATTACTTGAAGTTAGCAGCATTACATTTACAAAGTGTCACAGTAATTATTATTTGTCATAATTTCATAATTGAAGATCAAGGTTCACACATATGTTCTGTACAGTTAGCTGGGAAAAGGAGACAACGTACAAACCTACGTAAAAGACTACATAAAATATGAAAAAATAATGGGTGGCTCAAGACTTTCATAGTATACCGTATATATCGGGTTCTGAAAACTCAAGTTACACAGAAAAGAAAAGTTCAAAATGACAAAGATTCTCTTATCTCTTTTTCCAAACACTTGAATATGTCGCACTAATTATTTTTGAAATACTAAAATAAATTTAAAATAAAACCCGGCGCAACTTTTATTTTGACCTGCCTTGCCTGTTCGTCCGCGTGGAGGCTGCGAGTCGGTAGTCATGGAAACCACTCAAACTTCACTCGCAGCTGTTAGCAAGCTGGCTAGCAAAGCACTCGACGTTGCCTCTTGTGGGGACGAATAGGTTTAAAAGCTCCTTTTAAAGGCCCACACTCTCACAGCGAGCCTCAGCAAGAGCGGACCATGGCTCTGGACGACCCGCGAGTGGAGTGGATTCGGAACAGAGTCTTCGCGGCGTTCCACCTGCCCGAGCCCAAGTGTTTCGAGGAGCTCCTGAGCCGCGGCGACGGAGAAGACGAGCACAAGATCATCCAGTTTTTAAACAAAGTCACTGAGGAGAAGTCCGTCTGTGCGCTTCTCTTTTTCAAGAAGATCAGGGAGGAAGAAGTCGAAGTTCTGGTCCCGATAGGTAGTCAGCCTTAAAACTACCTCAGCTCATTATTATACCTTATTATGGACCTGGGTCGTACGGTATATCGTTTTTGCATCGTTACCGTGAGAAAGCCGAACTAAATTAAACAACTTTTTTTGGTTCTTGACTCAAAATCCTCTTTTTTCATTTCGTTTGACTAATCCGCATGTATAGTCTTGTTAGAATTCTAACAAGGATTCTTGGAAAATGTTTGAGAAAGGAGTCGTCACACTCTGAAAAGTCTGAGATAAAGTTTCCATATATATTTTTGCTACTTTATTTTCTGTGCAGGTAAAAAGAAATCACTCCAGTTTTTCTAGATTGATGAGTTCTTTCTAAACAGAGGTATTTACATCATGTTGAAGGGAAAAAACATGCCATGTATAAGGGGGGGAAACAGCAATTTTCTAATTATTTCAATATGGACACACTTTATGTACTTGTCGTGTCATATATTATTTGCCTCATTAGTATAATTATAATTCCAGACTAAATGTAATTTCAGTCATCGAAAGATTCTCGTATCAGTTAAACTATCATGTGTGACATTTTATGGTAATAATGATCATGATACTTAATCATTCTAGAATGATTAGGGGGGATTCTTGGGGGTGAGAAAACACAAATGTTAATAAAATGAATAAATATCTTCAACTTTAAACTACCCTGGACTATATTGCTTAAATATGAGTTTATGATGATGTATCAGGCCAAATACTTTTGAAGATTACTCATGGAAAATGAGAACCGGGCAAGTTTTCTTCTTTTATTAGCACCAAAATGTTGTAGCATGATGTGTGTATTTTTTTTACTATAAGAGTAATACCAGTGTTCTTTATCATCTAATATGCATAAAGAACCTCCAGAGGCTGAGGAGGAGAAGGATGATGGTGGAGTGGACGTGTCTTCCAACCCTTCATCTCTTATATCAGATAGTGAGAGTAAGTCACTATAACAAGGTAGATCTTAATTAAATCTGAGATAATTTGAGATATTTGATTCAGTGCTGGCTAACACTGGGACTTTAGGCTAGATGTTACATCATCTTATCACACTGTTTTATTTTATTTTTTGTTTCATTATAAATAACCAAATTATTGTGTTTAGCATCTTACATGCACTCTTATTATTATTATTATTATTATTATTATTATTATTATTATTGTTGAGGGAAACTAGACGCATTTGATCTCAATGGTCCAGTTATCCTGAGATAAATTACTTTGTTCTGTTTCTGGTCATCTATTTACTTTCAGAGAAAGAAAAAGAGCAAGAATTTCATGAAGACCACAGGAAGAAATCTCTGTTCTCTGTGGCGGACACTGCTGTAGATCGCAGCTTGGGAGGATTGGATGTGGACAGACACCCTCACTTCGTAATCATACTCATGCCTTTTTTATGATTTATCAGATTTTATGGGTCTAGTGGCATTCAGAGAGGATCCAACTGCAAAACATAGCAAGCAGTTTTTTGCTGGTCAATAATTTATAGTAAATTCACAACAAAATGTGACCTCAGCATTTGACCCATGAAGGAGCATTGGGCAGCTTTTTTTTGCAGTGCCCGTGGGGCAATATCTTTATTGGTCAATGAACTGAACCAGCGATCCTCCAATCATGGGGCAAACTCCCTAAACGTTACGCTACCAACTGCACATTCGAGCAGACATTTCAATATTTATTTCAAGATGCATTAACGAATTACAAAAAACAAAGCCATTTGTAAAATTAAACAAATCACAGATCCAATGAAATAGAAATCATAGGCTCTGAGACAGAGTTAGAGTCAAGCTAAAGTGCGAGTTCTTTTTCAAACATTGCCACTGCATGCTTTAGCCAAAATGCTTTTACTCCTGCTCTTCCCTCGCTCCCCTCTACATGCCTAGGTCCATAAATACTTTCACTTACACAGTTTTGACCACTATTTTTTGTGCTGACCACACCTTATAATTTATACTAATCCTTGTTGTCACTTTTCTCTGAATTGCAGTAGGTGTTTAGAAATCTTTTTTGTCCTGACTGAGTCTTTTGTCTGGCGTTCTGTTGTTAGAAAGTTGAGATACAAATTGTGTATCATGTGGAGCTGCATGTAGCAGTGGATCACATACCACAGAAATACATTAAATCCAACGTACTCTACTTCCTGAGGAACACTAACGGTAGGGCATCGAGCACATCGTTTTGTTATGGGTAAGAAAAAGGGAGAACACATTAATAATCACTGTGCCACGTCTGTGTTGTCTGTTTTTAGAGACTATTATTGAGCCAGAGGACATAAACGAAGCAAATCTACTAATGCCCAAGCTGCTGGAAATAGGAATGCTGAATGGACATTCCCTCTCAATGCTCAGGAGTGTTCTTACACATGTGTGTGACATTCATTAATTAAACATAAATCATTCTTTACACTCCTCACTACTACACTCCACTGAAACAAATTCAGCCATAGTTCCCTTTACCAAGCAACCGAATATAAGTTATGTCAGTTCATTTGAATCCCTAATGTTGCAATCAGTACCAGTCAAAAGTCCGGACACTTCTGCTTTAATATAATTTTCTCAGTGACATTTTGATTTAATAGTTCCTGTCGTTTACATCCTGAAAATTAATGTCAAAAGTACTGTAAATTGATGTCTAGGTATTAATAATTTTTTCTATAAAATGAGCCTCAACCAACAAGAGTAAAAAGATGCTTGCACAGCAAAGCATAACTTCATTAGTGAGAGAGAGAGAGAGAGAGAGAGAGAGACTTGATTTACATACAAACAGACAAAATTACTGTCACTGGACAGTCACAGAAAGCACAAATTAACAGAATTTTGGCTGTGGTTTATTGCAGTCACTTGTGGCTTGTACAGATTCTTTCATTAAAATTCTTGAGGAATCTCGGCAAGATGAGGCTTTCTAAATATGTATGGCTTTGTTCATGTCTTTATTCATACTCAATTCAAATTTTCAAATTTTGTTCCTTACAGAGTTTCTAAAACTTATTTTGACAGCTTATGTTCATAAAGATAATACACACATAGATATTTCAATCAATGAACACAATGACTACACAAAGTTCCGTGAGGTTTGTCTTGAGGTTCTGCTCTGTCTCTCAGGTTTATAACCCACTGCTTACAATGAATCGTATCCAAGCACAAAACTCTGAGGTACAAGTGCATGATGGAGGGATAGCGAGCCTCATCCAGCAGGCAGGAGCCCACGGCACGCTTACCATCCGGGACGAGCTGCTCAACAGCACCCAAAAGTTCCTGGGCTCTATAGACAGGACCCTGCAGCAGCTTGAGGGTGTGTTTTAGAAAATGAGATGACCTCTTCAACAATGTCTCTTTTTTATGGAAATACAAATGTAATATAATGCTACACAGTGCATTGTTATTCTACAGAAACACACAATGTATGTGAGCAAATCAATCATTTTTGCACGTCTAATTTAATGACGTTAGTGAAGATGCCATAAATGTTAGAGCATTAAGTTTATAATGGATTTGTAATACATCAGCTGGCATGTATATCTTGATTTCTATTTTCATTTTTATTTAAATTGTGTGTATTCTTATTTATTATGTGTTCCTCACATTTTATGTTGACTGTTCCAGACAGCTTTTGCTATGTCAGAAGATATGTTGCAGTCACTGATATTTCATCCATGTAGTGCAACGCTTGTTGCCGTAACATTGACTTATCTAAAAGGCAAGTTACGCTAACATGGCCATTATGTCTTTGAGTAGAACCATCAACATTTTCTTGTGGTCTCACATAGGTGGAATTAAACTACAAATCCCAGAGCTGGACCTGGATCAGGAAGTGGAGACCCTGATGGAAAATCAAGAGGTGGTAGAAAACCTGGAGCAGTGTGTGATGAACTGGCAGACGCAAATCACCATCGTCACAGAGGAACAGCTGAAAAAGAAACCACAGGTCTGTCCTGAGCAGTGAAGAAGAACAAAATAAAGTCAGTCTCTTCTTAAACCAGTTCAACCAGGAGAAACTCTTTTAAGAATCATGTGAAGTAACCAATACGTATTTTAATGACTAAATTAAAGATGTTTTGATAGAACATTAATCACAGATACAGACCAGTCTTCTTTTAGGTATGTTGGAGTTTTCATGGGTTTAATTACATTAAAAGGAGAAAGGATATGTACATACAGTTTTCTTCTGTTTTTACTGCACCTTAATGAAATTTGTAGAAAATGTGTTGTTTGCAAAATAAAACACCAGTAACACTATGTGATCATGTGGTAATTTTGAAGGCCCAAGTAAATAGAGTATGTAGCAGATGTACATACATACATACATACATACATACATACATACATACATACATACATACATACCCACAGCACTGTGCAAAAGTCTTAAGCCATACCTAATTTCTTTATATTTTGGTATGGAAATGAGACAGTAGGTACAGAGATCTATTGCAACATGTGCGAACATACAGTACTGTGCAAAAGTTTTAGGCAGGTGTGAAAAAATGCTGTAAACAAAGAATGCTTTCAGAAATATAAATAATGATTGTTTATTTTTTATCAATTTACAAAATGCAAAGTGAGCGAACAAAAGAAAAATCTAAATCAAATCAGTATTTGGTGTTTCTACCTTTTGCCTTCAAACCAGCATCAATTCTTATAGGTACACTTGCACAAAGTCAGGAATTTTGTAGGATTATAGTCATTCTATTATTTTGTAGGATTATAGGATTATAGGATTATAGATCTGTGGTTAGTTCTCCAAGATGTTTGGAACAACCTACCAGCCGAGTTCCTTCAAAAACTGTGTGCAAGTGTACCTAGAAGAATTGATGCTGTTTTGAAGGCAAAGGGTGGTCACACCAAATATTGATTTCATTTAGATTTTTCTTTTGTTCATTCACTGCATTTTGTTGATTGATGAAAATAAATGATTAACACTTCCATTTTTGAAAGCATTCTTTGTTTACAGCATTTTTTCACAAATGCCTAAAGCTTTTGCACAGTACTGTATATCTATTATTGCTCAAAGCAACATCAAAACCCAAGAAACTCACACAGTATATCACAGTAAACTAAATCTATTTTACATATTTCAAAATAAACCCTTGGTAACTTCTATTTCCACTGCTCCCCAGGACCCAGGTCCTCTAGCAGAGATTGAGTTCTGGCGCGAGCGTGCCGACGTCCTGAGCGCTCTGAGTGAACAGCTCAAGCTGCCGGCGGTGAGAAAGATCCTGGAGGTGACGAGCCGCACCGACCCGGCTACCCATCAGAACCTGGAGCTGAGCGTGACGGAACTGAACACCTACCAGGTGGAGGCGGTGGAGAACGGACGATTCCTCAGCACGCTGGAGAGACACTTCAGGGTAGGCAGCACAGTAAAGCACCTGCATGAACACCTTAACTAGAATTAGTTTTAGTATGCTTCCCAGTGATATTTTTTACGTTGTAATATTTTTAACAGTATTTTTTATATGAATGAATGTTTTGAACTTTCAATTGGAGCGTGATGGACAATTTTTCTTGTGTATCAGAACCTGTCAGCAGCAGTGAAACTGGGTGTGATCCTGGACACCATACCATCAATGATGAACGGGCTGAGGATGGTGTGGATCATTTCCAGCCACTACAACACAGATGAGCGCATGGTCCCGCTGATGGAGCGCATCGCCTGGGAGCTGTCAGAGCGTGTCGCTCGCATCGTCAACATCCATGTGCTCTTTAAGTGAGTCGATAACAGAGCATACATAAGATTGTATGTTCATTTGTTTTGGCAGATTGACTTTGCAGTAAAAAGAACAGGGGGTGGGGAAACGGAGCCTATTCCGGAAACTATGGGCACAAGGTGGGGACCAACCCTGGGCTGGCACCAACACACTGCAGGGCACACACAGTCACACTCACAGTCACAGCTTACGGGGCCAGTTTACCTATATTGCATACTATTGGACTGTTGGGAGGAAACCGGAGCCACAATTCATCATATCGAACTTTCTTACATATCCTATTATAAAATACTGTATATCATCACACCTCTTAAAGATCATCGATCACAGAATATTCACAGAATATGTTGTTTTAGTCATTGCTGTCACTTCCACTGCAGAGACAAGCGTGAAGTGGCCAAAGCCAAAGCACTGGATGGCAAGAAGGTCCTGGACCAGTGGAAGACCAGCTATTTCGAGGTCCGAGCCAGAATCGAAACATCCAACAGCGATCCACGCTGGGAGTTTGATCGCAAGAAGCTCTTTGAGAAAACAGACTACATGGCCTCTGTGTGTCAAGACCTTTACAACATCCTGCAGGTTAGTCACAAAGTCTTTCAGTTCTTCATTGTCAATGGCACTTTGTCCAGCATGTAATGGAACAACTAAATGATGATCAACTAAAGAATTAAGGGAAATTAGGAAGTGTTATATGTCTAGCAAATGGTCAGTAAATTGATTTGCTTACCAAAAGTGAACAATGTGTATTTCTAATTCTTGAATGCATAATTTTGCATCAAATTATTAATAGCAAAATAAACAGCACCTTGTGTATTTCCTATGATATGAATATCTAGAAAATCAACTAAAGTAAATATACACTTTGAGTCAAAAGGAGCCTCTGTGGTTTTGTCCATAATTTTGTCTAATGTTTTTCACAATATGATTTTCACAACACTCACACTGTTGCATTCAGAATTAAAATTGCAACAAAATGATTATTAACATGCTGCACCTTAAACATGTAGCTTATTTTTTTTTAAACGACAGCTGTAAAACAGCAGTATTTACAATACAGGGCTTTGTTTAACAATACATGACAATTAATTAGTATGATGTCAATTAATTACCAAAATTCATCAACAATTACCTGCTTTTGCACTTACAATTCACAAAGAATGATCAAAATGGCTTTCTTTAGCATGGACTCTGACACAATATACCGAATACCACTGACCCTTTGCGCCAAATAATTGGTTACAATTTTGAGGGTTTTGCAAGATATTGTACCTTTGTGCAATAATCACTTTGTTGCAAATATAATTCAGAATTTGTCAATTTACATTGTCCATTCATATACTAAACTTGCAGACGTTGGAGGAGTTTTACAATATCTTTGGGCCGGAGTTGAAGGCAGTGACTGGGGAACCTAAGCAAATAGATGAAGTGCTGCACAGTGTAGACAACCTGGTGGTGCCTATCGAGGAGCTCAATTTTGACCCCTTCAGTGTCCGCAAGCTGAACGCCTGGAAGCTTGTCATGCTGGACTTCAAGAGTAAAGTTCAGGTGAGGATACGCGCTCATGACGTTGTGAGTAATGAGATAAACAAGCTGGAGGTGGATTTGTTTTTAACATATGTTTGTCCTGTCATTGATTTAGGCCATCGAGGACAAAGCCAACAAGTTTATTGACCAGTCCTTTAAGACCCTGCGGTCGGCGTCGGCAGCCTTTGAAATGCTACTGAAGTTCAAGCACATTCGCTCCAGAGAGGCTATCAGTCGTCAGATGATGACAAAGTTTAATGACATTTTAGCTCAGTACTGCAAAGAGGTGACTTACATACATATTATAAACAACATGAATGGCGTTTCCTTTCCATTGTGAATGAAAACCACAGTGTGTCTGTTACCATGGGATTTTACCCTTTTTACATTTGCACTGAGATAAATAGGGGAAATGGGGGAAACATAATAATGTGCCCTATGAACCACAAAATTGTGTTTTATTATTTCACTAATGTATTTTTGGCCTTTTCAGGTGGACATCATAAATGAGATCTTTGTCCAGCAAAAAGACAATCCGCCTCTCTATAAGAACCAGCCTCCTGTGGCAGGAGCCATCAACTGGGAACGATCTCTCTTTCACCGTGTGAAAGACACCATCATGCGCTTCATGGAAGTTCCTGAGATGCTGGAGAGCAATGAGGGAAAAGCTGTAAGACAGCTCTTGTTATATTGGTGGCTGATTCAATTTGGCGTTAAGTGCTTTTACATGTTGATGTTGTTCAATTCGTAATTCGTGCCACAGTGGGATTTCTGAGGTATGTAATTGCAGTAGTGCGACAACTAAAATGAGGCTTTGATTGTGTGATTTGAGCATTGTTCTTCATTGCAAAAAAAAATCTGGAATCGCGGCTTAATCAAATGCATCCTAATGCTGATTTCCACATCCTGTGATCTTTGCTTCAAATTGGGCACAGAACAAATGGCTTCAATTCAGTTGACTACTGCTAACTTTATACATCCAAGCAAAATGCATTAAGATGTAGATCTGCTTTTCAGATTGTGACATTGCTACCTTCATCCAACCATGATACCATTTTTATATGAAAAGTTCTCCAGCAATTATTTTATAAATACCTCTGTAATGTGTTGGCAGGCAAAGACAAAGTACCTGGAGGTGGCCAAGCGAATGCGGGATTATGAGATGAAGAAGTACGAGCTCTGGAAAGAGGAGACAGAGCAAGTTCTTCCTCAGCTCATGAAGAAAACACCTCTGCTCATGCTCAACAGCGCTGGTGCCGTCTGTGGGGATGATGGACAGCCAGATACGGTCAGTAAGTCCACCAGACAGTAAATATTTCTCAGAGAGAGACTTTTCTCAGCTTCTTACCCACTTGAGAAGGAGCTGACCTGACTTGTGCATGAGTAGCTGGAACTGGGCTCACTGAGAGTCTCTGTATTATTTCAGATAACGTTTGAGGCTTCCTTTTGGTTGACATTTCAATGTAATCTCTGTTTGATTTAAGCATCGTCATTTCTATAGTTCTGAGTAGTCACCCTGCATTTGCTCCACCGTTATAACAGTAAATAAGGCAGGTGTTGTGTTCTAAATCATCTTCAAAGTAGACGAGTAAAGATCCAATACAAGTTATAAAACTCCTGCTTTTATCTATATAATATGAAACTATTGACATGTCCTCTCTGGTTTCTCAGGAATTGTTGGAGAGGGGTTTACACTTTGTGGTGAACTTCGCTCCAAAGCTAAAGGAGATTATATCCGAGACCACATACTTGGATCAGCTGAGCTACTCCATACCTGATCTGGCCCGTAACGTGGCTCTGCAGAAGGACCGTTTTGTCAGGTGCACTGCTGGAGTTTTGTTGTGTCAAATGATTTATCGTAAAAGGTCTTTAAAAAATCACTGTTTTTATTTGTACATGCAGCATAACTCATGTTTTAAAGTCATGATTTACATCCAGTCCCCTCCTCCATATAGTAGCTTTTAGTGTATTAAAAATGATGTTTCTTGTACTTTAGATACGTGGATGGACTGAAGAATCTGGTGAAGCGTTACCAGTCTTTAATGGACAGCCTCAATGAGGCAGAGTTTCTCATACTGTCCACACAAGTGCAGGAACTGAGAAGAGTGATGCGTACTGGCTGCAGAAGACTCAACTGGAACTCCCTGGGTCAGTTCTTTATTTATTTTCAAATGCCCATATTTTCTGTTGACAGCAGCAAGGCTCATTCCAGTATACAGAATAAAATACAATAAATTAAATTACTCAATTTTATCCAAATTACCTGTTTCTCCGTATATCACCATAGGGGTAGTTGGTAGTGTAATGGTTAGGGAGCTGGCCCTGTGATCAGAAGGTTGCTGGTTCAAGTCCCAAACTGGTAAAGGTACCACATGAGGTACTCATGAGCAAGGTACCGTCCCCAAGCACTGCTCCACGGGCACTGCAAAAAAGCTGCCTAATGCTCCTTCACGGATGAGGTGCACTGTGTGCTGTGCTGTGGTGTGTTCACAATGGCAGATTACTCACTTGAATTCACTAATTCATCATCCTGTCATTTATTTAACCGTATACTTGATGCTGATCTGTGTTGCAGGCATTTCAGAGTTTATTACCAAATGTAACCAGGCTGCCTCAAAGTTTGAATCTCTGGTGAACCAGATTCAGAGAAATGAGCGAGACATTGAGGCCAAGCTTCAGTCCATAGAGTCAGCAAACCTGTTTAAATTTCCAGCACCAGACAAAGCAGGTGATCTACCAGGTAAGTGTTTTATTGTCAGGTAATAATGCTGCATCTACAGTCTAATCTGCAATTACATTTGAATAAATCCTAAAATAGATGCACCAGATACTGAGGAATGATAAATATATATGCATTGTGAGCTGCTATGTACCTTTGCCCATGACTTTGGCGAATGTTGACTGATTTTCAAAATTCTTTCACTGCTGCATTCAGATTAAAATGTGAAACAAAGTGGTTATTATATTGCTGTTATTATACGGTGATGATTATTATTATATTATATGCTTAGCTAGTCTGTGCAGTTTAGTTAAGTAAGGAGTTCAATAATATGTGTAAATGCTCCAACAGCAGTCAAGTGGAGAAAACTGCAGTTACAATACTGGACTGTACCTTTGTACATTAAATGTGCATTAGGTCAGCAGTAGTTTGACATGAGTATACTATACAGGCAATATGGTAGATGTGTAGGTGTTGATTATATATGTGCTTGTGCTGCCTTTACCAGGAGTGAAAGAATTCTTCGAACTGATAGAAAGAGAAAGAACCAAAGATGTGAATCTGCTGAGCAGGAAGTACACGGCCATCGGGCCTCTGCTCACCAAAATGGAGAGTCTGATCATGCAGACCAACAGCGGCAAGGCCGAGCGCATGGCCCAGTACTACACCTACTGGGAGCGCAAAGTTTTTGATTCCCTCACCAAGATGGTCCTGAAGTGAGATCCACTTTCTTGAGCAAATAGTACACTAGACATTTGAGGGGATAGTTGCTCTGTTATCACAACTCCAAAAGTCATTTCTGTATTGGTGTTTCTCTTCTTCCTCAAAAATGATTTGCTTCTGAGCAAAAATAACTTTTATGTTAGCTGTCCTTAACTTATGTTTAGTGTGATTGAGGTTCTGTATTTTCCAAACCTCTGACAAGATTTCAGACTCATAGATTTTAAAGAACAACTTTTTGGAATATGAAGCCATTCATTTTTCAGGGCGTAATGCCTCATCAGTTCTTTTCAAACATTAGCACAAAGTTCTGGTCGAATATTATAATTCTGAAGTCAGAAATGAACATAATTTGGGTTGTATATTGTCTGTGGCAGGAACCTAGAGGTGTTTAACACGGCCCTCATGGGCTCCACCCCGCTGTTCCACATCGACACCATCCTGTCTGCCCCTGAAATTGTGCTTCACCCCAAAAATAACGAGGTGTACAAGCTCATTATGCAGTGTGTACGGGACTGTGTGGAGACCACCAAGGTGGGAACCTTAAGATTTTTTTAAAATCAGAAACATACAGGTGTCATTAAGCCTTTTATTTTGACATTTCTGTGTATATAAAATCCAAATAGAAGCATAGGAATTAAAGTTTTTGCTTATCCTCATTGACTGTCATCCATATGTAAAGAATTCTCGTAATGCACCATAGCTCAAGTAGCTGTAGTTTCAAGATTATTTTTTTGTTATATACATACTACAAGTATAGCTATTACAAAGCAAAACAGAAAGTAGCAAAGTGTAAATATTTAAATATATAGAAGATATAGAAAATATCTTTCCTAAAATAGACATTTATAAAATAAACAGTAACTTTACATGTGCATAATGTAGGATAACAGTTGATATTATGGGATGGCTGTGGAAAAGTTAAATAATTAACAAAACAAATTTAAGTTTAAGAAACTAAATCTAAATATATAGAAATATAGACATTTATACTACAAACGGTAACTGTACATATGCAGAATTATGGGGTAAAATAGTGCTGTTAAAGCTTTAAAAAGTTGTTGTATGTCCATTCATAATCAGACATGATTGGTCAAAACTACAATTACTAAAAACTTTTGACTGACACTGACAATTTTCAGCTTTGTCTTTTGGCGTTGATTGTATTAAATCTGCTGTAATCTGGTTAAATGTTTCTGCCTGCACCTTTCAATCAGTGGTTTGTTCGCTGGATGCACGGCACCTGCATTGAGTGTCCGCCTCAGCGCGTTAACGGCGACGATGAGCCGTTGGTCTTCAGCTTCTACAGCGACGTGTGCCAGCTGCCGCATGTGAACGAGCGAGCCACGGCTGTGTCCCAGAGTGCACAGCGCCTCCTGTCCTCCGTCGGCCGCTACCTCAACCGCTGGAAACGATACCGAGGCCTCTGGAAGCTGGACAAGGCCATTGTGATAGAGAAGTTTGCCGCCAAGAAGCCCTCGTGCTTGATGTACGACGAAAAGCTGCAGTTCTATTCCCGCGTCAGCCAGGAGGTGGCGCTGCAGCCGCTGGTGAAGGACGAGCACGTTATCAGGCTCAACCTGGAGCCGCTGGCCCGAGCTGTGCAGGAGAACGCCCAGGCTTGGGTCAGCTCTCTGGGCAGACTGCTCAACAACTCGGCCCGAGAGGATCTGTACGCCCTCCGTGCTGAGCTCCAGGTGGGTTACGAAGCCATTTCGGATGCCCAGTCAGTGAAAAAATTTCTCTACAAAAAATTTCTCTACAATTAGGCCTGTTTTCTCTTTATTGGTATTCATGAGATTTTTCTTTGGAAACAGCAACTGTCTGACAATCTAAAGAGAAGCCCAGACACGCTGGAGAACCTGAAGTTTGTCCTCGGCAACATCTCTAACATCCGAGACATGTCTCTGGAAGTGGAGATGAGGTTCACAGACATTCGGGAGAGATACAGAACTCTGTCCATGTACAACATTCAGGTGAGCTCACCTGTAACTCGTCTGGAGTTAATTGTTGGTCAGAATGTCAACAGCACTGGGCGGATTTAGGCATTTAGCTGAATTCAAATTAAACATCTGAATAAGTATCACATTGTGTTAAATTTCAACGTAGTCATATGTAATCTGGATTTTTGTTCTATGTGACTGAAAGCCAGTTTTACAAATATACATGTCAACATGAGGTTACTTGCATAGATGCAGGTGTGCGGCATTTCAGACTGTTAAGATGAAATGCAAATGAAATGGGAAAATAAAATTCAGTTGGTTTTAATCTCTGAGTACTAGCCCTTTGAAACAGCTTTCCCTAAACTGTCATGAATTTCTTTTAAGCCATAAAATCAAAGCAAGTTTTTAAAGACTGAACTAAGTATTACATTTTAATAATATTTATAGTGCATACCTTATTTCAACCCTTTTAAACATAAATTTGACTCATATACTGTATATTTAAAAAAACATCTGGTCTGGAATCCAAAATCCATTTGAATTATTCACAAAAATGCAAAATTCCATTTGAAACCAATTTTAAAAGAGCATTTTATAAGGTAAACTGATCTTGAGAGTATTTGTGGATACACTGTTTGCTGTACAGGCTGCGGAGGATGAGTTACAGCTGGTATCCAACATTGGGGATGTCTGGAGCGATCTCTTCAATGAGTCCAGGCAGGTTGACCGCAGCCTCGGCAGAGTCAAGAAGACCTTCACTGAGGTGAGATCTCTTTAGAGCTTCTGAGCGTCTACTCTCCCAAAGGAAAAATATTTTGAAACACATGTGTAGAGCAGTTTGAACCAGCTCTGTTAGTTAATTTTTTAAAAGGTGATGTCCATTTTTGCAATTAGAATATAGTGTGTTACGATCAAAATACAATCCAAACAATACTGAATGCTTTTGAATTCCTTTGTTTTGACATTTCTTTGATTTAAATGTGTAGAGTAAGTTGATCTTGTGTAATGACTCTCTCAGATCACCAAGGAACAGATAGAGCAATATAAGCAGGAGTTAACCATCTTTGCAGAGAGCTTTAATATGCATGGGCCTGGTGCAGTGGGGGACAACTTGGAGAAAGGTGAGGAAAATCTGCAGTACCACTGAATCTCATGCATTTCACTCTTAATGCATGTGTAAGACATAGAATTATTTTTATTTTATTATTTCTATTTGAACTACATAAGCTTTTTAAACATTATGTGATAGAATTGAATTTGAATTCATTTGAATCATTTTGTTGCATATTTTCTCAGGACAAACCGTCATGGCCACCTATGAGGTAGAGCTGGCTAAGATGGAGACGGGTCGTCAGGAGCTGGCCAATGCCGAGAAGCTGTTCGACCTGCCAATCACAACATACCCAGAATTGCTCAACGTGCAGCGGGAGATGAAAGGCCTGAGGCAGATCTACGAGATTTACAAAGCAGAGAAGGTCCATCTCAGTCCAAATCTCCGCTGCTTAACTTCAGATTTCAAACTGACCACATCCACTGGACGTTTTGTTTGTTCCTAGTTGTCAGATATTTGTCTTTATGCTATATGATTACACTGTATGCTAGGTACATTACAGAGTAAAACACTTTTCAGTAGTTCGTCTAGATCTAACAAGCTTCCTTTAGTTGTATTTCGCAGTGTGAACACAGTTCACATGGCTTAGAATTGAATCTAAGGCAGATCTCATGGTTGCTCTTTAAGCTTTAACTGTTTCAAGTGATGCATAAAGATAATTCTCGGTAGGTGATGAACCTGTGTGCACATGTGTGTCTTTCAGGCGGCTAAGAGTCAGTGGTCTGAGACTTTGTGGGTTAACTTGAACATCCAGCTTCTGCAGGAAGGCACCGACAGCTTCATAAAGAGCCTTAGGAAGCTGCCTAAAGATGTGAGATCTCTGCCTGTGGCCTTCTTCCTGGAGGGTCGCTTGAAAGAGTTCAAAGAGTCACTGCCACTCTTTCTGGATCTAAAGAACGAGGCTCTGAGAGACAGGTACAGACTGTTTGCATCCTACGGCTGCCCCGCTCAGAGTCTGACTTGACTAAATTGAATAAATATTTTACAGACAATATCAGCCTCAGGTATTAGACATCAGAAGGAAAAGTCTGAATCTGTGTTTCTGGTATATGCCCTCACTCTGTTTCAGACACTGGAAAGAACTAATGGAGCGAACTGGCACCAGCTTTGAGATGAACCTAGACACTTTCACCCTGCAGAACATGTTTGCCATGGAATTGCACAAGCATGGCAACGTCATCGGAGACATTGTCACGGCAGCTGTCAAGGAGCTCAGCATAGAGAAGGTTAAAACAACCTTTAATTAATGTTTGCCATCCCATCCCACCCTCCAGTTCAACTCAACAAAAATACAGAGGTGGACAGTAACTAAGTACATTTACTTAAGTACTGTACTTAAGTAGAGATTTTGAGTATCTGTACTTTACTTGAGTGGTATTTTTCTTGGAAACTTACGACTTTTACTTCACTACATTTGAAAGACAAATACTGTACTTTTTACTTCACTACATTTCTATCAAGGTTCTCGTTACTTGTTTCTTTCAAATCTGTGGATAAAGTGGATGTTATTCCCCCTTTTCTTAAATGTGATTGGTTGTTTGGCAGGTGACAGTCTATCAGTAGGGTTACGTCACACCTGTAGACTGGAACTATAACACCAAGTTCAGACAGTTCTGCTGTTTTCTGTCTTGATTAAAACATTGTTGCTGTTGGAAAGTCAAGAAGCTAGAGGTGTAGAGCTGGGTTTTAAGCAGGTTGGAATGTTCATTTGATGTTCTGAGCTGCATTTACAGCTGTCCTCCTGATTAAGTTGGGGTTGTGTTTCATTCTTTAACATTCCATCAGTTCCTCATTCTACAGCGTCTACAAGCTAGTCAGAGACATTAGGTATTGTAAGTGTTGTTGCAATAATGCAACAATGTGGTGAAAGATGATGTACTTTTAATATTTAAGTATTTTTTAAAACAAGTACTTCAGTACTTTAACTTAAGTAAAAATTTGACTGTACGACTTTCACTTGTCTTGGAGTAACATTTGACTAATGGTATCTGTACTTTCACTTAAGTAATGAAGTTAACTACTTTGTCCACCGCTGCAAAAATACCAGCTGAGCACTGAATTTTTTTTACTGTAAGGCTGATGCATCTACCCATTAGCTTTAATGCATGTAATCTTTGATATTGACTTTTGACTATAACAGGGTTTGTAGAGTTGTGTAACTCGGTTGAACAGTACCTGTTGATTTACATCTAAGTTTACACGTATGAAGATCAGACATGGACTACAAAGCACTGACATACATCGCTGCAGATAAGAGCATCTGTTAAACCCATTAAATGCAAAAATCTGCAGACTTCATGAAGTGCCATCCTGCCAATTGTGGCTGACACCACGTAACCATGTGTGTTTATTTCCTCTGCCACACCACAGGGTGTAAAGGAGGTGGTGGAGACGTGGGAGAGCATGAAGTTCAGCGTGCAGCGCTACTATAAAGGCACACAGGAGAGGGGCTACATCCTGGGCGCGGTGGAGGAAGTCCTTCAGAACCTGGACGATAATGCTGTTAACCTGCAGAGCATGGCGGGCAGCCGCTTCGTGGGGCCTTTCCTCGCCGCCATCCAGCAGTGGGAGAAGAACCTGTCCCTCATTAGCGAGGTTATTGAGGTCAGTGGCAGAAAGTCTAGAAATATGCCATTCCAGATTCTACAATGTGAGGCTTGGCACCATTGCTTATAACTTGGGCTACATTTGTCACTGTTGCATTCAGAATCACATGTGTAACAAAGGGATTACTGTACTGTCCACCAACCTTAAACATGTAGCTACAATACCTTGCAAAATCAATCATTCTTAAAAATGATCTGGAGCAAAGCATCATTGATGATGCAGTCGTTCACTTCTGGTCTGTGTGCTTGAGAAAGTGGGTATTTTGATCACTCTTTGTGACCTTTGTAACTGAAACCTGATGTTGAATTTGGTCATAATTATATTGTTAGCTGATTAAGTTAATATCATATTATTAATTTGAAAATAAAATTTGACTGTTATAATTATAATTTCACAAGGTATTGTAACTACATTTTTATGGTGGGGTGGACAAACGTCACTTTGTTGAAAATTGTATTCAAAATGCAACAGTGAAAGAATTCTGAATATCATTTATTATATGCCCAAGTTACAGACAAAGATACAGAGGTCCCTTTTTGACTGAGTGTATATACAACCATTCTTTGAACAACAACTTCTGTAAAGTGTGATCTTTATCTGGACCTGTGCAGGTTTGGATGGTAGTGCAAAGAAAGTGGATGTACCTGGAGAGCATCTTTATTGGAGGTGATATTCGTTCTCAATTGCCCGAGGAGGCCAAGAAATTTGACATCATTGACAAAATGTTCAAAAAGGTGACTATCCCGCCCCGCAAATATTCCCACAAATATTTCTTATGTGACCAGTGAACATCGTAGATCATGTCTGATTTCTCCTCAGATAATGTTAGACACGGTGAAGGACCCCGGGATTAAGAGGGCCTGCCTGGTCCCAAACCGCCTGACCGACCTGCAGAACCTGAGTGACGGTTTGGAGCGCTGCCAGAAGAGTCTGAACGACTATCTGGACTCCAAACGCAACGCCTTCCCTCGATTCTTCTTCATCTCTGACGATGAGCTGCTTAGCATTTTGGGAAGCAGTGAGCCGTCCTGCGTTCAGGAGCACATGATCAAGGTACCAAGAGTCTTATAAAGAGGTGCTGGGCGTAGGCTAAGTGTTGGGTTAGAAATATGTAAAATTTTTAGACTTCAGAAAACATCATGTAGTTGATTATGATTTATATTTTAGTTTTTAGAATTAGATTTTTTTCTCTTACCAGAACGCAGTGATGTTTTTATTAAAGTTGGAGTATTGTTTAGATTACTTTATACTATATACCACAAAACCTAATATTTTGCTTTTTTTTCCTATTCATTCGTTTCATTCAAATGATGCTTTTATTTCATTGATTTCTTGTGCGGCACTTGTTAAAGTTTCTTCACGGTCAGCAGCAAATAAAACCTGCTCTTGCACAAACCCCCAGATGTACGACAACATTGCGTCCCTGCGGTTCGACACCGGGGTGAACGGGGAGACGGTGGCAGCGGCTCTGGTGTCTGCAGAGGGGGAGATGATGGAACTAAAAGAGGTGGTCCCAGCGGAGGGTCGAGTGGAGGACTGGATGACTGCTGTTCTGCTGGAGATGAGGAAGACCAACAGGCTCATCACTAAAGAGGCCATCTACTACTACAGCCAGCAGAAGAGCAGGTAGTTTTCCTGGGCAATTAATAAAATAATTATTTCAGAACATCTGACGTCATCTTGCGCATGACAGTTATTTAGATTATTTTTAAAAATCTGTTAATACTAAAAATAAAGATTTCTGTTAATCTTTTTCCCAGTGTGTTAATGTACTATCCCCTTAAAACATACTGGCATGTGTGTTGTCATGTGACTCGACCCCGTCCAGTCTGCCACTGTGTTTTAAAGTCATAGGGATAAGATATGCACTTTCCTTACGAAAAGTGTCTAAGCTTTAATAGTTGCACATATTTACATTACAATTATTGGACCATAAAGGTTAGTAATTATTATTATTTTAATGTATTGATCATATCTGAAGTAAAATGTTCAATTAATCATGATATTGGTTTGAGATCACATCGCCCAGCCCTGACAGATAGGGTCATTAACTGTGGCTAAATTGGTGCTAAAACCAGAGTCTGTGCCGTGTTGCCTCAGGGTGGACTGGATGCTGGACTACCAGGGCATGGTGGTGCTTGCCGGAAACCAGGTGTGGTGGACGTGGGAGGTGGAGGACGTCTTCCGCAAGCTGAGCAATGGGGACAAACAGGCTCTGAAGAACTACGCCAAGAAAATGCATCAGCAGATCGACGACCTGGTCAGACGCATCACACAGCCCTTGAAGAAGAATGACCGACGCAAACTGAACACTGTCCTCATCATAGACGTCCATGCCCGGGACATTGTGGACAGCTTTGTCAGAGACAGGTGAAAGACATCCTTATCTTGTCGTCTTTGAATAATACAGCAAAAATAATAATAACAGTGTATGCTTAATGCTGTAAATGTGAATATCTGCAGTATTACGGATGCTCGTGAGTTTGAGTGGGAGAGTCAACTTCGCTTCTATTGGGACAAAGAGCCAGACGACCTGTTTGTGCGCCAGTGCTCAGCTAAATTCTCCTACGGCTATGAGTACATGGGCCTTAACGGCCGACTGGTCATTACCCCGCTCACCGATCGCATATATCTCACACTTACACAGGTGAGGCTTGTCTTCCAATTATTCCCAGTTTACTGATAGGGCCTGTGTCCACCAAACACATTTTTTGTGTTGAGAGCAGTCAAAACCTTACTTCCAGAGCACTTTCTCGCCACTTTCTCAGTGATTCTTGTTGCGAAGTTACGAAAAGTGCCATCTGGCATTCCCCGTTGGTTCCTTCTTCATGTAAACATTGAAACGTGTTCCTTTGAGATCGGTAGTTTATCCGACAAGATTATCTTTACAATGGAGAGAAATTGCATCTTTGCATTAGCGGCAGCGTTTGAACTAGACACTGAGGTGTCTTTGAGATGTAGCAATTAGGTGCATCATATTAACTGTGCAAGAGAACAGTTGGGAGAGTACCACCTATTAATATGTCCTGCCCCTTAAGTGCTAAATTGTAAACTTTAATTAGCACATAATGTTACTATACAAAACAAATTGGAAGGTTCAGCATATGGTAATTCAGAAATCTTGAGCTGACCCTCATTTCTTCATATTTCGCTTCCATAGAGCCAAACGTTCTTGTGTTTGTTTGTAATAGTCTTGAAGAATTGTGTTAACATGCATGAAAAACATAAAGAAATGAGTGATGTCTCAAGAGTTGGCACAGTACTGTATGCTAAGATTTTTTTTACATTGTAATGGATGTTACCTGATAATTAAAACAAGTTATGTTCTTTCATATCAAAAATGAGAAGGTTGTCCTTATTTGTACAAGTACAACCTGTAAACCCAGGTACATTGGAAATGGAAAAGACATTGTAACAGTGTTTTCCAGGTAACTCCTGTAAATCCTGAATTCTTTATGTAATGCTGTGTTGTAGGCACTGTCCATGTACCTGGGTGGCGCACCAGCCGGACCTGCAGGAACCGGGAAGACCGAGTCCACTAAGGACCTTGCCAAGGCTCTGGGCTTGTTGTGTGTAGTAACCAACTGTGGTGAAGGCATGGACTACCTGGTGAGTATAATTTGGAAAACCAATATGCAATTGCATTAATTCGTTCTTCTTTTCATGCATTCATTCATGACTCGTCCTCCTTCTCTTCAAGGCGGTGGGGAAGATTTTCTCAGGTCTGGCACAATGTGGAGCCTGGGGCTGCTTTGACGAGTTCAACCGCATTGATGCTTCTGTGCTGTCGGTCATCTCCTCCCAGATCCAGACCATCCGAAACGCTCTCATAATGCACCTCAAGAGGTTCCATGTGAGTCCAGTGTTGCATGTCATTTGCCATTTCACAAAACTTGTGTGAATTATTTTGGTAGTGGTCAGTGATATAGTTTTGTTAAAGTGATTTGCACTCACTGGACACATTATTAGAAAGATCTACATTGTACTACATTCTCTGACTGTTTAATCAAGAGGATTTTTAACAGAATAAGGTGCACTGTGTCAGAGGTACAGGAATGGAATAGGAGGCAAGCACCATAAAGTTCAATAACATATAAAGAGAAACTAAAATACAGAAATGCAAAAACATCAACATGAAAGGAAACACAGGCAAGAGAAAGACACAGAAAAGGGACTTAACAAAAACAGGGAACACGAAACAATTCGACCTCTGGTGGACAAACCAGTGAAACACAGTAGGTGATTATAGCATTGAGAAACATTTTAGGTGTACATTCACAGGCTTAAAATAAATCTTAAAGCATGCCACAGGTTGCCTTGACTATATACATTTGTACAAGTTATACATTGGCAAGAAATGTACATTTACAAGAAATGGCTTGTAAAGTGTAATAAGTGTCGTTATCTTTCCTGTACCGGTAGTTTGAGGGTCAGGAGATCAGTCTAGATTCTCGAATGGGGATCTTCATCACAATGAACCCTGGCTACGCTGGACGTACCGAGCTGCCGGAGTCTGTGAAGGCACTGTTCCGGCCTGTGGTAGTCATCGTACCTGACCTCCAGCAGATCTGTGAGATCATGCTCTTCTCTGAGGGCTTTCTCATGGCCAAGGTAAGATCTTTATATGGTTTATCAACCAAATATGTAGCTTAGGACTGTTAGAGATACTGCAAGCTTTTTATCACTTCGCTGTTTTGTTGTGTCTGAACTCTAGGTATTGGCAAAGAAGATGACGGTCCTGTATAAACTGGCAAAGGAACAGCTGTCCAAGCAGTCTCACTACGATTTCGGTCTGCGAGCACTCAAATCTGTTCTAGTGATGGCGGGAGAGCTGAAGAGAGGCTCTCCTGATCTCAGTGAGGTGAGATGACTTTTACTCAAGACAGTGATGCTTTTCTTGCTTTTACAAAATATCATAAAAAACAAATAGCAAACACCATTCTCTGAGCTTAACTGAAGCATCCATTAAAATTCTAAAATAAAATTTGAATATAAATATTTTAAAATGTCAAATATTGCCAATTGTAGGGGTGCATTAAGCGCCAAGATTATAGCAAGCTGTCATTCCTGAATTTTAAAAAATGTTGATACCAGTAGTGCCATCATTAGTGGTGACCTTACACTCTCTTTGTCTCTTACAGGATGTGGTGCTGATGAGAGCGCTGAGAGACATGAACCTTCCTAAGTTTGTTTTTGAGGACGTCCCTCTGTTCTTGGGGCTGATCTCTGACCTGTTCCCAGGGCTGGACTGCCCACGAGTTCGCTACCCCAGCTTCAATGACGCTGTAGAGTCCATCCTGCTGGAGAACAAATATGTCCTGATGCCCAACCAGGTGTCTCTAGTCATCCCAACTTAACCTGACCACACTTCTGCTCTCAGCAATTTCAGTTTACTTTGATTTAAGGACATCTTATGATAAATAATCTTTCCCTGTCACTTTGCTATTTTATAATAGCTGATGTCTGTATGTTATTTTTTCTTTTCTGTTTTTGGCTGTAGGTAGATAAAGTGGTTCAGATGTACGAGACCATGATGACTAGACACACCACTATGGTGGTGGGACCAACAGGGGGCGGCAAATCAGTGGTTATTAATACTCTGTGCCAGGCCCAGACCAGGTTTCTGCTTCCTTATGCCTTTTATGTTCTTCTACACAACATAATATCAAACAACTCATGTTTGTTATGAATTTCCTCTACTTTTTGATCAGAAAAAATATTTACAAAAACCACAATTCCATGGGTCTCTGATATTTAATCTAACTTGTAAACTATGTGTTTGTAGACTGGGACTCTTAACCAAAATGTTCGTACTGAACCCCAAAGCCATGAGCGTGATTGAGCTATATGGCATCCTGGACCCGGTAACTCGGGACTGGACTGACGGGATACTGTCCAACATCTTCCGAGACATAAACAGGCCCACTGACAAAAAGGAAAGAAGGTGATGTGAAGTAGATTTGCACTGTATATAGGCAGCTTTAATCCTAATCTTTGTTAAATTTGTTCCTATTGTAATGTTGTTGAGCGGCACGCTGGCCCAGTGGTTAGTGCTGCCACCTCACAGCGAGAAGGTCCTGGGTTGGGGTCGGCCGTAGGGCCTTTCTGTGAGGAGTTTTTATGCTCTCCCTGTATTCGCATGCATTTCCTCCGGGTGCTCCGGGTTTCCTCGACACAGTCCAAAGCATGTACTATAGGTGAATAGGAAACTCTAAATTGGCCTGTAAGGTGTGAGTGAGAGTGTGATTGTGTGCGTGTGCCCTGCAGTGTGTTGGCGCCTGCCCAGGGTTGGTCCCCGCCTTGCACCCGTAAGTTCCCGGGATAGGCTCCGATTCCCCCCCGCAACCCCGGTTGGGATTAGGCGGTTTGGATAATGTATGAAAGAATGAATGAATGTAATGTTGTTGAAGGAAAAATTCTGAAAAGTACTGCCACTCACCTCTCATACTAATATTACTTGCAGGTACATACTTTTTGATGGGGATGTAGATGCATTGTGGGTAGAGAACATGAACTCAGTGATGGATGATAATAAATTGTTAACACTGGCTAATGGGGAGAGGATCCGGCTACAGAGCCACTGTGCTCTGCTGTTTGAGGTAAACTATAAAATCCATTTTTTTAAAAATGAGTCATGGGTTCAATACAGTAATTAAGGCCACTGAGGTGGACGTTTGATTCCAGGTTGGAGATTTGCAGTACGCATCTCCTGCCACTGTGTCCCGCTGTGGAATGGTGTTTGTGGACCCCAAAAACCTCCGCTATGCCCCCTACTGGCAAAAATGGGTTAACAGCAGACCTACGAAAGTAAGTAATACATTTCTATGATATCATGCAGATTTACAGATTTCTCATGTTGTTAAAAAAGATGACCATTACCTTCTCTTGTCTGCCAGGAGCATTCAGACCTGAACAAACTGTTTGAGAAGTACGTCCCTAGCACCATAGATATGATAGTAGAAGGCATAGTCCAGGGAAAGCAAGGGGAAAAGCTAAAGACCATCGTCCCTCAAACTGATCTTAACATGGTAAGTTAGACAGATTAAGACCAGATTTCTGAAATTGTGGTGTAATGAACTCTTAAAATAGATGATTAACTAATTGCTTTCTCATTTTTTGCTTTTGTAGGTGGTGCAGTTGTCTTTGATGTTGGATGCTCTCTTGGAGGAAGAGGAGCTTAGCTATGAGGAGATGGAGTGTTTCTTTCTGGAGGCCCTTTACTGTTCACTCGGAGCCTCGCTCTTGGACAGTGGCCGGAAGAAGTTTGATGACTTTGTGAAGAAACTGTCCTGTCTTTCCACTGTCTATGATGAGAAAAAACTTGCCGGCCCTGGAGAGCTGCCTGGTATTAAAACTACTGTGTTCTTCTTTGCTGTTTGTGTAAGCCCTGTCAAGACTTTTCCTCCCTTAACTGCCCACCTCTATTTGAAGTAAATAATTCAGGTGTGTGTATTTTTTCCAGGCTATCTCCCGACTCTTTTTGACTTTCACTTCGAAGGGGGCACAAGCAAGTGGACTCCTTGGAGCTCTTTGGTCACCAAATACATCCACGACCATGAGAAGAAGTTTATTGATATTCTTGGTAAAGCCTCAGTTTTGCGTTTAGGGTTTTATGTATTTATTATTATTTCCCATTTAGATAAGTTGATCTTTTTTGCTGTATTTTGTATCATTCCGTCTTCTTCTATCAGTTCCAACAGTGGACACCACTCGTGCAAACTGGCTGCTGGAGCAGATTGTGAAAGTAAAGAGGCCAGTAGTTCTAGTCGGAGAGTCTGGGACTTCAAAAACTGCCACCACACAGAACTTCCTTAATAATCTCAACCAAGACACTACTGTAAGTAAATCCTGCATGAGTTTCTATGTGGCATGAGACAGCTGGGCAGGATAGTCATATAAAAAGAACAGCATAAGCAGCCCATTAATCCATTAACCATTTGTAACTTGACTTATCCAGATGCTCCTGACCATTAATTTCTCATCGAGGACCACATCCATGGACGTGCAGCGAAACCTGGAGGCCAGTGTGGAAAAACGGACCAAGGACACATACGGTCCTCCAATGGGCAAGAGACTGCTGGTCTTTATGGACGACCTAAACATGCCACGAGTAAGTCTGGAGGTGTAGCTGTATGGGGTAGTGGAGCCAAGAGAGATTTTTTTAAAACTATGATGAGAGATTCAGTTTGAGGTGCATTCCCTTTGAAAGTACTGATTATGGATCTATTAGGTGATCAAATCTTCAGATCTTTCTGTATAACAACTCCTCAGCCTCCTCAGAACTCACTGGACAGGCCTTGACATTACGAACAGTAAATAAATAGATGATTTCAGACGGGAGAAAATGAAAAGGTATTGTGCTTGGCCCTTGTCAAGCACTCAACCTGATGTCTCATGAATAACAGTAGTTTTAGGTTGTAGATATGTGTTGATCTAGATTGCGTTGAAGTTGCTAAGTTTTTGTCTTTATTTACACTTACAGGTGGATGACTACGGTACCCAGCAGCCCATAGCTCTCCTGAAGCTGCTTTTGGACAGGGGCGGAATGTATGACAGGGGGAAGGAGCTTAACTATAAGCAGTTGAAGGATATGGGCTTCATCGCGGCAATGGGAAAGGCGGGTGGTGGCCGTAACGAGGTGGACGCACGCTTTCTCTCTCTCTTCAGTGTTTTCAACATCCCCTTCCCAGAGGAGGAGTCTCTGCACCTGATCTACTCGTCTATCCTCAAGGGCCACACCAGGGTGAGGGCTGTTCTCCTTAGTCTTATATTACATTGGTGGAATATAGTGCTGTTCCTCAAAATAGCTTAACCAACGTATTATCTGCATTTAACATTATTTTAATAACATAATTTAATTAGGTGTTTCATCCTTGTTAAGTGTGCTGCACTCTGCACTGAATCGGTTATTTTTTTAGCCGTTTGAAGAATGTATTCGAAACATCTGTGACAAGCTGACTTCCTGCACACTGGAGCTGTATAAAAGCATCATTAAGGACTTACCCCCAACGCCCTCCAAATTCCACTACATCTTCAACCTGAGAGACTTGTCCAGGGTCTTTAATGGCTTGACGCTGACAAACACAGAGAAGTACTGCACCCATCACAGATTAGGAAAATCCTGAGTTATGGAGTAATATCTGAGCGTTTTGATCGCTGATTTCGTGTTCATGCAGGTTTCTGACAGTGGCTCAGTTTGTGAGAGTCTGGAGAAACGAGTGCCTGAGAGTGTTCCATGACAGACTCATCAATGAAGCGGACAAAGCTCTTGTATGTTTCTCTCGATTTATAGTCTTTGTACCAGAAACAGATCATGCGCTTAATGTAAATTAGAACTTATTAGACATTTTGAATGAAAGTATAAGGTTGGGAATGCCAGTTGTTTTCCTTATGAACTGTAATCTGAGATGTGCTTGGACTTTATGTTGAGAATCTTTATTCTTTTTGCTTGGTACCAGCACTCACTTTGTTTTCTTTTTTATTTGTGAGTGATTATTTGTCATTGTGAACACACCACAGCACAGCACACAGTGCACCACAACGAAATGTGACCTCTGTGTTTAACCCAACCGTGAAGCAGCAGTGGGCAGCTAACAAGCGCCCGGGGAGCAGTGCTTGGGGACGGTACCTTGCTCATGAGTACCTCAGTGGTAACTTTACCGAACACCCTACCGTTACACTACCAGCTGCCCCAGCTTCCTTAATTTTTTCATCATCTTCTTTATATTTCTTATTACTTTATATTAGTTTAACTCCTTCCACAGTTTTTGTCTTATAGACAGTGTTCATGGCTTAAACTTATCCCCTCATTTAGGAGAACCAGGGTTTATTTTCAGTAGCGCAACTCCAACCCTCTTTTCCTGTTATTTACAGGTTAAAAATTGTAGTTACCTATTTTGGCCACTAGAGGGAGACACCATTAAGGGGTTGTCTCTGTTAAGGGGAACTCTGCTATTAATTTCTTGTGCTGATTCTGTTCTTGACATTAATTCTGAACTTAACATTAATTCAACAGCTCATAGTTTAACAGCCAAGTCAACTATAATCAGCAGAAACATCTTTAATGATGAAGAAATAGCCTTTATCATTTCTCCTTTGTATCATATTGATCACACAGTTTCCGTACAAATTGCCCTTATAGATTCTTTGCTCTGCCGTCTCCAGGTCCAGGGACGCATTAGGAGTCTGGTAGAGGATCACTTTAGAGCTGACCTGGATTTTGTTATGAGAGAGCCTCTGCTGTTTGGTGACTACAGAACAGCCCTGAGTGAGTCTGAACCCAGGGTCTATGAAGACATTCCAGATTACGATGCCTGCAAGGCCCTGTTCCAGGTAATGATGAAATCTCACAGCCAAGCAATACTTAATCCTAGATAAAGAGCTTGTTAATAACCAGAATGGCCAACATAGAAGTCAGGAAGACTGACCCTTCTTGTCTGATCCGATAAAGCACTGGTAAAGTTATGGCTTATAGGAGGGTACTTTACTAATATTAGTAATTCTCTAAAGTACAGTGATCATAAAAAAAGTTGATGTTTTTTGTAGGAAATTCTTGAGGAATACAATGAGAACAAGTCCCGGATGAACCTGGTGCTTTTTGATGATGCATTGGATCATCTGACCAGAATCCATCGCATCATCAGAATGGACCGTGGCCACGCTCTGCTGGTGGGGGTGGGGGGGTCTGGGAAACAGTCCCTCACAAAACTGGCTGCTTTCACTGCGTCTTGTGAGGTAATAAACTGACCAAACATGCTTTACTATGTTGGTTTTTGTATTAGGTGCTTTGTAAAAAGTTTGTATTCTAATATTAATTAATTATATTAAATTAAATTAATTTAATCAATTAATTAAATTAATAATTAGTATATAATGTCGCTATTGTGTTTTGAGTGACACTGGTTTTGTGGCTCCAGGTGTTTGAGATAGTGTTGAGTAGGGGCTATTCAGAGTCCAACTTTCGGGAGGATCTGAAAGCCCTTTACCTAAAGCTGGGCATCGAAAATAAGAGAATGGTGTTCCTTTTCACTGACGCTCACGTAGCTGAGGAGGGGTTCCTGGAGCTCATAAATAACATGCTGACCTCAGGTACATGGAACAGCTTGACCTTTTTCTTCATTCCATGTTTATAAATTGATAAAACCATGTAGCATATGTGACAACATTGCTTTGAATTCTCAGCTCTCTGCATTTTGTTTTTGTTTCTTCATCTCTGATTCTCAAATTCAACTTTAATTACTAGAATTTCATATTAGGTGCTGGAGAGGACAGATCCTAAAAATTATATTTTCTCTGACTTAAACTGAGACCAACTTCTACCTGCCCAATAAGATAGGACTTTAATTTTCATATTAGAATTCTGCGCATTTTTTTATGGAATGCTCTATGAATACAAAAATTTCAACATTTCTAATATTACATATTACTTTAATATTGCAAATTTGGTTAATTTTGTTTGGATTGCTCTATGCAACTTTAGACAGCTTAAGGTTTTCATACTTCTGCTCTTTTATTACCTCCATCACCCATGGATAGATTATTAGCAATTGCCTAGTACTAGACGACAGCACAGTAAAGTTCTCTGTGTGCAGGCATGGTGCCAGCACTGTTCCCTGACGACGAGAAGGAGTCCATCCTGAACCAGGTCAGAGACGAGGCTGTAAAAATGGGCTCTGGCTTCTCTAAAGACAGTGTGTGGCAGTACTTTGTGAACAAAAGTGCCAACAATCTCCATATTGTGCTGGGCATGTCTCCTGTGGGGGACGTCCTCCGCACACGGTGCAGAAACTTTCCAGGTAACTAGACAAAAGACATGTTTGTGATGCAACAAAATGCACATTGTCCAACCATGGACAATACAACTATATATATATATTAAATAACCCATAACCTTGGTAAATCTTTTAAATTAATCTTTTATCTTTTAAATTACAATTTTAAATCGGCATTTCCCAAAGTAGTGGCCAAAGGTTCAGAGGTCCTATTTTGACTCACAATGTAGTTAATTATTGTGATGTGTGTTTGTGTGTGTATTTCAGGTCTGGTGAACAACACTGGTATTGACTGGTTCCTGCCATGGCCTCCACAAGCTCTACATGCTGTGGCTCAGTCCTTTTTGGGTACATCTTTTTCTGTATAACTTTCTGAAAATAATCAATATAAAACTAGAAGTGCACTTATCATTTGTGTACTCTTGAGTTTGAGAAAGTCTTTTAATACAGTAGATTTACAGTCCTCTTGTGTTAATGTTGATTGTCCAACGTCTTCTAGGGGAGAGTCCCATGATTCCTGAGGAGCATAAGGAAGCGGTGATAGGTCACGTGTGCATGGTCCACGGCTCAGTGGGAGAATACAGCAAACTCTTCCAGCAGAAACTTCGCCGTTCCAACCATGTCACCCCCAAGAACTACCTGGACTTCATCAGCACCTATACAGGCCTGCTGCAGGACAAGGACAACTACATTCTGGGTGAGAGCATGTTTGTGTGTTTTAAACACTGATATCTGGATTGTATTTATAATGTTTTTCCTCCCTCTGTAGCTCAGTGCAAGCGTTTGGAGGGAGGTTTGGATAAACTGAAGGAGGCCAGCGTGCAGCTCGCTGAGCTCAACTCCAAACTGGCTGAGCAGAAGGTAGTTCTGGCTGAGAAATCCACAGCATGCGAGGTCTTACTTGAGGAGATCTCTTCCAACACAGCTGTTGGTCAGTATAAATTTACAGTTTTCAGAATCTCAATCCAATGTTATTATTAATATGTGAGCAGTCTCAAGCCCTCTTTATTTTTATTGTCATGATTTTCACACTACATGATTTTAAGGATGTTTTTGAGTCACAAAAGGCCCCGAAGATTAAGTAATCAAAGTTGTTCTGAGTTATTCGTTTTCTTGACATAATGAGAAGAAAAGTTTAAGGCTGTTTGCATACTTCACAGCAATCAATTCAAGTAGTTTATACAGTTAGAATCATTATTTATGCACAGTAGGAGTGTCCATTCTGCATTTGAAAAGTGACAGTTGAGGGAGCCTCACCATGCTAATTCAGAGTGCTATGATTTCCCCACTGAAGCGGAGGAAAAGAAGACGCTGGCAGAGGAGAAGGCAAAAGAGATCGAGGAGCAGAACAAAGTGATTGCTGTGGAGAAACAGGACGCAGAGAGCTCCCTGGCCGAAGCCCTACCAGCTTTGGAAGCGGCTCGCATCGCTTTGCAGGACCTGGACAAATCCGATGTCACTGAGATCAGGTAATAGTGTGACTGAGTGAAAATTTCAGACAATTTCCTAAACCATATCACGGTGCACTATAGAGATGTTTCCACACAAAACTGTGCAAAAAACATTTAAAAAATATATAAAAGCAGATTTGAACAATGCAAATGTTGTCAAATAAATTTTCCCCAGAGGGTACTTTAAATGTTTAATGTTGGTTGAAAATGCAGCTTCATCAAAACATTTCATTCAGATATAAACAGTTTAGATTGTTCCCACATTCCGCAAAGTTTGAATTTT
Source organism: Distichodus sexfasciatus (assembly GCA_032718565.1). Taxonomy (NCBI): domain Eukaryota; kingdom Metazoa; phylum Chordata; class Actinopteri; order Characiformes; family Distichodontidae; genus Distichodus; species Distichodus sexfasciatus. The sequence continues at coordinate 1,871,171 of JAVGVS010000044.1, forward strand.
GAGTTAGTTTACGCACAAAAAATCAAGACTGAAGAGAACCTTTCAACATTTTTGGTTTGTTGACAATTTGACAATTCCAGCTTTGTTCAATAAACCCTTTTCAATAAATGTGTATGTTTAGTTTTCTTCTTGTATCCATGCAGATCCTTTGCCAAGCCACCCAGACAGGTACAGACTGTGTGTGAGTGTATTCTGGTGTTACGAGGCTATAAGGAGATCAACTGGAAGGCTGCCAAGGGCATGATGTCAGAGGGTAACTTCCTGCGCTCGCTCATGGAGATGGACTGTGACGCCATCGGGGGCAGCCAGGTTAAGACCGTCCGAGGTGAGACACACAGTGATGAAGTCATCTTTTCCCCTTTTTGAGATCAGTGTTACATGCATTAATAATGGAAGATGGAAAAGGGTAGAAACAAGTGTTTAGAATTTTAGGACTAGGATGCCATAAATTTTAGACTAAATATAAAATGCACATTGAGAATTATAACATTTTACACATTATTTGAAGGGGAAAAAAGTTAAAGGAAAAGTAGTAAAGGAATACTTTTTTAAAGTGAAAGTGAGTGATTATTTGTCATTGTGAACACAATGACACACAACACAGATGTGCCCAAATGAAATGTAACCTCTGCACTTGACTGATCTGAGTAGGGCAGTGGGCAGCTTTACTGGTCCAGGAATTGAACCAGTGACCCAGGGGCAACTCCCCGACTGCCCCAGTGAGCTTGAAGGACTGAATATGACAGTATCTCTCTCTCTTTGTGTATCCAGCATCGTTGTTCTTCCCTTCATTCCAGGCTTTCTAAAGAACCTGAACACATCATTTGAAGAAATGCAGGCCATTAGCAAAGCCGGCTCTGGCATGTTGAAGTTTGTGGAGGCCGTCATGGGCTACTGCGATGTGGCCAAGGAGATCAAACCTAAAAGAGACAAGGTCTGATCTTTTACTGAAAACTTGTTTATAATAGAAACAATGGACTTTTATCCATACAAGCGTCACACTGTGGCTGTCTCATAGGCCCATGCTCACATATGGCTCACATAGGTGTGCTTTAACAAGTTCAATAACTGTTTTCAAATAACCTGGCCTCTAAGCATGGCTCACTTGAGTTTAAAAAGCTGATGTAGAAAAAACTAGCCAGACCTGTCTATTTCAGGTCAGTTTTTTCATACCTGGTCAATGTGCCACAATCAACTGTCTTTACCTGTGGTAATTGTTATGTTCCAGGTGGCTAAACTGGAGAAGAACTTCTTCCAGAGCAAGCGTGAGCTGGAGAATATCCAGAGCGAGCTGGAGGACATCCAGAAGGAGCTAAGCGCTCTGGGGAACAAGTACAGCGCCGCCATGGGAGAGAAACAGCAACTGCAGGAGGAGGCCGAGCTCATGGAGCGCAGACTCATCGCAGCCGACAAGCTCATCTCTGGCCTCGGATCAGAGAATCAGCGGTCAGCAGGCGGGCAAGTGGTGAACATATTTCCTCGATTTGGATTGTGGATTTGAGGTCTCTGTTTTTTTCTGCGCAGCTGGACAGAGGACCTGGAGGAGCTGAAGACGAGGCGAGTGCGTCAACTGGGAGACTGCCTGATCTGTGCTGCATTCTTGAGCTACGAGGGTGCGTTCAGCTGGGACTTCAGGAACGAGATGGTGTACCAGGTGTGGCAGAAAGACGTGATCCAGAGAGGAATTCCTCTCAGCCAGCCCTTCCGATTAGAGAGCCTGCTCACTGACGAGGTGGAGATCAGCAGGTACGATAACAGGTTGTGTGTGAGTGTTTGTAAGTAAATCAGGGAATGATTGAGGAGAGTGAGTGGTGGTGACTGAGAATGAATAAGTGATTCAGAGTGATTGAGAGAGACTAATGGTGATTGATTGAGAGTGAGTGATGGTATTGAGAGTAAATGATGGTGATTGAGAGTGAGTGAGCAAAGGTGATTGAGAGTGAGTGATGGTGGTTGAGAGTGAGTGAGCGATGGTGATTGAGAGTAAGCGATGATGATTGAGAGTGAGTGATGATGATTGAGAGTGAGCAATGGTGATTTTGAGAGAGTGATGGTGATTGAGAGTGAGTGATGATGGTGATTGAGAGTGAGTGATGAGGGTGAGTGATGGTGATTGAGAGTGAGTGAGTGATGGTGATTGAGAGTGAGTGAGTGATGGTGATTGAGAGTGAGTGATGGAGAAAGAGTGACTGAGCGATGGTGATTGAGAGTGAGTGATGGTGATTGTGAGAAAATGATGGTGATTTTGAGAGAGTGATGTGATTGAGAGGGAGTAATGAGAGTGTGCAAGGGCTGGTGATTGAGAGTGAGTGACGAGGGTGAGTGGGTGATGGTGTTTGAGAGTGAGTGAGTAATGCTGATTGATTGATTGATTGATTTATTGTTAGAGATGGATTGGAGAAAGTGAGTGAGAGAGCAAGAGAGAGAAAATCACATTTGTGGACATGACTCTGGACATTTGTGGACATTACTTTTTGTACCATTATTCCACTCTTCAGCACTTTTCAGATGGTGAAGGGTAAATGTTAGTGAATCAGTGTGTGTATGTGTGATATGTGTAAATCCTCTCACTGTAGATGGGGATCTGAGGGTCTCCCTCCTGACGAACTGTCGGTCCAGAATGGCATCCTGACTACCAGGGCCAGTCGCTTCCCCATGTGCATTGACCCCCAGCAGCAGGCTCTCAACTGGATCAAGAAGAAGGAAGAGAACAACAACCTCAAGGTTCAGTTACATCCTTATCACTACACCTGGTCTCAGTCAAAACATTACATTAGCCCCTAATTCCAGTCCTGCACGTTTGTTATGATTGGTAAATGTGTATTAAATAATCCATGGTCTGTATTTGTATTTGTAGGTCTCATCTTTCAATGACCCAGACTTCCTAAAGCAGCTGGAAATGGCCATTAAATATGGCTTCCCCTTCCTATTCCAAGACGTGGACGAGTACATCGACCCGGTCATCGACAACGTCCTGGAGAAGAACATCCGAGGAGATAAAGGTCGTCAGGTCATAGTGCTGGGAGACAAAGAGGTGGACTACGATCCAAACTTTAGACTTTACCTCAACACCAAGCTGGCCAACCCCAAATACTCCCCCGCTGTGTTCGGCAAGGCCATGGTCATCAATTACACCGGTGAGTGTAATGTTTTTTATGGGTGATGGCTAGACATGTGATGGTAATTATTGTGAAAATTACTGCATAACTTAAATGAGATTTTAACTGGGGTTGACCAATATGTTTTTTTTCCAGGCTGATACTAATTATTACTAATGAAGAAGACTGATAACTAATATTTTGAACCGACATAGCAATATGATCTTTTTCCAGCTCATGTATTTTATTGGAATATGAGTTTTAAAAATGCTACATATCGTTGCCAATAATTGGCCAGAATGATAATCGGTCAACCCCTAATCTCAACAGTATATTGATTTCCAAGTTTGACATCAAGTGTACATGTTGAAGTCTTGTGTGTGGATATTGTGTGTGAGTCAGTCACTCTGAAGGGTCTGGAGGACCAGCTGTTGAGTGTGATTGTGGCTTTCGAGCGGAAGGCGCTGGAGGAACAGAGGGAGCATCTCATTCAGGAGACCAGTAAAAACAAACATCTTCTCAAAGACCTGGAAGACTCTCTGCTGCGGGAGCTTGCCTCGTCCACGGGCAACATGCTGGACAACGCTGAGCTGGTACACACGCTCGAGGAGACCAAGTCCAAGGCCAGCGAGGTCTGTCTGTCCGTCCAAGACACACACACACATTGTTAAGAGTAATACATCTAAAAGTAATACTAAACCTAAACACGCTGTAACAAATTGCTAAACCTTACTATTAACTTAACAATCTAAAACAGACCCTATCCTAAACCTTAAAACAAGCACCAACTTACACTGTTGGGTACGTTTCAGATATAGTACTTATGTCTGACACAAATCTGTGCTGTTTGTCTCCAAAACTAATTATTTTCTTAACCAGATTTCTGCACCGTTTTTCCTAGATAATGTTCCTAATTTCTTAATTTGTCTCGGGCAGGTCTTTGAGAAACTGAAGCTGGCTGAGAGCACATCAGCAGACATCGACAAGCTGCGTGACGGTTACCGCCCGGCTGCCAAGCGAGGTGCCATCCTGTTCTTCGTCCTGGCTGAAATGGCGCTGGTTAACAGCATGTACCAGTACTCACTGGCCTCTTTCTTGGAGGTGTTTGACTTCTCCCTCCGCAAGTCCCAGCCGGACTCCGTCTTATCCAAGAGGCTGACAAACATCATGAACAAACTCACACACAACGTTTACAACTATGGCTGCACTGGTGAGGGCCCCCTGAAATTCAGATGCAAAACTGATCAGACAAAGCTGAACAATTAAGATTATTTGTACGTAGTAGAGCAGAATCATGTCTCAAGTTAAATGACCCTGTTTTGTTTCATTGTTACTGCTCGTCTGTGTGAGAGTATGGTAATATTGTTTGAAATTTCTGTGAGTTGGAGATGATTTCATTTCTCTTTGGCTTTGCAGGCCTGTTTGAGAGACACAAGCTGCTGTTCTCCTTTAACATGGCCATAAAGATAGAGCAGGCAGATGGTCGAGCCCCACAGGACGAGCTGGAGTTTTTCCTTAAAGGTGAGGAGTTTCTACAAAACAGAACACACATTACAACTTCTCAACACACTCTTCTCTCTCTCGGTCTCTCAATGTCTTTCAATTCTCTTTCACTCACAAGAACTCTGTATCTTTGGACATAGCTTTGGAAAATGCTGATTTTTACAAAATGTTCACTGATGCATTCAGATCCAAATTTACAATAAAGCAATCTTGTAGATCTTGTGAAATAACAACTATCACAAACATAAAACTATCGCAAATATTTTCATATTAACTATACACAACAACTTAACTTTAAACAATAAAATGCCAGTTAATGACTAAATTTAACAACAGTTATCAGTTTTTCCAATTACAAGTTACAAAGAATGTTCACAATACACAGGCAAGAAGTCACAAATGCCTCTGGTTGATCATCAATGATGGCTTGCTCTGGACATTTGGGTTTTGCAAGGTGTCGTGAGCAATATAATGATCACTTTGTTTCAAATTTAAATTCTCAATGCAGCAGTAAAAGAATTTTGAAAATTAGTCAACAATTTATGGACAGAGCTCCCTTTTTTACTTTATACACTCGCAGTTTATAAAATATCTCTTTTTATTTGTATTGGGTATCTCTTAAACTCACCCTAATTGAATAACCTTACGTGTAAATCTGTACAAATTCCATTTTATTAGCCATTTCTCTAAATTTCTTTATTGTCTGTTTTATTTTAGTTTGTTTTGTTTTATTAATGCACAGTGGAATTAGACAACTAAACGTTTTACTCCCCATTGCTTTAAGTTGTAACTACACCTAATTACACCTAATCCTACTCTAGTATTCCCTCTGTTCCGCTGTAGGAAATCTGTCCCTGGAGAAGAGCAAAAGGCAGAAGCCGTGTGACTGGCTCCCCGGTCAGGGCTGGGAGGACATTGTGCGTTTGGCCGAGCTTTTCCCTCAGCAGTTCCGCACACTGATCGAGGACATAGAGAAGAATCCAGCTGAATGGAAGAATGTAGGTGTTTATGCATTCATTCATTCATTCATGCATTTTCCGAACCGCTTAATCCCAACTGGGGTCGCGGGGGGACCGGAGCCAATCCCGGGAACTGATGGGCGCAAGGCGGGACCAACCCTGGGCAGGCGCCAACACAGTAACAAACTGGCCAAATTTCGGCAGATATTTCACATTTTTATGATTATTGGTTTTATTCATTTTTGAACTGATATTTTGCTAAAATAAATGAATAATTTATTAATAATCAATGTATTAATAAGAAAATAAGTGTGGTACTTTGGCTTTGATGCAGCTGCTTATCACTTATCGATATTTATATATTTTACTCATTTCGAATATTGCCCCATTGTTTCAAGGCTAACACACTTTTTCAGATACATGTGCAATTCACGCTTGAACCCCACCATTTACACCTCCGTGTTCTTTCAGTGGTATGACCTGGACAGCCCCGAACAGGCTCCTTTCCCCATGAAGTACAACAGCAGTCTTACCTCCTTCCAGAAGCTCCTACTGCTGCGCTGCTTCAGGCTGGACCGCGTGTACCGCGCCGTCAGCGACTACGTCACACTGACCATGGGAGAGAAGTGAGAGAACTGACGCTCAAATGTATCCAGATAAATGAAATGGAGCAATGTATTTAGTGTTTATTTATATGTATCTTATGTGCAGCTGTTTAAGAAAAGGATATTGAAAATTGAAGTTGTATTCACACAATTCATTCTTGCGTAATTGCTGTATGCTTAAAAAATACCACAAAGTGGTCAAAAGGATAAAAAGGATAAATAAAGCAAAAAAAGTTGTAAAAAGGTGGAAGGAGTTAGGTGCCAGTGTTTTTTTGTGAAAAAGTAAACAAAAATAAAGGCAGCAGATTAAAATATGTCCCCAAAAAATGACAATGTGGCAGCAGTTTAACATTTCCACATTGATGAAACTGGTAATAAAAAAGAAAAGGACAGCAATGAAGTGGTTCAGTGGGATAAAAAAGTCAGAATGATGTAACAGAGTATGAAAGAGTATGTTAAAGATTTGCCCACACTTTGTGAACTCATCTGGTATGAGAAAGGAGGGATGCGGTGCAATATCAGAAGACTAAATACAAGCTCAGTCTCTCAATGAGCGGAACATTTTAATCCCAGAACAGTGTCTCTACAACTAAAAACTGTTAACATAACTGAGTCTCAAAAGGTCGGAGAAATCAAAATAAATCATGAAGAAAACAAGGTGCTAACAGCAATCACAATAAGTGCTTTATATCTTGTTTTTTTTGCTCTATACCTATTTTTTTCTGTTCTCTCTCTCTCTCTCAGATATGTCCAGCCCCCGGTGATCAGTTTTGAGGCCATTCTGGAGCAGAGCACTCCCACCTCCCCCATTGTGTTTATTCTGAGTCCGGGCTGTGAGCCAGCCAGCGACCTGATGAAGCTGGCCGAGCGCTCCGGTTTCGGCACCAACCGACTCAAGTTCCTGGCCATGGGGCAGGGCCAGGAAAAGGTACACTATTGCAACATTTATGAGGGAAGTTACAAAAAAATGTCATGTTTGAAAGGTTAGTTCCTTGAGTCCATTGTGTCAGGCACTAAACGCATACCTTGACTCAGGAAGAAAAGATCATTTATATGTCAGTGATATACATTTTTTTCCCACTTTATGAAAGGGAACAGACTGGATTTTGATTGGAGGTGTCTGCTTGATTTACATTTGCACTCCGATTCCCAGGTCGCACTGCAGTTGCTGGAGACGGCTGTTTCCCGAGGCCAGTGGCTGATGCTGCAGAACTGTCATCTGTTAGTCAAGTGGCTGAAGGATTTGGAAAAATCTCTGGAGAGAATCACCAAACCTCACCCTGACTTCCGCCTGTGGCTCACCACCGACCCCATTAAAGACTTCCCCATCGGCATCTTGCAGAAATCCTTAAAGGTGTTTGTCACTCCTTGCTCACTTTGTAAACACTGGACAACAATGAATAACTCATCTTGTACAGGATACAGTTACATTACTTTATATTTCATTTACGCGTTGAGTTGGTCTCCCATCCGAGCACGACAGGACAAACCAGTTTGACTTCAGTCTGACCTGCATGTCTGATCTGAATGACTGAAAGTTTAATGAGTTCCAATTTGTAGCTCAGGCTGCCGCAAAATCATCAAGCAGAAACACTGAGGACATCAACCAGGGCTGGGCTGATACGACCTCAAATCAGTATTAGGATTAATGAACAATTATTTTATTTTTAGTTTTTTGCAGGGTTTTTTCCTCATAGTTCACTGATGAGGTTTATGCTGTAAATTAAGGGCCGATTATCGGTATCGGTGTTTAACTTTGACATCACCCATATTAAGTAAATACAAGGTGCGCTACAGTGGTTGCAGGGCCATCTCTTCTCTCTGTGCCATTTGCTCTCGACTCGCTGCTTCATTTAATGTGCCGCCCACAACAGTCTCTGATTGGCTATATGTCACACGAGTAGTAGGCAATCACCGTTGTCACTATGACACTGCTGTAATGTGTCTCCAGGTGGTGACAGAGCCTCCAAATGGTCTGAAGCTGAACATGAGGGCCACATACTTCAAAATTCCTGAGGAGACTCTGATGAGCTGCCCGCATCCAGCCTTCCGCAGCATGGTGTTCGTGTTGGCCTTCTTTCATGGTGTGGTGCAGGAGAGACGCAAGTACGGCAAGATCGGCTGGAACGTGCCCTACGACTTCAACGAGTCTGACTTCCTGGTGGGCACATGGATTTATAATCTGTACATCTATGTTTGGTAAACCAAATTTTTGTTAGTGGTACATTACTACTTCTCTCACAGTAATGGTTTATAAATGAGGAACTTGACAGGAATTGGAATTTGGAGATTTTGTCATCTGACAGTACTTCCTGCGTTCCCAGTTTTTTGGATTGGAACTGGTTTTGGATTTAATCCCATTTTCTTATTTTGAGTCTAAAATGTGACCCTCCACGGCAAAACCTGTCGCTTGTCACAACGGAGGTTTCCGAGAAAAACGACCGTTTATGTTGTGTGGGGTAAAATTTTGGATTTTTAGTTTTTAGTGTTTTGAAACAGTGGAAGGTCTATACTGTACTGTTGTGAATAATCTTTGCTGAAAAACTTACCCTTTCCATCCTAAAAACGTGACTTTCTTGAGGTGAGGAATTCAATTCCAGCAGAATGTTAAAAGTTTCTGTTTTGACCGCTCTACTTCAATATTTACCGTAAATCCACTGGTTGACTAGCGTGAAGATATTTCTCCGGAATCCATCTTCGTCTCCCGAGTTCAGTTAACCTAACGCAGGTAGGCTATCCGTGTGGCTGTGAATACAGCGTAGGCTCCCGTAAATGCAAACGTAGCCGCGACTGCACCAAGCGTCTGTGAGTGCTACGGCGATAGTCAACTTCAAAGACAGATTTCTCTGTTTCTCACTTGGCGTGACAGAAGAAACCCGACTCCTTTGAATGTTGATATCTCAGTCATATGTCGTCCGATTCATTCGATATAGGCATTGTTTTGAAGCTTGATTTATGCCCTTTCGTGAAAACATAATAACTCAATTTTGGAAATTTGCGACAAGCGACTGGTTTTGCCGTGGAGGGTCACAAATAATTTAATGTGTGTTGGTGTGTCTATTTATCTCAGGTGTGTATGGAAATTCTGAACACTTACCTGACCAAAGCTTATGCTCAAGGTGATGCTATAATCCCATGGGACAGTCTCAAGTACCTGATTGGAGAGGTAAATCACTTGCTACAAATCGTGACTAACATTTAGAAGTTGATAAACTTACTAACTACCATTTATGCAGGGCAGGTTTTAAACGTGTATATTTTAAACCTTGTATGATGGTTTATATAAAGCATTCTACGTTTCTAGGTGATGTACGGAGGAAGGGTGATAGACAGCTTCGACCGCAGGATCCTCAACGTCTACATGAACGAATACCTTGGAGATTTTATCTTTGATACCTTTCAGCCTTTCCATTTTTTCCACAACAAAGAAGTGGATTACAAAATCCCGCCTGATGGACCCAAAGATTCTTATGTTGGTGCGTTAAAAAATGCTGTCATATGAGAGGACACTGTTTGAAATCAAACAGTAATTAATTGGAGCTGTGCTTGGGTTTTGTAGCTGAGATCGAGTCGCTTCCTCTGGCTAACACTCCAGAGGTGTTTGGTCTGCATCCCAACGCTGAGATCGGCTACTACACTCAGGCTGCTCGGGACATGTGGACGCACCTCATAGAGCTGCAGCCCCAAACAGGTAACCTGCTGACCCACACTGCCTGTCCAGCTCCATCATCATAGGTTGCAGCAAACACTGTCCCAGATACATGGGGGCAAGTAGCCAAGCGGTTTAGTTGGAGAGTGATGTTCTGTGATGAGGATGTAAGTACAAAGACTTACTGAAGTCTGTGCACTACGAAAAGTTCTTATTTCTGGCTCTTTGTGTGTTTTGCAGGAGACTCTGGCGGAAGCATCAGCAGAGACGAGTACATCGGTCAGGTAGCACGGGACATCCAGAACAAGCTGCCCAAAGTGTTTGACCTGGACGTGATCAGGAAGAAGTTTGGGCTGAAAGTGTCTCCTACCAGCGTGGTGCTGCTGCAGGAGCTGGAGAGGTTTAACAGGCTTGTGGTCCGAATGCGCCGCTCCCTTGCCGAGCTGCAGCGGGTTAGTGCCTCAGACCGAGAACAAGTCTTTTAAAATGTGCGTTGACTCTTTCTCATTCATGTCCATGCAAACGTTCGTGTTGTCTCTCCGTCTGTCTGTTCTAGGCCCTTGCAGGTGAGGTGGGGATGAGCAGTGAGCTGGACGACGTGGCCCGGGCTCTGTTTAATGGACAGATTCCTGCAATCTGGAGGAAACTCGCTCCAGACACCCTCAAGTCTCTGGGCAACTGGATGATCCACTTCAGGAGACGCTACGACCAGTACAGCTCATGGGTATCACCTTGCCTAATTATGAGTGTTTCAAAGCATGAGCTAGACAGCAAAGCAAAGTACACTTTAGATTCAAAGTCATAGAGGAAAGTTTGTATTCTGTATGAGTGATAATTTGTCATTGTGAACACACTACAACACAGCACACAGTGCATCACATCAAAATGTGTCCTCGGCATTTGACCCAGGCGGAGCAGAAGGAGCAGGATAGTACCTTGCTCATAAGTATCTCAGTGGTACATTTACCATTGCAGGACTTGAACTGGTGACCCAGCTTTTAAGCCATGATAACAATATACCATGCCGTACTGGGTTATATGAGTATGTAAGATTATATGTATTATAAGATAGTGTGTAGTTTGCTGGTAAAGTGTGTGTGTGTGTGTGTGCTTGTGGTATTATTGTGCAGGTGGATAAGGGGGAGCCCCCGGTGATGTGGTTGTCAGGGCTACACATCCCAGAATCGTATCTGACGGCACTTGTGCAGGCCACGTGCAGGGCGAATGGCTGGCCCTTGGACCGCTCCACGCTCTACACACACGTCACACAGTACCGCAGCGAGGACCAGATCAAGGAGAGACCAGGGCAGGGTGAGAACAAACACACACTCACATAGACGCATGCACTTGCTATTCCATATTAAAGTGATGACCAAGTTTTTGAGAGATCACGTTCTCCACATTCTCAACTTTATATACTTATACAGTGAGAAGCAACAATATGTGTCCAGTTTTTACAAGAAAAATTAAAGGAAATTTGTAAATACACTGGAAATATAAACTCTAAACTAGACTTAAAAGTGCTGCAAGTACAGAAGAAAATCTAACAACAGACAAATTGTGCAGATGTTACATCAGCAACCTAGTAGAGATATAACAAATGTTTGCTACTGTTCAAATATGAAGGAATTGAGCTATGGCTCAAGATGTTTCCAAGTACTGTATGTTTAAATAATAGTGGTATGTTTTTTGGGACAGGTTGCTTTGTGTCTGGTCTCTACCTGGAGGGGGCAGATTGGGACGAGCAGCAGGACTGCCTGGTGCGCAGCAAACCCAAAGAGCTGGTGGTGCAGCTGCCCATCCTTAAGGTCATCCCTATAGAGGCCCACAGACTCAAACTGCAGGTAACACTCATCTCTGACAGTTAAAATCCCTCAAGCGGTTCAGTTGAAGGGATGGATAAACAGTCAGATAGATAGAAAGAAGTAAACCACCCTCTTACAATCAGTGTTAATATATAGATGAATACGTTGTGAGTCAAAAAAGAGCTTATCGTTAGCCGATGTTCAGAATTATTTCACGTAATTATTTCATTCAGAATTAAATTTGCAACAAAGTGATTATTATATTGTATATTACATTATATAACGTGTAGCTGCAACTCCTTGCAACACCCCAAACATTGGCAAAATTATCTGAAGCAAAATCATCCATGTGAAAAGAGTGGGCATTTTGAACATTTTTCTTACACGTCATTGCAAAACAGATAATTGTTGAATTTGCTTATAAAGTGATATATTATTTGTCATTATTTAAGTTGCTATGTAAAATATATTTAATTTTATATTATTCCCCCATTCATTTATCCTCAATACATAGACTGTAGAATGTACATCTATTATTCTAAAGATAACTATTATCTAATATCTGAAACATATTTAATAAGTTTTGTCATATTTATATGGTTTAAACATGTGGTCTAGCTGCACATTCACATGCAGAGTTTTAGATTAGTTTATGAAACCAGCACAATTTAAACCAATTTACAATTCACTGTGTTCTAAGTTATGTAAAGAAAAGAGATCGCCTAACACTTGTTTTTGCAATGTATTGGACCAGAACACGCTGAGGACACCGGTCTACACCACCTCCATGAGGAGGAACGCAATGGGAGTTGGCCTTGTGTTCGAGGCCGATCTCTTCACCACCAAACACGTCTCCCACTGGGTCCTGCAGGGAGTGTGTCTCTGCCTCAACGCGGACTGACCCGAGCCTCTCTGTCTTACTCTGTCTCCTAACTTTTGCTTTAAATCAATTGTCTTGTTTGACCTAATAAAAAGCAATCATCTTTTCAACTGTGTAACTTTATCTTGACACATTCTATCACATTATTATTATTTTTAGGGGTCCAAGTACAAAGGTCTTATGGACCCTTCCACCAGCATCCAGGATTTCATTGTTCAAACACAATTTCATTGGATCTGCGTTGCATTTTTGTGATGTTGCTTATTTCATTATTAACTTTATTGTTTTACATACTTACACAGACACTGCTGATGGTCAGTGCTGACCTTTTGTCCTGCTTACTGTAACTTGTGCTTGGACCCAACTTGTTGCCACTTGCGGGTATATTTTGAAATTGCTATTGTTCTACTCTAATAAAATGTGAATTAGAGGCGCAGTGTCGCTTTTTTAGCACAGGGAGGCAGCACATGGCAACGCTCGGCACCAATTCACCAATTCGGAGCTCTGGACTCAGGCCAAAACGACTCCCTCTAACCCTCACCTATTTTTAAACTCTCAAGACAGATCTCTTTATTAAAGCCTCTGTCTGCTTGATTCCACATGACATTTCAACCGCCTCGTCAGCCTCTGGAGCAGAAAGAGAGGAGAGACGCATGGAGAGAGAAAGAGGGAGATGGAGGAAAAGAGCGCATGCAGCATGCTGCAGGGAAAAGAGAGCCTGCTTTGTGTTCACTTAATTACAATCCTAACCTTATTTCTGCAGATTGTGTTTCACTGCCTCCTATACCAGCGTCCATACAGCCCTCCCCAAGCCTGTCACGCCGTTTTGAGGAGGAATCCCCAGCTAGACATTCCTGGGAAAAAAACGGAAACATCAGTCAAACATAAGGCTTGACAGCCTCTAGGGTGGTGTGTGTTTGTGTATATGTAGCTATGTGTGTGTGTGTGTGCACCCAGAGCTGTGCAGGACTCTGCGTTTATGCATTTAATCACACAGGTTTGTATTTTATGTGTGATGGCCATATGTTTGCACTTGAATATGACATATTTCAGCTCTTTCATATGTAACCTGCAGGTCGCCAGAGGAATTCAAGCCATTCATATAGAACTTGATATATATTTCCTGACTATAGCAGCTTGAGACACGCCGGGGGGAAAAGCAGCAGTCTGTGGAAAAATCATATCACTATCAAATATTGACTGAATAATGCTGGAAAAAATGTCTTTACCTTGCAGGATTTCCTTTGTAGGAGCTTAAAGGTAAAGTTTCACCTGTGCTACTTTGGTATTGTGCTTTTTTTTTTTTACCCGGAGGTCAACTTTGTCCAAAATTGGTTTTCTGTCCCATCCAGTGCCATGTCTCTCACCTTCTGCTTCCCTTAATTCCCTGGGTACTCATCAGACATAATGTGGGACTACACCTCCTAAATTTAATCACTCGTGACTTGCTTGCTACCTCAAAAACTCAAATTGACTTTAACATCAATTTTCCGGCTTTAGGTCAGTTACATAGAAAAACTTGACTTTTCCTAATTTCAGGAACAGTCTATTTGGCGCAACTTGGTGACATTTATAGAATGGCACCAAATACAGTTCTTAAAAAACTTGACACACTATTTCATTCAGCCATCCGTTTTGTCACTAATGCACCGTTTCACACTCATCACTGTGATTTGTATAAACTGGTGGGCTGGCCATCCCTTCACACCCGGAGGTTCCATCACTGGCTTCTGTTCATATATAAGACAATACTGGGCAAGACACCTCTCTATCTGTCATCCCTTCTTCATGCCCCTCACAATACTCATGAAACAAGATCAAGTAATTTTATCAAGTTCAGAATCCCCCTTACAGTTACTACTTTTGGACGTAATGCCTTCCGCTTTGCAGCAGCTCGTGACTGAAACATACTACAAAACACTATGAAACTTAAATCCCTGATTCCAATCTCCACTTTTAAGCAGAAACTTCAAAATATTACAGTTGACACTTGTTCCTGTTGACATTCCTAATTACACATTTTTAAGTTGTTTTTTTTTCCTTTAATGTAATTGTTTGTTGTTGTTGTCATTGGCATGTCTTTGTACAGCTGTGTTTATATATATGTCTTTAGCCTCTTGGCCAGGTCATGTTTGTAAATGAGAATTAGTTCTCAAACAGTTTACCTGGATAAATAATGGTTAAATGAAAAACTTGGGGTTAAAGGTCTTGCTTAGGGGGCCAGTGAAGCTAGTTCTGGCAGAAGGGTAGAGCTGGATTTGAACCTATGACCTTCAGATCCATAGGCGTGTGATAGCACTAGGTCACCGGCTTCTTCTGCGTTAATGTTGGATGATGAAACATAACAGCTTCTGTGTTATTAAAGTCTTGTGAAATCTAAAAATTTAATCTAAAATAGGCAATGTATTTTTCTGTCAGAGAAAAGTGAAGTGAAGCAGGTGCTAGAATTTAATATGATTTGACTTCTTGGTGCCCAAGATTGTGTGTAAGGGCATATTTGCTATAGAGGGCATCTACTGCCTGCTACAGAGTCTCTATCCAAGCGGAAGCTGCCTCCGAAAGGGTCATCCGGGTCAAAAATGTGAGTGCACACAAGGTGGTTTATGAGGTTATTAAAAAAGTCCAGCTGACGAGACAAGGCCAATAAACGGGACAGTTGACCGCATAACAGAGAGTTGGCCCCGTGATCGGAAGGTCGCAGGTTCAAGTCGCAGACCTGTAAAGGTACCACTGAAGTACTCATGATTAAGGTACTGTCCCTAGGACCCAAATTCCTCAAGCACTGTCAAAAGCTGCCCACTGCTCCTTCACGGATGAGCAAAAAGCAGAAGTCAGATTTCTTTGTGGTGCACTATGAGCTATGCTGTGCTGTGGTCGCACAACAAATAATTACTCACTTAAATTCACTTAAAGACCTGAGGTTTATTTCATGATCCTGCACTGCAAAGAAGTGACAAACTGCATTGTTGAGAGATAGCAGACAAATGTTGGCTCATTAAAGGAGAAGTGTATCCAAAGCATTGATAGCATTTTTTTCAGTGGAATGTCCCTTTAAGTTTGTACAGTTGAGGTGGAGAGAGTAGTTTTTATTTTTTCCAAATTATCGCCAGCTGTGCGAGACATTAGAGATTTATGTTAACCCTAAAGTCCCGCGCTTCCCTCTTGGCAACATTTTGCCTGGCGACTCTTAAAATGCCAGGGGTGTCCCAACTAAAAAATACCTGCTTGTCACTTACTTCCCCCATCAGCCCCCACTCTTTCTAAAGCCTTTTCCGTCAGGCCAGATTGGGAACATCTGGCTCAGGAGGAGTTAAAAGAGACCTGGCAGCTTGGGAGCCTTCTGCGTGCCGGGGCACTTGGTGGATCACTTGCACCCTTATTATCTGGCTACGAGCGTGATTTATTCAGACTGCTGAAGGGGATTTAATGGGCCGACTCTGTTCATTACATGGCAAATATAATACAGAGACGCAGAGGGTGGGAATTAAGCCGAAATGGTCTTGAATTCTCTAGGTTGCCTGGGTCAGTCTTGCTCCAAGCCAAAAAGCTTTTGCCCTGATGTGACTTCACCTGTGTCCATTTCTCTCTTTCAACACCACACATGTGGTCTGTGTCACTCTCCAGATTAAAAAAATAATAAAATTCTCGCAGTGCCAGAGAGAGAGAGAGAGAGAGAGAGAGAGAGAGAGAGAAGATGCCCGAACTCACCGGACTCTCGCTGCCCGCTGGGCTTTGAGTTTGACTTGGATCGGGATCGCGGCTCTGTGGTTACATGAATGTTTGTACAGAAACCCTTAAGGTTACCTTATTCACTGGGCACAGGAGAGACACTTCTTTCTCTCCTGCTCTCTGTATATACAAACTCAAAACCTTTTTAAAGGGTCATGTCAACCATATGGCTCATTAGGCAATGTGTTAGAGTAGCATTTTAAGAGACTGCTCTATTCAGACAAGCTGTCATGTAAAGACAATTTCAAACAAATACTGTGGTGTGTTCACAATTATAAAAACTCAATTATTACAGTTAATTAAAGCCATTTAATGTTAATAGTGTATACCCATACACCTCTAGTGAAATAACCTAGGGGCAACACGGTAGCTTAACAAACCAGCTGAAGCTGTATTTTGTACCTGGTTTAAACTGTTGCTGTTCTGTACATTTGTTTCTGGATGGGGACACACTTTCTCACACACACACATACACAGGTGAGCTAATATAACTTTGTTACAGCTGTTTACAGCCCACCTACTCCACACTGGTCTCCAATTAGCATTTTATGGACAAGAACCTGATTCAACACCTAATCATTAGGCTTAATTGACTCTAGTTTATGTGCTGTATTCCTGGATTGTTTTATGATGGCCATTCATGGCTATAAATCCTCATGGTGCTCTGTGTTTATTTTGAGACATCTAGCTATTTCCTGAAATGATTTCAGTCCAGTTATTAATCCCATTCCTTTTGTGTTTGTAGTGTGAATTTCTGGACATATGTCTCTGAGCTCACATGCCTTTAAAATAACCCTAATAATTGCATTCGGGGAAGAGAATGTAAATGTAATACTGTAATTGTGGCCATTTTGGTTCTAATCCCGGGCGCTGAGAAAGTTTCTGAAATTCAGTTAGAGACAGCTGTAATCTGATACTGCCAGCCTGAATGACCAGGAGTGTGTGTGTGTGTGTGTGTGTGCGTGCACGCTGGGGGGGCCTTTGTGGGGACATTTGAGTGGTCCCCATCAAGAAACATGACTAGAAAATGTGCTAGTTTTATTTGAGAAACTAAAAGAGGTAAAATATGTGCTTTTGGTTACTCAAGTTAGGGTTAGGTGTAGGTGTAAAATTATATACAGTACATCTAGTCATTATGGGAGTCTATGGAAGGACCTCACAAAGATAGTAATACAGCATGTGGGGGGGTGAGTGGGTGGGCGTGTGCGAGTGCGTTCATGTGGTCCTTAAGATTATAAAGACTAGAATTGTTCCATAAAATAGGAAAAGCTGGGATTTGTCAGATTTTCTTGCTTTGTAAAAGCGTTGGATCTTTGAGAAAAGTTGCCGTTTTTGTGTGAAAAATTACAAGTAAAAGTACTGGTGTTAAAAAATACTTGAGTAAAAGTACAAAGTACTCTTCTCAAAAACTACTGAGTATTAATTACTTTTTAACCGATGGATGTTATATTGCGTTGTCAATAGCAGGCATTCGATTCGATTCACCAGTGTAAAATATCTACGTTCAAAGCACATTTCTCAGATGAACAAGGTACAGAACGGCAACTCGTTTTGTAAATAAATGTAGATAGAAAGCAGGAATTTTGTTTGTTAAAACAGTGACAAAAATGTTTTTGAACATGCATAGAACAGTTTAAACTTTTCCCAATACACTGCGAACAACAGGCAGGTAAGTGTATTAAACTCTTAGACATAATAGCATTTCTGTCACACCTCACTTTCTGAACCTTTTGTTCAGTTTCAGCAAGAGCTGGCTTTCTAAAGAGTCTATCCGCGAGTCTATCCGGCCTCGTTTGGCTGTGAAGAGTAGACCAGCACAGCTAAAAACTCGCGGTCGCGATTGCACAGCCTTATTGGCTGCAAAGATGCAGATGAAAGGTTCGAATATTAATTCAAATTGTGGGCGTACTCAGTAGCGACTTTTGATTTTATAAGTAGCGAAGTAGATTACATGGTGTAAACTGTACTCAAGTATGAGTAAAATTACACACTTGAAAAACTACTCATAAAAGTATAAGTACCCAAAAAAAAATCAACTTAACTACGGTAACGTGAGTATTCGTAATTCGTTACTTCCATCCCGGTTATCACTGTGGTTAAAGTAGCTGTAGGTGTCAAAGGAAAGATAATAAAAGGCGCGCGCGTGCCTGTGTGTTTTCGCCTGTCATCAGTAAGAAGACTTTAAGCAGTAGTTTGGCTAAAGGAGTCGACAAGCTGCGCTTTGAATAGACTCAAAGAGCCTATCAAGCTGCTCTTTTGGCCATTGTGAAGCTTTTGTCAGGAAACACACACACACACACACACACACACACACACACACACACACACACACACACACACACACTAGGTAAAGCGGCGGGAGTGAGGCGGGACCGCGCGTTTCGTTTCTCTGACGGAACGCGCCTCACAAAAACCCTCTGGAGCTGCGAGCCACAAAGTTAGAAAACCGGCGAGAAAAAGCAAAACAGTTCGGTCTTGCTCTCTGCTTTCTGTGCTTGCACTTAAAACTTCTTTCAACTGTCATCTTAGTTGTCGGTCTTTTACTCTCCTTTTACGTCTCCTTAATATTCGTCCTTTTTTGAGATTTGATAGCATTTTTTCTCACTTTACTTCGGGTGCCCGGTAAATCGGACCTTTAACTCAACTTCACGGGCGCTTGTGCGACTTTTTAACGCGGTTTTTAACAGATCGACTCGGCAGGTTTTTGTGTTTGCCACGCCGCGGTGATGGGAGCGGGGTACCGGGGCTCGGTCTCCTCGGTACCGGGAGCGGGGAACCGGGGCTCGACTCTCAGTGTCACGCTGCTGCTGCTGCTCCTGTGCTGCGCGGTGCAGGCGACGTGGAGACCCGGAGTTTACCACCAGCAGTCCGGCACTGCGCTCAGCAAACACTCAGCCAAAAGGTACAAACCTCACATTTAACACTTCATCCCCTTAAAACGATTCATTGCTGCAAACCTTTGATTATAATGCACTACACTGGCTTTGCACAGTTTATCTGGTTCACGTTGGTTATTTGCTGGTCTGATACCTGTCAGGGTTTCAAAACACAATTTAGCTTCAGGTAAGTGAAATGGGATTTTATGGACTAGAAAGCTGGATAATAATTACTGTTTAGTAATATGTAGTAATTCCTACCCACTCATATCTTTGGTTGTCTACCTTATTAAATGAATTATTATGAAAAGAAAGTGTAATGGTTGTTATGCTGTTATGGTAATACCTGAGTATGTTTCTAAAACTGCAGTTTGTAAGTTATGACACTGTGAGCAAAAGTAGATGGTGGAACAAGAGATACACTGAGAGATGTACATAGAGAGACTAGCGCTGTGAGAGATGCTGCTGGAGAGAGATACAGCGAGAGATGCTGTAAAACAGATACTGCTAGAAAAGCAAGAGATACAGGTAGAGATATCCAGGGAGAGAAATACAAAGAGAGAACAGTGAGATACAGTTACAGTGCAGGAACAGAGAGGGAGACATATATCTAGATGTCAAGTAAGATATTTTTGGAATAAGGTACAGAGAGATACAGTGGGATAGTGAGAGACTCAGAGGTATTGTGAGATACACTTAGATGTACAGAAAGAGATACTGTTAAAGAGCGATACAGTGATAGAGATATACTGTTAGAAAGAGATTTGTTAAGATAGATATTGTTGGTAAGATATACAGTGAATGAGATACAGTGAGATACTTTACAGAGATATACAAATGAGACGATGCAGTGAGTCATACTATATCACATATATTGTACATACACATTGTATATACGGTACATTGTATATCTCACTGTATCTGAGGGAGATACTATTAGAGAGAGAGAGAGAGACAGAGATATACGCAGAGAGAGACATATTGTTAGAGAGAGATTCATTGAGAGCGATACTTTCAGAGAGAGAAAGACAGTTAGAGTAATTCCAAGAAAGAGAGACAGATTGTTCGAGAGATATAGTGAAAGAGAGAGAGAGACTCTTTCATGTGGCTGTTGAGGAATTTTTGACCCGCCCTCCGTCCACTTCCTACCGTGTCTGTACTAACAGAGTGGACAAGTTTCCCTGAGCCGCAGAGACTTTACAGCACAAGTGTGAAGCATGAACCAGCAGCACTGGGAGACCTGAAGTGTTATTCGCGTGTTTGTGTCGCCAGATTGGCGGCTGCTGTGCGGATCCGCGGTCCGGAATCCTCTTGTCTCTATTCACGTCAGTAGAAAAGAGAGATCAGTGTACAAAACAAACCTCACATCCATCTCGCCATCCACATTGTAAGTCTGACAGTCGGTTTCCTCTTTCCTGGGGAAACGCGCAAATCTCTCTCCGTCCTCACATTCCCCCATTGTGTGGCACGTTACCTCAGAGCTCAGACTGCTGACCTCAGACCAGCTTCACCAAAATGTCTGGAAGGTAACGTAGGGAAGGTATCACTGATCTTGGATCAGCGTTTCTGTGCAGTTGTCCTTGCCTTGGCTGGGTCCTTTACACACACCCTACACTGATGCAAGAGGAGGCTTTTTGACCTATTTTTATGTCTCCATTCTCTTAGTACAAATTTGGACTGGGTCATCTTGTGAGAGTGTTCATTCACTTGCTCTTTGACTGTCACTCACTCTCTCGCCTCACTAACTCACTAATTTAGGCTTTTACTTGCAAAATCACTTAGTTAGGCTTTCACTCACGTTTTCACTTACTAATATCTCTTTTTGACTGGTGCAGCAAAGTCTTTGCTAGTCTGAAACTGAGAATCTGTGATGTCCTGAGAGGTGGACATAGTAAGCAAGACAATTTTAGAAAAAGATTATGCCAGAAAGCAAATCTGGAGGGGCTGTCTGTTGTGTGGGCTGTTGAAAAAGTTAATTGCTCTTTTAGCAATCTAATGTAAGAAATTCAGCACAAAAATATGTATGAAGGAATGTGGGAAGGACTGAAAGTCAGCTGAAGAATCAATCAACAAGCTAATCAACAAGTGAGTTTTGTTAATGAAGAGCTCTTTCAGCTGTGAAAAGATACAGAATAAACTGCTTTTGGATATTTTAATTTACCCCCAAAGCTTGAAGCAGCATCTGAAAACACAAGATGTGTTCCACCGGCTTAGGACCGTGGCTCTTAAGTCAGTGGAAATGTGGGGCTGGTTTTCCCTGGCTCCCCACTTCAGGTTTAATATCTTAGGAGGTGAGCAAAACAGTTGATGTAATAAAAGATGTAAGTCAATCACTTTCTCACAAATTCATTAAAATCTTACCC
The DNA here is from genome assembly GCA_032718565.1 of Distichodus sexfasciatus. Taxonomy (NCBI): domain Eukaryota; kingdom Metazoa; phylum Chordata; class Actinopteri; order Characiformes; family Distichodontidae; genus Distichodus; species Distichodus sexfasciatus. The sequence goes on from JAVGVS010000044.1 coordinate 1,892,638, forward strand.
ACTCACGTGTTTAGTCCTTCACTCGTCTATTCACTCACTCACTAACAAACTTTCGCTGCCCAATTAGTCCTCAACAACTGAAATCACTCACCCACCCACTGGTTCACTCCCTCAGTCAGTTATACACTGACTAGTTCACTCAGTAACTCACTGACTGACCAAAAACTCACCTACTCACTCATTCACTAAAAACTCAGTCAGTACCTCATTTATTTGTTAGTTCACTCATCAACTCATTCCATCTTTCAGCGACTCACTCAGGTCAGAGAGCCATTGGACAGGGAGTTGAAAGATGGATAGCAACTCACTCACTCTGTCACTCACTATCATACTCACTCACTCATTCACTCACTGAGAGTTTCACCATCAGTAGCTGGGAGCTGAACCTTCGATCACTCACTCAGTCACTTAAAGACTTCACTTCCTCTGTCATTTACATACTCTGTCACTCACTCATTCAGTGTCTTTCACTCACTAAATTACTAACATTTAGTGTTCACTCACAAACTAAATCAATGTCATTCACTCACTGACTTACACACACTCACCAGTTCACTCAGTCATTCACTGATATATTTAGGCATTCATGTATCCATTCAGTCATCTGCTCAGCTACTCCCTCTCTGGCACACCACTAATAGTTGACGGTCATTCACTCACCCAACCAATAGCAAGCTCACTCAGTCACTCACTCAGTCAGTCAGTCACTCACTCACTCAGAGTTTCACAAACAGAGAATCTTAAATCTCATCCTGTGTGTATTTTCATGCAGCAGTGTTCCACAATACAACGGGGTGTGTGTGTGTGTGTGTGGAAACTTTATGAGTGTTTAGCCTGCGGACAGGCTGTGATCTCTGTGGCCCCCCATGGTGAGATTAAGAGCCAAGGCTCAAGAGTGTGTCCCTGTCCCTCCCCCTTCCGGCACAAATATTTACCCTTAGTTCACATCTTTGTATGTGTGTGTGTGTGATCTCTTAAGCATGCAGGTGTGGAACAGGGCTGGTGTGCTGTCTTCACTGTAAGTTTATCTCTCGCCCTCTTCACCCGTCACTCAAACATAGCGGCAGACGCTGTTTACTAAACACTTGCCCCTGGACCCCAGAGCATTTTTATATTACATATCAAAGTGTTTATCCTTCTTGTAGTCTGATTCGACATGACATTTCTTCACCATAATAGGTTTAACATCTTAGGAGGTGTTTTTGCACAGACGAAACCTAACACTCAAGAATTTCAACACAATTAATGATCCGATTTAACTTATGGAATCTTGAAATCACAACCAAGACAGACATAGGTTAGTTAGTTGTACCTTGACCATTCCTAAGTCTGGGTAAATTTACATAGAGTTAACAGTTAGATTAAATGAAGCAAGATTACCGTGTGTTGGTAACACATAACATCATCAAACACTTATGATAATGCAGTTTAAACATATATTGATTTTAATTTGCCAAGTTTTAATTACAAATGTATAAAAACACAAAGAAGTCCATAGTGGAGTTAGTGTTGCCCTCTTGTGGACTGACTATGCAACAAAACAAATAACATGGTTGAGTTTAGTACCACTTTACAATAAGACTCCCCTTATAAAGAGTTATAAATAATTTATGATCAGTTTGTTAATTAGGATGTAGACAGTTTTTATATAATTTATTAGTGGTGATAAATAAGTTATAACAGTTGTCACACATTGAAGCAGGCACACTATTTGGCGAGCTCTATGAACTTGTTGGTTACTCAGCTTATCTTGTGTCCTCAACTCAGGCATAATGTTAAATTGTCAATTTCATCAGCTATTTGTTAACATGCTGTTACCATTAAAACCCCAACAGAATTACGGTCGGGTGACAGTGCTCTTCCTTATTAGGAGATTTACTAGATATCAGTTACCTGCCTATACCATTGTGATGTTTCATGGCATTTTTATGACGAAATATTGATGAGTTATTGACTAAACCAGGTAAAAAAGAACCTTATAAAGTGTAAAACACATCTCACCAAATAGTGACCCTGCATCAGTGTATCACAACTGTTTTATGACTTGTTCATCACTGCTTATCTCTCTGTTTCTTATTTATTGGTTGTTATAAGGGCAGATGCTGATTAATCATAGATGCATATTAGCTCCTATTGGCCGATATCAACACGACAAGAAGTTACGGCACATATCAGACCTTAATTTTAAAGAATTAGACATTCTACCACTCAGAGAAAATTTGTTGCATTTTTCCGTTATCCAGTCTAAAACATGTCTTGTTATTAGCTGCATGTAATGTTTCATTTACAGAGTTATTTCTGTAAATTCTAACAAAAGTGAGCATGCAAAGACCCTGCTGTGAACAGTTTGCTTTATCTTTTCTCAGCTTTTGTGCATATGTGTCAGTCTCACTTGCTCATTTAAAGCAACGAGCATGTTTACAGGCTAAAAATGTCTGTCCGGGGCTGTTATTACATTGTTGACTTGATGCTTTGTGTATTGTTCCTTTGTAGAGCCGTAGATCTCCTAGACAGACATGCACACAAAACACACAAAACGCACTCCCCCACCCTGTCTTACAGTCAAACATAAATCACGGGCACCACACGCCGGCAGCTCTAGTGACACCCTCCTGCTCGCCATGCCGGGGAAGTGTTGGGTTTCACACATCTGTGTGGTGTGAAGTGTGACACTTGCTTAGTGAACGCTTCACACCAGTCGTCTCTAACACACACACACACACACACACACACAACTCGATATGATCTGTGCCTTTGTTGCCTGTGTATTGGTGCTAGGAATTGTGACATAATTCTAAATTTGATTCTATTTGGACTTGACTTCTGAAATCAATTGTGACCCGATCTGCCGTAATGAGTCGGAAGTCGATTCATTCCGACTCAAGTTCTATTTATTTAGATACGGACTGATTATGTTGAAAAACATTTTTAAAAAAATCAATTTTTCTTTTTTTCTTATATGAAAGAAAAGGTCTTCAAATGAATCTCCCAAAGTTTCATCATGGAAATAATTGTGAAAATGTACTTAAATGGCTATTTAAGTTGAGTTGCAGCTCACAAATCTTACAAAAGAATGTCTAAAATAAATGCTGTTTTCACTTTATTTGATAAGTATTTAATAAATATTTTGAAATAATTGAAGCTTCATTCTGATTTAATATATTTTTCTAAGTATATAAATGCCTGTAGTAAAATTTTGTTGTTGATTACTGGGTGCATCTCTTTGGATGCTATGGATTGTTAAAGATATCAACAAAAAACTGCTGAAAAACTTTAAATGCGATTTTCTCGTTTTTTCAGTCGGAAAATGGTGCTGCGATACCATAATTCAAACGATTGTAACTTGACAACTGTTTAAGATATAGCTTTGACCAAGATATCATTTTAAAGCTTATTTTCTCATCTTTTCAATGATACCAAAACCTCAATTTCGAATTTTGGGTCACTGTGACTCATTTTGCCAGATCAGGTCACAATTATAAATATGGAAAATGCCATTTTTTAAATTAGATGATGTGTTGGGGTTTATATTAATAAAAGCTTTGACCTCTGCAGGCGGTGTACACAAATGCACATTGTTAACCTCTTTGTTAGGAGCAAAAAGACAGCATTTAATATAACAATCAATTAGTTAAAAATGTAACTTTACATTTTAAGGCAACATAATCGACTACAGCCAATTTTACACTAGATTCAGTTTTTGGCCTGGACTATTATCAGCATTGATATTTAACATTTTTATGGTTAATGGTATCTTTTAAACCGATATGCAGCTAAAATAATTCATTTAAAAATAACTTACAAATTGTTATTAATCATGGATACTGAAACCTGATCATTTGGATGCATAGACAGTATGTAGAAATGAAAATTGGTGTCAACGTTTAGAGTAACAAATACTCCAACACAAAACTTCATTTAAATGCTTTTTAGCAGGTATTTAATTCTCAGAACTTTTGTTCTTTACACAAAAAGTGCCAGGAGCTTTCAGTGCCTTCAGCCTTAAGTCCTGATAAACTTGGCTAAACTCTTGACATCTGACCAGTCAGACAATGCAGTGGGCGGGACATTTGCTTTAACATTTATCTTATCCAGAGCCACTTCCATTTACCAATTAGAAGACAACAGAACGAAGACTTCAGACAGAGAGAGGCGGCTGCATTTAGAAATTTACATTTACATTTATGGCCTTTAGCAGACGCTCTTATCGAGAGTGAATTATCCAGCGGTGAGTGTCCTAACCACCATGCTGCCATCACACCAATTTCATTAACAAGTTCATTTATTTTATCACCATATCGGTTAAAAAAATGAATGATACCAATAATCAGCTGATAATTAGCCAGGATAATAATCGGTTGATCCTTAATGCTGTGTTCATCAAGCCCCCAAAACTCCACCAGCCACGTCTCCTTCTCTTCCATGCGACTGAGTCACGCTTCTGCTGCCATTGTTGATTCCTTTTCCCACCGGATAATGACTTTCCGGAGATGACTGCCAGCCCTACGACTCACCCGGTTCTGAGATTGTGGCCTAATTTCCGACATGATAGAAGTTTATCTGACCACCCAATTGCGTGTTGGGGAGGAGGATTAAGCCTTAAATACGTCTCAGTCGATACCTGATTGGACCAAAATTCATCCAGACCCTGGAAGTTTTAGCTGATCAAAAAACATTGGGGTCTGAAACTGTGGAGAAAGGGAACTGTTTTTTGATTTCCTGAGCTTTGGGAAAATCCTCTACATGTGACTGAGTTCTCTTCCTGATCTATTTTTTTTCTTTTGCCTGTGACCTCCGACTTGCCCTCTGACCCCAGCTGAAGCTTGAGGGCAGGTCAGGGTCACCTCTGACTCCATTCTCGGCTCCTCCGCCCCAAAGTGTGTCTCATTACCGCAGTGACCCGTGGACACGGAGGCAACCTCGGCCTCTTCTCTTCAACCTCGGAATTCTCTCCTCCTTTCCTTCTTCTGGCACCTTGTGACGCTCTCTTTCTCCGCTTCATTAATCTTGCTCGTCCCCCATGCGATCAACTCAGCTTGGGGACCCCCCGAGCTAGGGCCTAATTGGGTTATTTTCCCCCCTCAGTGGCTCCCCGACATGTCCCCCCACGTGTCACGGAATGATGGAATGAACCCCCTTCTCTCTCTCTCTCTCTCTCTCTCTCTGTAGCTATCTCTCTTTCTCTCTCTCAATCCATCTCATCATTTGCTCCAAGCAAAATCTTGTTTTATTTTCCGCCTCAGCCAAAAAATCTTGTGAAATCCTTTTTTGATTTTTATCTCACAGATTCTCATTTCTAGAAATATTCACCCCTTTGGCGACGCTGCATTGCAGGATTCTGTCTGTGTGAGTGTTTGCATTGTCTGTGTTTACTGAAACAGTTTATTGAAAGGGAAATCATGTCAAACAGGAAGCTCAACCGAGACACACCTGGGTGTTATTTTTCACTTTTCTTTTTTCTCAGCTCTCACCCTCTCACTCTCTCTGCACACACACACACACATGCACAAACACACGTACTTGCCCTGATCCCAGAGTCTGATCTGGGGGGGTGTGTGTGTGTGTGTCTCTCCCCTTTTGTTTTACTGGCTTGGCATATGCACCGCTTTCCACACATGGAGCAAATTCACGATTCTCTACATCCTTTTCTGATTTGGACGTTTCTCCCCCTTGACTTCTTGCTTTGTGATCCATATGTAGTGAGGAGTTATTTATTAGGCATTTGGAGCTTAACTGTGTGTGTGCGGACTTGGTTCACTGAGTGTGTGAGTGTGTGTGTGTGTGCACGCGCTTAGTGAGGGCCAGTGTGCAGTGTTCGCTCCTGCCAGGGCTTGAGGCAGCTTGATCCTCTCCCAGGTAGTCACATTATTGTCCTGCCGTGAGGGTGAAATGGGTTGCAGCGCAAAATACATTCTAATAAATCTCCCATAAACACATCAAAAACCCACAACAGGCCAGAACAGGAGACGAGTGATGCGGATTTGAAGAGAAAACACAGAACAACACCACAGCTCTGCTTTTCAGAGAGGAAACACTCCACCCAAGTACACGACTGGGGCTAACAGAGAATAATGAAAATTAGAGCTCAGTGTTGACCGTAAGGTTGTATGATGTGACATAGAAAACACTGATATGGTGGACATGATTGGGATGATTTTAAATACTGATCATTCCAAAACAAATGTTTTACAGATAATTAAATAGTTTATTAACACAATAATAACACATAACAGTCATAGCACAATTTTTGCTTAATATCTGTTATTATTTGGTCCTTACTTCTAATACATTCAAGTGAAAAAAATGCCAGTGTCAAAGTAAACTATTTAAGAAGTATATAATACAAGCGTTACTGGCAAAAATGTACATAAATGTTTAATAGTTGTAGCTTCACTTTGTCTGAATTTCAGAATAACATTGAAACATATATGATATATTAGGGCTGGGCGATATATCGAGTTTTTAAAATATATCGATATATAGTCATACGAGATATAGGATTACACAATATCGTTTATATCGATATAGTTTATGTTGCGGTAAAATCATACTAAGTCGCGAGCGCAAATGTGAAACTCGAGAGCACAAAATTAAGAGTCGAGTGCGTGGTTGTGATAATATTGCGTGCAAACTGTATTTTTCCTCTCTAGAATGTCTTTTTTATTCTCGATGTGTTAAATGGCCTCGCGTGCAAAATTATGATATGAAATTATGAAATATTATGATATTCCAGTTTTGTTGGATACAGTGTTTTTAGTCAGTATTTCTGTTTTTCTGTTGTTATTGGGAATGTGCATTGTGCTGTAGTCTTTAGACTGTTTCTTGCCAAGGTTTCCCTCTTAAGATTCATCTCTAATGGTAGCATTACGCTACCAACTGCCTCTCTATACCATGCCCGAGTGCCCAAGTTATGATTTTTCGATCTTACAATGTTCATAGCGATACAACTAAAATATTTTACGTTGCGCATGGCAGTCAAACATAGCAGCATAGGCCTATACGGCACGATACGTTGGGAAGCTTCTGGGCTGCCTTGTGAGATGCCTAACTCTTGCCAGTTCAGTTGTTTCAGCGTTAGAGTATTTTTTCTCTGTTATGGTATTTCAAAGTCCAGTTTTAGTAAGAAAAGCATGTCTTCTGAACAGTCAAGTATGTCTCCTGCTAGTAGCCATGTCTGGACTTACGATATTTTCAAGTTATGATGGGTTCATTGGAACGCATCTCCATCGTAAGTCTACCGGTATATTTAATGCTAAGCATTAAATAATGTTTTGTTTCAGTCCCTACATCTCAGTGAACCAGGCGAACAGTCTGCATTTGGGTGCTGCAGCAGCACTGTTTCAGTTCAGCTTACTTTTCTCCCCGACATCCAATCCAGCCATTTTTTTGCCAGCATCGGCCCGAAACAGATAGTGTGTATTGGACCGGAGCCATCTCTCATATTTATATACACACAGATCAGTGGAGCAGGGATGGAGATGGAGCAGCAGCAGAACTCCCTTTTGTCCAGCACCTGAGAATCTCGCTGCAATTTTGAATAACAATCAACAATAAAGCTCGCTCAGGCTGGGGAGATGTGAGATTAGCAGATAAAGGAGCCGTAAGTAGCGTCTCTTCTTTTTAAGTGCTGATATCTCTCCCCTCCCTGGGGTTTCAGACGGGATCAAAGTCTGATTCGCCGTCTCTGACTCTCTCCTTACAAAGCAGCCTGGGGGTCCCTCTCGTCCAGCACTGTTTGTGTGTGTGTGTGTTGTGTGGGTCTGGTGTCTGTCTGGAGTCATTGGTGCTCTCAAAAGTCGTGAGAACGGCTGGCCGCTGTGTAAATGTGACCCAGACCACTCGAGTGAGTGTGTGTGTGTGTGTGTAAAAGATTCTGTACTGAAATAGTGCAGCGTAGCCGGGTTTTGCGGCCTCCAGATCTGGGTTGCTCTGCTTCTCCACAGTGTTTTTCAGACCTGATCCGCAGAGCTAATTGCAGCATTGTACAGGGTGGGTTTTTTTTTTTGTGGGAGGAAGGAAAGGAAAGTCAAATGAAGAAAAATTGAGGGAGAGAGGGAAAGGAAAAAAGCCAAAAAGCCTCTGGTTTCTGGTGGTTGAGGTTGTGTTGCGAGGTGGAGAGCGGCTGGTGTTGCAACAATCAAAGAGGCTATAATTGAGATTCAGTTTTGGAGGTTCAATTCAGACTTGAAACCCAGTCTAAAGAATAGATTTAGGAACGATACTTCATTGATATGATAAGTAAGGTAAAGATAAGTTAAACCAAGACCAAAAACGTCCCTTTAGAACTGATCTTGTGATTTTGCGGGGTGACAACTCTAAAACAATATCAAGTCTTCAGCTAATGTTGCACAAAACTTCATTATGTACCCAATTTCATGCTGAAGGGAAGAGAAATGTTCAGTGTTCAGTGCTACATACTAAGGGTTGACTGATTATCGGCCGATATTAAGCGTTTTGCCGATTATCAATATCAATGTTTAATTTTGACCATCGCCGATATTGAGTAATTACAAGGTGCACTTCTGTGGCTCCACTGCTGTCTCTTCTCTCGTGGCGTTTGCTCTCAACTTGCTGCTTTATTGGCATGGACGATCACACTACTTATATAACTGCGTGTATTTGCACAACACCTTCCGGTAATATGTTTACATTATGTCAGTTTGCATGTCTAATTTGCACTTGTCTTGTCCTGTCGACTATATCCCAAAGAATAATGTGAACCTTGTTAAACAGATCATTCGCACAAAATATCATGCACAATGCACGTGTCACTTTGTACTGTCTGTTGTCTTTTGTAATTTAGTTAGTTCTTTTAAAAATATTGTATTCAATTTAGATCAATATTTATGTCTACTCTTGCTTATTTTTATTTTATATTAAAGTTCAGGTAATTTTCAGTTTTGGGGGAGTAGCTAACTACAAGTAGCAACAATTTTAACTACTTTTTGAAAATAGCTTATCAGTAGCAAACCTACTTTCTAAATGCTGTCACTTTAAAAGTAATTGTTTTTTTATGAAAAGCTATGTGGTGTGAAAAAATACTACATTGTCAAAATGATTTTTTTCCTGTTTACAAAGACATCTTTTAAATTATCCGGTGTTTCTGATAGGTGTTGATTTGGCAGAAGTGACATCTAACGGGCTACTTTACCCGTCATCAGCCTTGGCAGCTGTGAGATGGAGTTGGAGGATAGAGTTCACCTTGGCAAAGATGAAAGCTTGGATGTGGTGTAGCTAATTTTTCCTCTCTAGCTTGTAGTGTAGCTATTTACTATAAATAAAAAAGTAGCTTGGAGCTTGAAAAGCTTCTATCTAAAAGTAACTTCCCCAGCACTGGAAATTTTTTATACATTGCTCCAGCTCAAACCACCAGTCTTTCGCTTAACAGCCGAATGTGCTTACCAATTACGCCAGATTTACTCAAATCTCTTTTTTGGCAGATCCAATAAGGGAACATAAAGAGCCTTCATTAAACACTCAGTCTTCAGTTTGGCATGAACAGTCTTCCTAATCATGTTTGTCTTTTCGTGGTAGACTGAATTCACTCATGCAGGCTTTTTCAGTGAATGAACTCGGTTCCGTCTTTGCTTTCGTCCGGTTGCAGAACAGACGTGTTTTAAATACCACACCAAGTCCAGGTCTGGCTTTTGGGCGTAGAGCCAAGACCTGCTCCGCTAATCCGCCTTCAGGCCATCATGCATGATGTGCTGTGTTAGCCTGAGGCTAACGATGTCGGCTTTGGGGTTTTGGGAGAGAAAAATCAGGGAAATTCTAGAAAAGAGCCTGAGAAATGAGAAGCTCAGCTGAGAGGAAATGACCGTGACAAAAAGCTGGTTACCATTCCTGTACCCACAATCCCTGATACAACCAAAAAACAACCGTAGTAAAACTGCCATGTGTAAAATTCTTTTTGGGATTTTCCTTATTATTATCATTCTTTACTGAAACAAGTGGTGCAGCCTAAACCATAACCCAAACCATGACTTAAAACTTGGTTGCTGGCTGGTGCTTGGCTTTTGGCTGATTATTTGGCCAATCAACTGTTACTGTTTATAATTATTAATCTTATGAATATTTATAGTTCAGGAAGTCTTCATCTACCAGCTCCAGACTGTATTTTTCTGATGTGTTCCACAAAATTGTACCTGCTTTCATTCCTCAGTGGCTTGCAGTTTAGTCTGCACACAAGACCTTTAAAGCCAGCACTGTGGATTTGGGAATGAACTTAAGGATTATTGAAAGTGTTGCTAAGAGGCTGAGCCTTAAATAATTGGAAAATGATGGAATCAGAGTGACAAATGTAGAATTTTTCTGAAGTATGGCTGCAAGAAATGCAAATGCAAAAGCAAACTGTAGCTGTTTATGTGTGAAGATGTGATAGAGCACATGCAAAATTCCCTGTGTGCTTTCCTAGCGCAAAGGGAGAATCAGTTTCTGAAAAATGTTCACATTATGATTTAAGATCTTTATTGACAGACATTCTGGCAAGCCGACCACAGATCTGAGTTGTTGGTTTTTGTAAAAATGCTCCCCTGCTGGATTTGGAAATCAGAAATCTGATCTCGCATCTTCTTAAACTGAAACAGAGAACTTGGCCAGCAACTGGTCACACTCGTTGCTGAATTGGAGCGGCTTCCGTTTGACATGAGTTCAAAGTAATGGTGTCTCTCACTGCAAGGTGTGTGTGTGTGTTTGTTTGTGTGAGGCTGGTCAGCAGTGGGCGTGTGTGAGGTATGTCGTACGTACGCGAGAGTGGTGTGATTGGAGCCCCCAGATCACAAGCACAGCATGCGGCTTAATAATCGGATTATATTTAGTCCACATTGGGCCGCTCTGGCTGAGGGGACGGCCTGCTCCTGCTGCTCTGTGGTCTGGAAACCAGTGTGTGTTCTCAGCTGCCTCGGTCGGCAAACTGGTGTGTATGTGTGTCTTTGTGCCTTATGGTGAGAGCCATCGTATGGTAATTATATGAGATAAAGGGCAAAAAACTTATTAGATAAGTATTACAGTGGTATATAGAAACTGAACACCATACTTAAGTAGAAGTAAAAAAAAATGACTCCAGTACAAGTTTAGTCTCCCTGTAGAGCACACCTTGAGTATCTGATATGAATACTACTTTAGCATTAAAAGTAGTTTGCTGGTATTAGTAAAAGTTGGTCATTATAAGGAACCCTGGAGGAGGAGTATCGCTGGCACGGAGGAGTCAGAACATGTTTGGACACGTTGTATGAAATTAAGATTTAGGGATTTGTGCTGTCATAAAGCCTGCAGATGGTAAAATCAGCCATTCAGCACCACTTTCTAAAGGAAAAAAACCCCCAAAACATCTATTTTTAACTGTTAATGCAAATAACACTGGGATCCGAAATGTAAGAAAGTAGAGTGTGTGGTCATTAGTAATGAACTGGAGTAAAAAGTACTGCCATTACTCACAGAGTGAAAGTTGAAAATAGTCAAGGTTAAGGGTTGACCGGTATTAAGCATTTTGCCGATTATTGGTATCAGTGTTTAATTTTGATAATCACTGGTGTTAAGTAATTACAAGATTCGTTACTGTGGCTCCACTGCCGTCTCTTCTCTTTGTGCCGTTTGCTCTCAACTCGCTGCTTCATTTAATGTCTCGCCCACAACAGTCTGTGATTGACTATATGTCACATGAGTAGTAGCCAGTCAACGCTAAAGCCTTGTTGTCACTCACTCAGGATGAAGCTCCGAGAAGGAGCAGAGGTTAGTGATTGTAAAATTTGAAATTGTGACAGATTTTCTTTCTCTTTTTTTGCAGTTCCAAAATATTGGTTGTCGCCCACGTTTACTAGCAATAATCAGTATCGATATCTGCCCTGAAAAATCTATATCGGTCGACCTCTAGTCCAAGTAGAAAGCAGGCAAAATAATTCTTACAGGGCTGGGCGATATGGCATAAAAATAATATCGCAATATTTTTAAGCTATATCATGATACATGTTATATATCTCGATACCTTGAAATTTCCTCTAAATCACTGTATAAATGATAAATTCGGCCCTATGTTGCATAAAATGACACCAATATAATAAATTTAGCCGAAGTTTAACATAGTAAATGCTTTTATTTTAAACCAAAGTATAATATAGCAAACTTTATACTTTATATTGGGGTCACACAAGTGAGCAAGGGGAACCATTGATTGCGTGCTTATTAAACGTGTAAGACCTAACTATTAAATTATGATTATAAGGTCGATAAACTATAACTATAACTCCTTCATCTTTGGTTTTTCTGTAGAAACTGTCTGTAGTGTGCAGTCAATCACAAAACCAGGAGCCATTGGCCAATAGGATTCGCAGGCAGAAGCTGCCAAAACCCCGCCCCCAAACTGCCCAAACCTGCCCCTTTCAAACCGCGCGCGCAGAAATCTCTCTTGAGCAAAAAAGCCGCTCGTCGGAAAAATCTACTTTGCGCGCGAGGACATTTAACACATCAAGAGTAAAAAAGACATTCGAGAGAGGTAAAATACAGTTTGCGCGCAATATTATCACAACTGCGCACTCGTTTCTTAATTTTTAGTTTCACATTTGGCTCGCGACTTTGAAATTTACGCTCGCGGAATTTTTGCAGCAAGCCATTTTGCGCGCTCTAGTTTTGGCATTGAGGGCGGGGGAGCGAGCAGAGAAGCGGAACACGAAAGCAGTACAAAACGCGCATGCGCTGGGAGTTTTCTGGATGGGCGGGGGAGCGAGCTGTCTGCTTTGACGGGGCAGAAAAGCAAAACTGGAAAGCAAAGTACGTGGTGTCTGTTTAAAAATAACCTTAGGATTTATACTTGATGGTCACGATATAGTCATTTACTACATCGCACATGGAACAAGCCGAGATACATTGAGTATATTCGATATATCGCCCACCCCTACTTACAGTAACAAAATACAAGTACTCAGGTACTATACACCAGTGGTCCCCAACCTTTTTGGCACCACAGACCAGTTTTATTTCCGACAATTGACTGGTACTCGTCTGCAGCCCCACACCACTGCAGTATAAAAGGTATTTTTTGTGTCTGGTTTTCTGACCTAGACTTGCTTTGAGGACAATTTTCAAAGTCTTCACCTGCAGGAACGGACCTACCTTTAAGGCGTCCTCATTTGTTTTTAGCTAGTGTAAGACAAATGGAAGAACACTAAAAGTTTCACAAAAAATTTCATCTTCATTACTGAGCGTAGGCTTTGGGTCAGTTATAGAGACAGCTATATGCTTATTTAGCTACAGTCCTCATTATGTCTATGGAATGTCCCCCAAAGTATAGTGAAGTAAACGTGAGTGTATGTGTCTGTTTCAGTACATCTGTGGTTTCTGGCCCTTGCTTCCTTAACAGCCATGCAACAGGAATAGCTATGTCCAGACGGCTGTTACTCGGGTTGGTGTGTGTGTGTGTGTTGTGTTACAGTGTTTCCTGCTTGGTCAGAACTTCTGGTTGTGGTTCTGCCTGGTGGTCTCCACAAAAACCTCAAGGCCCCGGAAATCGCTAGAATGCTTGAGGCTGGTACATCAGGAGGCTGAGGGCGGCTACGGCACTACCACAGCATAACACCAGACTCTCTTATGAAGGCTTGTGGGTTTACACCATACTACTTTTAGCCTGATTTTACCCCTATTCTCAGCCGGAGTGAGTCGTGTTTAACGTGCAAGTTTTTGCAGTAGTCGTTTCAGAAAATGGTGCAGCGTAAAAGACACCAAGCCTCTATAATGCTGAATCTTAAACTTTTTCTGAAGAGCCTCCTTTTGTAGACAAGAATATTTTTCTGTACCCCTCTTTCTATTTAACAAATACTTCATTCCACATTCCTCATTTTTACCGCATAATTCAGGACTTTTAGTCACTGTAGTCTGTTTTAAAATGACATTTCACGCGGTGCGAGCCACATCCCCAAATTAGGTGGAATACATTGGAAGGATGACTGTTTTTCTGTAATAAACAAGGTATACATGTGCAGGAGGTAATGGGGGAAGTTGGGGCCAGATTCGGTCATATGATTAGTTTCTGTACTGTGGTGTCTGTATAAAAATGGCTTTAATAAATAACCAGCTCCATGTGGAAAAAAGTAAAACTTATTTACCTTTACACACCTCCACTTCAATTTGGGATTAGCTGCTCTAGAGTTTTGAGCAAAATGTACTTGTATAAATAAGTTTGATTTTCATGATGTCTCTGTGCCATATTTGTTTTGTGTTGTTTGCACAGTGAAAGCTGGAGCCACGTCGTCTCGTCTCTGTATATACGAAGTTTACTTTGACTGAACTGTCTGCAATGTAAACCCTAGTTATAAGCTAGTTGTGTAGATTATATTTATTTTTTATTTTAATGCATTTATTATATTTATTTGTATTATGATTAATTGTGCAGCCCTATTTACATTTATGATATTTATCAGACTTTCTTATCCAGAGTTCTTTACTTCACTTCTTGGTACTCAGGCAAGTACCAAGTCCTGCCATTAGACATCCATAGCCTAAATCTGCACAAACCAGTTGGTAAATGTCAAATTTCCCAGTCAGTGATTTTAAAATGTTGTGTAGTGTAAACACAACCTTAGTTAGACACAGAAATCTATTAGAAAGCTGGTTTGCATTTGCTCTAAATCTGCCCTAGAGTATAGTAATATACAACTGTAGAAAGGAAGAAAACCCATTTTCTCAAGGAAACAGCCTTTCTGGTTGATTTTTAAAGTTCTTATGTGTGTGTTCTGCTAAATAAACTGGAGCACACACACACATATATCCTGCGTTTCCACCTACACACAGCCGTACCCAGAGAGCCTTAAACACGGAAAGTCCTGACCCAAAGGGCGTCGTTCCAAATCCTCTGGACTGCAAGAGGCCTGTCACACACCTGCTCTCAATCAGCCCCTGGATCCACACACACACTTACTCACACTCAAATGCGCACACACTCACAGTGGGAGATCTGGGATAATTGTTTTCCATGTCCTGCCCTGCCTGCCACTGCGTAACCACACTAAGCTCGTCCGGCCTGTTTGTAGGTAATATCCAGCACGACACGTGTTTAATATAACAACCTCCATATGCTTTTCCCACATTAGCACAAAGCTTCGATGTGTGTGTGTGTGTGTGGGAGGCAGGAGCCGAGTGTGTGGAAGTGTGTGGAAGCTGTGCTTATCAATGCAGCTTTTGTACTGTACCTTTTTTCTTTGTGAAAGCCGTGGGTGCGACGCGGGGAAAACGCTCCGATTGGCCGAGCGTCCCCCCGCTTCGTTTCTCGGACGCCGTTTCCAGAAGCTTCTGAGAGATTAGGCCCCGAACTTTGGGCCACGTTTGTTTTGGTTTCTCTCTGTTCTCGTTGGATCTGAGTGGGCTGTTTGCTCTTCATCTGGGTCGGTTTGAAGACAGCTTGAGGTTCGACTTTTCAAACTGCCCTTTTATTCAGATGTTTTACTGTTGACCACAATGTAGAGACTGTTTATTCATCCGACAGCATCCCTTGTTATTAGTTTCTTCCCCGTGATGAGAACCATACTGTTCTCCGCTGATGATGGGAGGCACCACCGCCTTTTAAAGCTCTACACACATACCAAAGTGTAAATAGCTGTTTTTCAGTAGGGTGTCCCCCCAAACGGCCGAAAAGAAAAGGACATGATATTTTGTGGGGGCCGCTGTGCCTTAGCCATAGTACTGCTGGACACACTGAACCGATGAATTCATTCTGGGAGAAAAGAGATAAACGTCTACATACACTGAAAGCTGATTGGTCTAGCAAGATATTTGATCTAATTTGCGGGCATCAGGGAGCTGTTAGCAATATGCAGGAAACTTCCATTTAAAAACTACACCGTTTTCCGTCACATGCCTCAATCTAGCCAAGTGAAATAGATGATTATTCCTTAATTGTAAACAAGATAAGTTTAGAATATTTAGAGTTTAGAGATTGATTTGTAATCACATTGATTTGTAGTCAAATTGCCCAGAATTACAAATAGGCTATGAATGGAGGACGGATGGATAAATATTTGAAAAACTAGACGGATGGATGGATGTACGGTTGATTCATTGGATCACTCATTGCATCACAGCATGCCCTTAGCAGCTGCGAGATGGAATTGGAAGATAGTTCCACCTTGTTCAAGGTGGAAGCAAGAATCTGAGTGAGTGAGTGATTATTTGTCATTGTGAACACAGCACAGCGCACAACGAAATGTGAACTCTGCATTTACCCCATCCATGAAGGAGCAGTGGGCAGCTAACTGAGCACCCAGGGAGCACTGCTTGGGGACGGTACCTTGCTCATGAGTACCTCGGTGGTAACTTTACTGGCCCTGGACTCGAACCCGCGACCTTCTGATCACGGGGCAAACACCCTACCGTTACGCCACCAGTTGCCCCTCTGTGGTCATCTTTTTCAAAAAGTATGACTCTGAAAGGTGAAAAACCTGCATATTTAAGTATCACTTGCGCAAACTGAAAATCAGGACTTTTTCTACTTCCAAAATGTAATTGAAACCTTATTGTGATGTGACGTCAGATTATTAAAAACATAGATTTTCGTGTTACTTTCAATATCATTTAATTATCTTTAACAGAACCCTACACCACAAATATGAAATATTGCTGTATGTAGTTAGCTACTTTTTCTTTCCAGCTTGTAGTGTAGCTAACTCCTGTATTAAAACAGTAGCTTGGCTTTAGCTTAGACACTTTTAATTCTAAGTAGCTTGGACATCAAAAAGTGGTGTTTTGGCAGCCTAAATGTGTAGCAGTGTGATAACGGCAGGACAGAAGAGTCAGCGTGTCTCCAAACGTGGAGCTTCGCTTTCCACAAGCTGCTTTAAACCTCGCGGAACACGAAAACGTACCCACACACACACTGCCCCCTGCTCGACCTACCCATCGGGGAGGGAAAGGGGTGTGTGTGTGTGTTGGTAGTGGATGAAGTGGGGTCTCCTCCGTCTTTCACAGCCCACTGACGGAGAGTAAACACACAGAGGAGGTTCAAAGGAGGCAGAGCGGCCAATCATACGCCTCCACAGCGCCGCTTAAACTCCCAGTCTGTGTGTGTTGTGTGTTTGTGTGGTTTTAGGACTTGATTGTCTATTAACAGACTGGAAAAGCTGAGATTTGTCAGATTTGTGCAGCTTTGTGAATATGATATTCAGTGTGAGGATTGGTACTCATAAGAAAATGTTTCTTTTATGTGATGGTTAAGAGTAACGTTAGGTGTGTGTGTGTGTCCACACTGGCATCTAAAATGAGTCCATACTTACATACATTTACATATATTTCAAGTTATTACTGACTAATTTCTCATCTCTTCCCCTCTCTCTCTCTCCCCTCCTTTTTATCCGTCTACCTCCCCCCTCTCTTACCCTTCCTCTCTCTCCATCTCTCGTTTTCTCTTTCTCTCCCCCATTCCTCCCTCTCTTCCTCTTTCTTTCTTTGCCTCCCTTTTCTTTATTCCCTTTCTCTTTTCTCCTCTCTTCTTCCCTTCTTCTCTCTCCATCCCTCTTTTTCTCTCCATTCCTCACTCTCTCTCCTCTTTCTCTCCCCCTGCTTTTTTATCCCTCTCTCTTCTTCCCTTCTTCTCTCAGGAACTGGTGTCCTCAGTCTGTGACTAAGACCATAACGTGTCAGGTGCAGAATGGTACAACGCTACAGAGGGTGTATCAGACCTGCAGATGGCCTCAGGGCTGCACCGGCGGCAGGTAACAAACTCACACACACACACACACACTGTGGCTGTTTACCAAAAACACAGATCACTTATACACGTTATACACACTTTATTAAAAACTGAGAACATTGTTACTGTCAATATCGCCATGTTTTGCATAAATGCTGCCATTTCTACGTTTTCCGTGTTGAAACCCTGTGTAGTTTTGTACCTTTGTTGTTGCCTAATTGTGGAAAACTCCAGATTTTGGGGATGTTTAGGGCTGTTGTGGGCTAGCGATTAGGATACTCATCTCTCGACCAAGAGGTTGTGGGTTCGAACCCTACCTCCAGCACTACCCCATCTGGGTCCCTGTACAAGACCCTTTTGTGTGTCTGTTAGCACTTGTGTACTTGTTACCCTTCTCTACATTTCGGGATATTACATGACCAGAATTGTGTGTGTGATTGTGTTACAGCTACCGCACGGTGGTCCGTCCCTCCTATAAGGTTGTGTATCGTACGGTGACGTCTCTGGAGTGGAAGTGTTGTCCTGGCTACAGCGGTGCTCACTGTGATGAAGGTAAGACTCCATAGAGCACACTTGATGTGTGTGTGTGTAGAGGAGTGTGGAGAAGTGTGTGATGGCGGCTTGGTGTGGGACGAGAGTTCACTTCTTGTTGTTCTTAGTTCTCACGTCTATGTTTGTTGTGTGTGTGTGTGTCTGTGTGTGTGTGTTTATAGCAGCGGGAATAATAAAGTGAGTTAGAGAAGTGTGTGGGTGTGGCTTCCGCTCTGGAGATGTGTTGAGTTGAATATGAGATTAATTTTGATTTGTGTTGTGTAAATGGCTGCGTTGCCGTTGTTGTGTATGTCAGGTTGTGGTGGTGAACGGGTAATCTTGGCTAAAGGGAGGATGAAGTGTGTGTGTGTGTGTATAGAGTAGATTAATTTAGTGTCTTATCTTTAAGCTGTAAGGGACACACTGATCAAAGGCAGTGTTAAGTGGAACAGTCATCCTCATATTGCAGCCTGTCCTTAACTCATCCACCCACACACACACACACACACACACACACACACTTATACATTATACATGTTACTAATAGAAGTCTTAAAACCACAGAGGAGCTGAGATGTAAGATGGGTTTTTAATCCGTATGTGTGTGTGTGTGTGTGTGTGTGTGTGGTGTGCGATCAGACAGTGTGGAGAATGAATTTGATTCTCCTATTAAAGAGGCCGAATTGTAATATGAAACAGCACAGATTCTCTCTGAATCATCTCTCTCTCTCTCTCTCTCTCTCTCTCTCTCTCTCTCTCTCTCCCCCTCTCTCTCTCTCTCCCTCGCTCTCTCTCTCTCTCTTCTTCTCTTCTCTCACCCTCACTCACCTCTTCTCTGCCATCTCTCCGCCATTTCTCTTGTTTACTCCTCCCTCATCTCTCACTTTTTCTCTTCCCCCGCCTCTCACCCCATTTCTCCCGGCTCTTTCACTCCCATTTCTCTCTCTCACTCTCATTCTCCCCATTTCTCTTTTTCTATTCCCCCCCTCCCCATTTCTCTCTCTTTCCTCCATTTTTCTTTTTCTATTTCCTCTCTCTTCCTTTTATCTCTCTCTTTTTCTCTCCCCCTCTCTCTCTCACCGTATTTCTCTCTCTCTCTCGCGCTCTCCATTTCTCTCTTTCTTTATTTCCCCCTTCTCCTCATCTCTCTCTTTTTCTCTTTCCCTCTGTCTCACCCCATTTCTCTCTCTCTCTCTCTCTCTCTCTCTTCCCATTTCTCTTTTTCTCTATTTCCCTCTCTCCCCATCCTTTTTTTCATTCCTCTCCTATCCTCTCTCTTTTTCTCTCTTCCCCTTCTCTTCTCTCTTTCACCATCGCTCTCTTTCTCTCCTCCCACCTCTCTCCATCTCTCTCTTCCTCCTGTCTTCCCTCTCTGTCTCTCCCCATCTCTCTTCACCCTCTATCTCTCTGTCTCCCTCCCCCTTCCCCCTCTCTTCCTCACTTTCTCTCTCCATCTTTCTCATTATTCTCCCTCTCTCTTTCTCTCTCTGAGTCTCTCTCTCTCAGTGTTTCTGTATCTGTAGTGTTTTTCTCTCTCATTTGTTCTCTCTCACGCAAATCATCTCTGTAACTTGCTTCTTTCTAAATTTGCTCAGGACTGTCCTATAATCTGTCCATCTCCTGTAAATGACTGTTTGTGTGTCTGAGGGAGAGAGAGAGAGAGAGAGAGAGAGAGAGAAAGAGAAGGAAGAGAGAACATACAGTACCCTGTGAAACTACACAGATAAGAGCACAACTCCAGATTGCATATGGTGTGTGTGTGGGTTTGTTAGACTTGTTCTGTGTGAGTCACAGAGTTTTCATCATTTC
This sequence comes from Distichodus sexfasciatus, assembly GCA_032718565.1. Classification (NCBI taxonomy): domain Eukaryota; kingdom Metazoa; phylum Chordata; class Actinopteri; order Characiformes; family Distichodontidae; genus Distichodus; species Distichodus sexfasciatus. The sequence continues at coordinate 1,912,649 of JAVGVS010000044.1, forward strand.
ACCATCTCACCCACTGTAATGAACACTGACAAACTGAAAACACACTTTCCGTTCATATCACACACTTTCTGGTCTGTTCTCTCCTTTTCTCTCTCTCTCTCTCTCTGGCTTTCTCTCTCTCCCCCATATCTCTATAAAGCATTAACATTACCTCATGCACTGATAAGAGACAAAACACACTTAAAGCTAATGCCAAGTACGATAACATTACATTAATGTCAGCCACCTTTTGACACAGATTCCCACCCAGCCTATACACACCCACACACTCCTCTCCCAACACCCACCCACCCACACACACACACACACACACACACACACACACACACACACACACACACACACATTAAAGCTTACAGTCTGGAATTCCACAGCTCTGCTCTAACTGTGTGAGGCTAATAGTTATCAGAGTTAATAGAGTGTGCGCTTTTGGAGTCAACCCTGACGCCACATGGTCTTCCTTGATGATGAAGATGAGCTGTGTGTTCGCATCCCGCGTAGTCTGAAGCGCTCGCACAGGGACGGTGACTTTCAGCAAGTTTTGATAGATGGTGGTCAGAAAACTCTTAGGAATTTCCGCCGAAAGAGTGTGACAAGGATGATGATAATGTCATGGTGGCGATAGGCGTGTGTGATGGTGATAGTTATGATGGCAGCAGTTGTGATGATGACTGTGGTGATGATGATATTGATGGTGATGATGTTGGTGATGATAATGATGGTGATGATGATGATTGATGGTGGTGGTGGTAGTGGTGGTGATTGATGATGATGATGATGATGATGATGATGATGATAGTGATGAGGATAATGGCAGTGATGATGGTGATATGATAGTGATGATGATGATGATGATAGTGATGATGATGATAGTGATGAGGATGATGGCGGTGATGATGGTGATATGATATTGATAATGACGGTGATGATGATGATGATGATGAGGATGATAGTGATGAGGATGATGACGGTGATGGTGATATGACAGTGATAATGACGGTGATGATAATGAGGATGATAGTGATTAGGATGATAACTGTGATAATGACTGTGATGTTGATGATTATGATGATGATGGTGATTAAGACAAAGACGAAGATAGTGGTGATAATCATAGTGATGAGCATGGTGGCAGTGATGATGATGATGATGAGGATGATTATGGTGATGAAGATGATGCAGACGATGATAGTGATGAGGATGACGATGGTGATGATGCTGATGATGCTAATGATGATAGTGATGAGGATGGTGGTAGTGATGGTGGTGAGGATGATGATGCTAATGATGATAGTGATGAGGATGATGATGCTGCTGATGATATTGATGAGGATGGTGATAGTGATGATGATGATGCTGACGATGATGATGATGGTGGTGGTGGTGCACAAAGCCTATGTCATATTGAAATTCCACCGTCATGATGATCTGCTTCTGCTGTACTGGGATCTGTATGTGAACTGTGCAGGTTTCTGTAGTGATGAGCTGATTCTCCTGCTCTCCTCTCGCTCATCCTCCATCTTACTCTCTTACCTCATTCCCTCCCCCTTATCCTCCTCTTCTGTTGATAATCCTCCCATCTTGCTTCTCCCCACTCCTCTTATTAGTCACTTTCCCTTTACACTCCTCACTGCTTGCAGCTCTCTCCTACTTTTTCTTTTTCACTCTCACATCCTCTCCTCTTTCACTCTTCTCTTGTCGTCTTTCCGTTATATCGGGTCTCGTGCCTTGTCTATGTCCTGTTCTCTCCCAGCGCTCCCTTTTTCTCTGTTTTATCTCTTCTCTCTCCTCTCTTCTTCTTCCTTCTTCCCTTAATTCTCCTTTCTCTTCTCTTCTCTGGAGATGATTGTTGTGTTAGTGTAACATGACCCCTCTATAGATGTGGGTTTTAACTTAATTAACCTCCCACTCTTCCCTCCTCACTCCCACTGCCTATTCTATTCTTTTCATCATCCTCTCCTTCTGAGTTAAGTATATTAACACAGTGCGGTTGCTAAGTAAAGCTCATATAGTGTGTTTGATCTTGTGCGCTTCTGGATTTTAGTTGTTATTGTTGATGTTTTTTACAAGGCAGTTAAATGTTAACTATAACAAAACCACATGGTAGCTGGACTTTATATTAGCATGTGGAAAAACTGATAAAGATAGTCTCTCTCTCTCTCTCTCTCTCTCTCTCTCCATCTCCATCTCTGTGGCGAGGCCTCATGATGTCAGCTCGTGGCGGTCAGATCGTGTGGTTGATGTGCTCTTGTGTGTGAAGCCAAACCTCGGTATGAAGAGAAAATGAGAATCAGCATAAATCTGGATTACTCTGATTGTATCAGCGTGTTCCTCCTTTCCAGACATTTTATTACGACAGTGTGTGTGTGTGTGTGTGTGTGTGTGTGTGCTGACCTGGTTTAAGGGAGAAAAGAAAGCGGAAAGATGACTATGATGAGGGAAACAACTTTTGGATTATCATCACGACTCTATCTGTCACATGCATGCACACACACACACGCGCACACACACACAGCCTAAAATAAAGAGATTAGACAGGAGGACTCTCCCAAGGGAAAGGCTTTGGTCAGCAGTTTCCAATTTTACAAACTCAATGCCCTAACACACTAATATTCTATTGGAATGTGTTCACTAAAGGGGAAGAGTGACATTAGGATCAGATTAAGGTTTGTTAAAGGTTAGGTTAGATCAGGATTAGATTGGGGTTAGGACTAGATTAGTGATAGGGTTAGTTTCTGCCTACATTATTGGGATTGTTTTAGTCTTAGGTTTAAATGACGGTTCTGATCGGATTAGGGATAGGTTTTGGGTAGAAGTGTGTGTGTGGACTGTCACTTGTCTCAGATTTGTCACACAGCCATTAGCGAGCCAGCCCTGCCTCTCTCTGGTGTATTTATATCTCTTGAGTGTGCTCTTGTGTGTGTGTGTGAGGTGAGGCTGGCTTGCAGCGCAAGGTGTTTATCCAGCGCTAATAGAGCGTGTTGGACATGGCTGGTTTAAAGCCACGCTCGTATCTCCCGTCACGTCCCAAACCACATCAGTCAGCCTTTTCGGGACGTGACCCTCGCTGCAACGCACACCAAACCAAGCGCAGCACTTTAAAAACCACTCACTACAGTGTGGGGAGTGCGTGGTGATCAAGGCCCTCTGTACGAGTGGTGATGTTTATCTGTGTACGGCACTGAGCTGTTCAACGTGGAGGATGACGGAGGTGACGGAGGCCTGCGTGGTGAGTCTGGCCCGGTCTTGGCTTTTCCAAGAAGTTATCTGTGGAAAAAGGGATCCATCATGTAGGAAAGGAAATTGAAAACTCTGTGTGTGAGTGAGAGAGGTTGTGAGATTTTATTTGGTGGGGTTTATCAGTGATTTGTGAGTTGATATATGCAGTTATTTGGAGATTTAAGTGAACATATTGGTTTGCGTCTGTGTGTGTGTGAGCACATAGCCCCGTGTGGAGTTCTGACAGAGTGCAATATTGTGCTTATTACCTGTCGTCTGCTTCTGCTATACTCCCCACACACACACACACACACACACACACACTAGAGCTGATCAGTGTTGGGTATTGTCTACTCCTGTACAATATGTGCTGGTGGACTAGTAGTAAGCAGTTAACCAAGAACTCCTCCAGAACTACCACCACTGGCCCCCGGAGCAAGACCCTTAACCCTAACCTGCTCCAGAAATAGAAGTCGCTCTGGATAAGAATGTTTGCTAAATCCCGTAAATGAAAACGATATTTTTATGATTAACTAGCTCATATCCATCAGGTAAAGGCAATTTCCACAATTAGATTTATGGACATTGTGATTTATGTAAACATTTGCAAGTAGTGTTTTAATTTGTCTCATGCATAGTTATACAAGAACGATATAAAACTAGCCAAAGTTTTGTAGCTATGACGTGAAGACTGGTCGAGTAGAAAGACTTTGATTAAAATGCATTGAAGTGAATGGGGAAAAATCAAGGGATAAAAGCAAGAAAAAGACGAGTGCAGGGCCGAAACAGATTGAGACGCATTTTCAGTGAGGTGACCCGAGGTGGCAGAAGAACCGCGTTGAATATCGTGTGAAAACAGGCCGAGGGAAGCTTTTGCGTCCCAAATCCCAAGTATTCCTAATGGAAGACAAGAAATGGGTTCCTATGGGAAAAATAAATGAAGGAAAAAAAGGATGAAAAGGATGAGTGTGGGTCATGAGGGTAACAGCTATGTGAAGAAGGGCCCTTGAATCACGGTGAATTTGCTGGCGTGGTAAAGAACGGCAGCCGTGCAGTAAAGCGTTGAAATTTGAGCTCTATGTAAGTCAATGGGGAAAATGCAGACGAACAAATGGTCAGAACTCGTGAACGAGTGTGCGTAACAAAAACGTGTTTACAAGCACCCCACACCGCTCTAAGCCACACGTTTTAGAGTTGGAACAAATTTCTAGCACAGAACCGGTCCAAAAAAGAGTAAACAATATGTGATTGCTCAACGTAATCACATAAATATGTGACACTGTATCATGCATGGTAAACATGTGCTCTACTGCCCAGAACACACACACTTGTGCACGCACACACACACACACACACACGTTTTCATCGCTATATTTTAAGTAACATTCCATGGAGTTACACCATATATTCCATAGACCTGCCCTTAAATCTAACCCTAACTATAACCTCAGTAATAAAAACAAAACTTACAACAATCAAACCGGGACACCTTTTTTGTCCCCAAAGGAAGGGTCTGTCCTCAGTCTGCAGGTGTAGAGTCTGAAAGTCAGAAACACACCATCACCTACACACACACAAGCCTTCATGTTGGTCTGACCCGCAGCCCCCCGGCAGGCTCTCGGTGGGAGACGCCATGTGGGGCTGAGAGGGGTGTTATGGTTGGAGCTCTGCCCTGACTGGAGAAAACCCAGCACTTGCTACACTCCTCCAGTAATACGCACATAAATACATATTACTACTGAGTGTGAGTGTGTGTGTGTGTGTGTTCCGGCACCATCTGCTCTCTAACTCCCTCACTCATGTAAATAGATGAGTGAGAGAATCATTTTTCTCTCTTTCACACACATGCACTTTTACACACTCCTACACACACACATGCGCACACACACTTGTATGCACATATACCTTTCACCTCCCACACACTCACGCATGCATACACACTTTCTCTTTCAACACACACTCGTCCCCTCCTCTTGTCTGCCGGACCTGCAGGGTGCTGAATCTTTTTAATGGATGACTGTGTAGTGAGTTGTGTAGAAGCTTCTGCCCTTGCTGTCGACCAATCAGGAAGCCCTGAGCAGTAGAGTTGGATGTCTCGAGACTTTTACGTGGTCTTGGTCTTGTCACAGTCTCGATGGTCTTTGGTCTTGGTCTTGTCTTGGTCTCGGATCCCTCGGTCTTGTCTTGGTCTCGCTGTCTTGGTCTTGCTGTCTCAGATCGACATACTGGTCTGGAGGTTTGGAGCTAACAGTATCCATGACACACAACGTAACCTTCGATAATGCAACATTATTATTATTTCGCCTTTCGTGCCCTTCAAATGCAACCAATCAATGACATACATGTATTTTATTGTGATTCAGACAGTGACGCTCATCCAATCAAAATACGCAAGTGTAGCGCTAGTTAAACGTTAGATCCAGCATCACAGTGAGCAGTAAGCCTAGTCAGTAAGTTACAGAAATAATGTCAGCGAATTCTTCAGCCATAAAGTTTGCGTTGCAGCACAGGTTCGAAAAAGAAGCATTTGGCAAAATGCAGATTTTGCAAAGTCTCCTTGACCGAGACAACGCCCCTCACCCCCCACATTCTGCACTGGGAGCATCATGTGATAAGGGACACTAATTTAATTTTTTTTCATAAATTTGATAAATAGCATGAAACCTTGCTCCACATATTGTTCTTTTTAATTAAAAGAATGATGATACAAATATTATATTACTGTGAAACATATACTGTTATGGGAAATACACCATTTCAAAAGGAAACCATAAGGTAGCATTTTTCGATGCGGTAGCGTAAATCGTTAGACTCTGCTATTGATTTGTGCTACGGTAGCATTTTTCGACAAGGCAGCATAAATCGACAGAACACCGGAACTACCTCAACCTTCACCAGGCACCTGGAGTGTAAACACCCTGAAAGGTAAGCTAGCCAGTAGCCATCTACCCAAACTTTTGTACCGATCTTTCCAACCTCAGATGACCAGATCACGTATATATGTATTATTGTTATTTATCACATGTTCTTCTCACACGCGCGGTATAAATTATTTAGGGACAGATTTTTTTTTTTGCAAGCTTCTCTGCAGACAACTTTTGTAACTACATGCTAGTACAGGTAGCTAGCTCTATCAGTGGCTATCGGGCAAGATGTCAGAATCTTGTAAGCACTTGTCCTTATTATTAATGCACAATTTGATGTGCAGTTTGTAGTGGTATGTAGTATTTGTAGTTTGCATTCGATTCATGTGACGTGTGCGCATGTCTTTATATTGTTTGATAGATATTATATTTATAGATTGGTGTTGTTTGACTAAATAAATGTGACCATTGACTTTTAAATAACATCTGAATATCACGTTGTGTTGACTTAACAGGCCTAATTCATTTCAGGGAAGTTGATATCATACGGTGTAATTTGGCTAGTACTACTACAATGGGACATGATGCAGTTTCAAGTTTATAATTGTGTATCTTCAGTTTGATGTTACAATAGCGTCTACAAATTAAGTATAATTGAAATCAGTTACATATTTCCCATTCTTTAGACAGTTGTTGGAGGTAAGGCTGTGCAATTAATCGAATTTCAATTTCAATTTCAATTTCAGCTCCAAACAATCACAAAAATAATGTAATCGACAAAAAACAATTATAATTACAATTATTTTGCCACATTACGCTCTGCAAGTATACTCATATTTTGTCTTGTGTTCCGAATGACACACGCACGCGCACTAATGCTCCTTCCGAAGACTGAACGCACGTGTGTGTTCTGGTGGCGGTGTACAGTCTGAGCGGGTAAAGATGGCGGAAGGAGGAGAGCAGCATAAAGTCTTAAATAGTAACACAAAGTAAAGTGTTAAATAATCGTGATTTCAAGATTGACCAAATTAATCGTGATTATGTTTTTTTTCATAATCGAGCAGCCCTAGTTGGAGGTGTTAGCTGTTTTGTCAGATGACTTTGGGACCAGTCAGGACCCGTCTTGTCAGTCCTCAACAGCACACAAAAATTAAGTCTTTTTTTTTTGGTCTCAGTCTCGGTCTCGTCACGACTTTGTCTTGGTCTTGACTCGGTCTGTCTTGGTCTTAGTCTTGGTCTCGAGAACCCTCTGGTCTTGGTAGTGTCTTGATCTTGGTTTAGGCGGTCTTGACTACAAGTCTACCGAGCAGAAGTCAGACAGCAGCCTGGGCTTCTCATTGGCTGAGAGAGACAAACGGGGCGGGGTGATGTCATGCGTTCTGTTATTTGGCCTGTAAATGTTTCATGCTGCCAGGTGCCTTGGCTGTCATGAACACCTGAAATGGAAGTGTGTGTGTGAAGTTTGTGCATGTTGTGTTTGTTTCTCTCTGTCTGTCTGAGGATGGTTGCTGTGCACTCTTGATAACTTTAAAGTTTCTTTTCTGTTTTAGACCTGTTCGGCTATTTTAAAAATATTTATATGGATGGACCAATTGGTTACGTAACAGTTCGGAATGTCGCCACTTCAAATCCCAGACTGGTAAAGGTACCACTGAGGTACTTATGAGCAAGGAACCGTCCCCAAGCACTGCTCCCCGGGTTCACGGATGGGTGAATGTAGAGGTTATGGTGTGTTCACAATGACAAATAATCACTCGCTTTAATATATATGTTGTGTGTATTTGTAGTTTTTGTAGTACTTGTAGTTTTTGTAGTACTATTTCCTGTTTGCACGTGCTGGATAGATGTAAAACTGCATTTTGTTGTACTTGTACCAATGACAAAGTCGAATTTAATCTAATCTAATGCTAATCTAAAAACACAAAGTCTGGCTCTTTAAAAGCAAAATATGAAGAAATAAAGACAAACGCAAGATAGACAAGAGTTGCAGTACTCATAAAACGATTATAGCATCCATATTTCCTAATTGTTGGATCATTTATGGTTCCATCTATCTTTCATAATTGTTGTTTACCAGCTGTTAAAAGTGCTGGTACAGATTTCAAAATTTGCTCACACTGGCGGATAATGTCAACACACACATTTATGATTTTGGCTCGAGATGAAAGTAACACAGAGATGGGACAGAGTTCTAATTGCCCTTGTACAGTATGTAGATGTGTGTGTGTGTGTGTGTGTTTGAGTGTGTGTGCTCACTCCAAACCCTCATATGGTCACTTTGAGCCTGCATGTGCTTTCAGGTCTTTAAAGGCTGGAAATCTCTCTTCTATCGACCAACAATCTCCCGTGTGTCTGTCAGCCGAGTGAGAGAGTGTGGAGAAAGATGAGGGCGAGGGAGCGAGTGAAAGGCTGGAGAGGGTCCAAGAGGACACGTTTCCTCAGAGGACTGCCAGGTTCCTTTCTCTCTTTCTCTCTCCTGTCTCTTTCATTGTGCAAAGCTCCTCGGTTAGTTTATACTTTTGTTCCCTTTTGACTGCTGAAAAGCCTCATTGTGGGGAATAAAAACAAAAGAAACAGACAGAGACAGATTAAAGAGCAGACAGGTCAACATGAAAAAGTCTTATCTTATAAAAGCCACTTTTCAGGAGTGGATCTGAAGTAGACTTAGTTAGACTGTGCTTCCAGTGCCAGTTTCGCTGATGGTGTGGAAGTGGAGGTGTATTTTGGGCGAGGGATGAGTCAGCACCGCCCTCCGCCGCTGCATAAATCATATTCATAACTTTTATTTTTTGCTACTGGGTCAGATTCATTTATCTGCAAAAACCAGCTGGGTTTTAGGGAGACTTTGTGGGACAGTGTGTGTATATGTGTGTGTGTCTGTGTGTGTGTGTTAAGCGTATAAAATGCTGAGTGGCGATCTAATCGTGCTATGTGTGTGTGTTTGTGTGTGTATAAACAACACCACAATGAAGGCAGGAACAGACAGATAGGTCTGGTACTGTGTTTATAGGCTTAATCCACAAGCTCACCCCTGTGTTTGTGTGTGTGTGTGTGAGAGTGAGAGAGAGAGAGAGAGAAAGCCTATTTGTCTTTGCTAGCAAAGTTAGACCAAGTTTAGGATTAGTGTTGAACTATCCACTGTGTCATACACTTAAGTACACACACTGATCAACAAAAGAATTTAGTGAACTAAAAAGTAAACTTTCGGACTTCTGTTTGTATTTTCATTACTGTCATTTCTTTTGGTGAAAGATCAAGAATTATGTCTTCGCATGTATTCGCGTGCATGATGTGTATTAGGGTTGTAAATCACAAGTTTCATCACGATACGATATTATATCGATTAAATGTACGGCGATTCAATTTCCGCTGATATAAGTCTGATACGGTAAAATTTTGATTTGATTCGATTGTGGACTCAGCAATCGATATGATATCAACCCACAGAAAGCAGCTAAAATATTTTTTGACCTTTTTGTCTCTGAGCTTGACCACGCATTTCGATGAAATACAATCTTCTTATTTAATAAAAGACAGACCTCCTGTTCAATATAAAGAGTCCCATTATGATATACTGAGCTTTACATTTTTCATATTTTTTAATTGAAAGAAGATTAATTTCCTGTGTGCATACATTAAAGATTTGGTGGTTAAAGTTACTATGTAGTAGTGTTGGATTTGTGAAGCAACGCTTTTCAGACTCTTAAATTGAAGTGCTGCTATTTCAGTTTTAATGAACATGTTGTTAGTTCAGATGTGATGAAGTCAGTGTGTGATGTCAGCTAGATGGAGGTGGACTTTAAGGTTTTTCCATAGAAAAAGTGGTGTTTACTTTGTGGACGTAACAATATGTACGATGTCTGATCGATGTTTGCGTTTTGGAGCAGTGTTGTGGCATCATTGATGAGTGAATTGATGTATTAATGTAAATTGATGTCTCGTTACACCCAAAATGTGTATGTGTGTGTGTGTGTTTGCGTGTGTGTGTGTGTGACTATGTGAGAACAAATTTAGGATTAGTCTGTGTGTATCCCTGTTTATGTGAAAGTGAGTGATTATTTGTCATTGTGAACACACTGCAGCACAATGTGACATCTGCATTTGACCCATTCATGAAGGAGCAGTGGGCAGCTGACATGTGAACCGCCTCGGAGAGCAGTGCTTGGGGACGGTTCTTTGCTCATGAGTAGCAGTGGTGTCTTTACCGGTCCCGGATTCAAACCGGCGACCTACCGATCGCGCCAACTGCCAACTGTCCAAACCAACAGAGCTATATACTCACACACCCAAAGACACAGTTCAACAGATGCATTTAGTGGACAAAGAGTAGTACTGTTATTCATAAAGGTGGAAGATAAAGAATGAAAGTGTGTATTTTTTGGGGCAGTTGGTGGCGTAACGGTAGGGTGTTCACCCCGTGATCAGAAGGTCGCAGGTTCGAATCGTGTGCCGGTAAAGTTACTACTGAGGTGCTCATGAGCAAGGTACCGTCCCTAAGCACTGCTCCCCGGGCGCTTGTTAGCTGCCCACTGCTCCTTCACGGATGGGTTAAATGCAGAGGTCACATTTCGTTGTGGTGCACTGTGTGCTGTGCTGTGGTGTGTTCACAATGACAAATAATCACTCACTTTCACTCACGTGTGAATCTGACATTATTTCAGCATATTTCTCCTAACTACGGCTGCGTGACTTCACCTCACATCAGTATTACGATTAATTGAACATTTTACCTTGATATTGAGGGTGGAGTCACATGACAACACACTAGAGAAGGCTTTGAACAGATTTAAAAACCAATTTATAAAATAATGGAAATAATCATCATGGGCAAGATAACAGAGTTATAGGTGATTTTTGATTAGTTGAACATCTCCACACCCCAGCTCAGTGGTCAGTTCTCATGGCTTGTTTGTGTTTATTCTTCATTTTTGTTTGGTTGTATTGTGGGTGGCTCCTCCTCCCCCTCATCCTCTTCCTCCTGCTTCCTGTTTTGTTTGTGCATTTGTTTACATGTTTATTTTTTCCCTCCTAATGAACTCAGCCCTAATTTCCTTTTCCCAAGACATCCTGACTTTACTGGTCTTTTTTTGGATTCTGCTTTTCGCGTCTGGTTTTATCAGTCTGTCCAGTCGTTTTCGGCTCACTTCAGTTCTCCCTCCCTCCCTTCCTCCCTCCTGGAGACTGTTAAAGGGAGAGACAGATCATAAATCAGACGCTCCGAATCTCTCAGCGCCGCCGTTGTCTCTGTGCACCTCCAGACCACTGTGTGTGTGTGTGTGTGTTGAGGGTTGGGGAGTTTGACAGGAGGACATTCTGGAAGAGGCCGCAGTGGGGTGGAGTCAGGGGGGAGTCGGTGATCCTCAACCGAGCAGTAGATAAATCACTCTCTGCTTCTGTCACTCTTCTAACTAGACAGCTTTACACGTCACTCATCCCTCTCTCCTCATCTGTCTCTCTCTGTCTCTTCTCCTCTCTCACCCTCTCTTTCTTTCTCGCTTAACACCTATCAGCACGCTTCTTCTCTCTTTCAATCACTCTGTTTAACTCATTCTTGCTCTCTGTCTCTCTCTCTCTCTCTCTCTCTCTCTCTCCCTCTCTCTCTCTCCCCCCGGTAACTCTTCTAACTAGGCAACTTTAAATGTCACTCATCCACTGTCCTCATCTGTCTTTCCTTCTCTCTCATCCTCTTTTTCTCTTTCTCTTAACCCCCCCACCTTCTCTCACTCTGCTCTATCCCTCTAAGTCCCCCCCTCCCTCCCTCCCTCCCTCTCTCTGTAACTCTTCTATAGACCGTTTACATGTCAATTATCCCTCTCTTCTAATCTGTCTCTCTCTGTTTCTCTTCCTCTATTCCTCTCTCCTGTTCTCTTTCTCTCTCTCTTTCTAAGGCCCCCGGCCTCCCTCTTTCTCTCACTCTTTATTTCTTTCCCTCTCGTTCCCTCTGTCTTACGTTCTTGCTCTCAGTCCATTACTCTTTTACCAAGGCAGTTTTACATGTCATTTATCCTTCTGTCCTCACACGTCTCGCTTCTTCTTTCCACTGTCTCATTCTCTGCCTCCTTCCTTCTCTCACTCGTTATCGCTCCCTCTTAGTCCTCCTTCTTTCTCTCTCTTTTACACATACACACACCCTCACTGTATCAGTCTTCTAACTAGACAGCTTTACGTGTCACTCATCCTTCTGTCTGTCATCCTTTTTTACCCTTCTCTCTCTCTGTCTCTCTCTCATACACACGCTTGCTGTTTCAGTTACCCAGCTTTCAAAACAAACAGCTTTACTTGTTCCTCATCTATCTTTCCTCATCTGTCTCTCCTCCCACCTCTTTATCTCTCTCACGTTTCCATCCCTCTTTCATGTTGATTCTTTTATAGCAAGACACAAACACAGCAGCACATATAGGACTTTCCCTCACAGTGTCAAAGTTGGATTTCTGTGTTACGGTTAGGTATATAAAGTTGAAACATGCTCATTTTTTCATGTCGTATTATTGCAATGGTAAATCATATTTGCACAGAAATATAATTTATAGAAGCTACTCATGTCTTTAATATTTTTTCTAAGCTGATGGTGGCTTTACTTGCTACTTTTTGTGCGATTTCCGCAGCTGAGTTGAGGCTCCGTCCCCGTTGTGGGTGGGGTGTCAGCTCTCCATCCTCCCCCTCACGAACTCTGATGACCCCATAACCGTCCTGCACTCCGTCCACGCACAACACGTCCCAGCTCAGATTCTGCCCTCTTCTGTTTTCCCTTCCACTGCATGGCCACTCATTATCTGGGGCGCTGGGTGAGGTCATGCGTGTGTGTAAAGCTCCGTCATAAACGCGGCTAAAAGAACCGCAGCATCTCTGCAGGGCTTTATGAGGGGCTGAGTGGATTCACAGATTGGAGTCTGAAGTGAAAGTGCTGAATAAGAGGCAGAGTTCCCTCCCTAAAACACCAGTCCTGCTGCATAGGCAGTTAAAAACAATATAAAGCAATACCAACACAGTACGACACAGTGCAGCGAATTATGCATGTGATACAGTTTAGATGGTATAGAATAGGGTGCCACGAGATGTGGTGATATTGACGCGTGACAATATTTCTCATCATAGTGAAAAGCTGTCTCACCAAACCATATGGTGTTATTTTTGTGGCATATTTTTTCAGGGCACAGTGTAAGGCTGTGCAATTAATCGAATTTTAATTTCAATTTCAATTTCAGCTCCAAACAATCACAAAAATAATGTAATCGACAAAAAACAATTATAATTACAATTATTTTGCCACATTACGCTCTGCAAGTATACTCATATTTTGTCTTGTGTTCCGAATGACACACGCACGCGCACTAATGCTCCTTCCGAAGACTGAACGCACGTGTGTGTTCTGGTGGCGGTGTACAGTCTGAGCGGGTAAAGATGGCGGAAGGAGGAGAGCAGCATAAAGTCTTAAATAGTAACACAAAGTAAAGTGTTAAATAATCGTGATTTCAAGATTGACCAAATTAATCGTGATTATGTTTTTTTTCATAATCGAGCAGCCCTAGCACAGTGTAATTTTCTTGAGCAAAATCTGGCGTCTGTACGCACTCAACTCTGACTGCACATGCACAACTGTGCCTTCACGCTTGCTCCACTTGGTACTGCCTTATAAATGTGCCAAAAATGTACCAAGTTCACATAGCGGATACGAACATACAAAGGAGCAACAAGAAGGCAGATTGTGGGTTATTTGAAGATTTTGGGTCTAATTTTTACAGCCAGTATCGTAGTCTAATTGTTAATGTTCCCTAAATTGTGCAGAGATTACGCTTCTAACATGTTCTAATTAATATGTTAATTTTATAATGTACAATCTGATTATTTAATCAGAGTATTTAAACTTCAACTTAGAAGTTAGAAGCGGATGCACAGTAATGGCATAAGGAGATGCATGAGGAATCATAGGGCCCTTTGATTTCCGCAATGCGGAAAACGCGGACAGAATCGCAGAATTCAACAAATAAAGTGGAATCACAGAATGTTGTATAATTTGCTGATATTGGTGTGTAGGCAAAGCAAAGCAGTGCTTTCTAACAAAGCTTTTCACACACACAAACGCACAGACACAAAGCGGAAAAGTCAACGGTCAGCTATGAAACACTCGCTGAAACACCGAAGTCCTCAAAGAAATTACGGAATTCGACTGTCAGTGCTAAGTTTAGAGCCGAACAATACCCAAATGATTTTTATGAATTGGGAGAACAACTTTTGTAAGTTTTGCCAGCACACGATAGACTGCACCCGCAAGAACACATGACGACCACTTACAGTCAAAAACTCACATCAGAAACATTTCATGTAGCACGAAAAAATAAATGTTTTTTGTTGTTTAAATGTTTTACCAAAGCAGTAAATGTTCTGCTGAACCTCGGCACTTTGTTGAAGTTGAATGACAGCGATTTAATTTTTTTTCTATTGCATTGTTCTTTTTTTTCCCATCCACTCCATAATTAGACACTTTTTAGGTGAATAAATACGATTATAACGTAAAACACGGATTTCAGAAGAATAGAAACGGAAAAAAAGGAATTCAGGAAAAAATAAAACGCAATTTAGGTAAAAACAAAACGGATTTCATAGGGCGCTAGAATCATACAAGAGAGAGTCCAGTCAGTTAAGTTTTTAAAAGCACTTTTTTGCAGTTGACTTTTTGTGTCTTTCAGTCAAATAAAAGGGCATCTTCCAGTCATATGTTTCAGCATTGAAGTACTTTTTAAAATAGTGTTAAAATCTTGTCTCGTTTCAATCTCGTGAACCCAATCTTGTGTACTGCCTGGTCTCGCCACAACCCCAGGATAAAACACTTCTATAAAGCCTGTATTTGTCACCAAAACATTGGGGGCTCAAGTCTCAGGAGAACCTGAAACCACTGTTGGGCGGCTAAGCAGGACCCTTAACTCCAAGTTGTCAAAGGGAGACTGCCCCTGTAATTAAGAAACTGAAATTGTTTTGGGTAAGAGCATCTTATACATGCAAAGAATGCATGTAATGTGCTGAGTTTTTCTATAGCATTGAACTAGCAGAGTCGATAAACTGGGGTAAAATGGGGGGTAAACGTGGGGTAAAATGATCACGGTGTAAATGTAAGACGACAAGGCAACTTCGGCCTGCCACTGCTATTTCACTACTTCACTCCAGCTGTCCACTTTAGTCTTGGTATTCTCACTTTTAATCAGATGACCTCTGGTGACCTTTGGGTCTTGTCCAGGCATGTTGTCTGCATCAGCTGCCAGAGCTTACATTTAGATAAAAGGGGGCAACGTGGGCTTTATCGCCCACACATTGATTTGTTTTAGAGTTTTCCAGAATAAGAAAAGTCATATAAACTGGTAAGAAAAGAGCATAGATCAGGCCCAAACTCACACAGACACTTTCACATACATAAAGGTCCCACACACACACATTTGGGTTGCAGGTGTTTGGCTGAGGAATGTGATGTTGTGTGTGTGTTATTAATTAAAGCAGATAGCTGAAGTAATGGCCACCTGGACGACCACAATCACCCCTCATGTACTGGCTTTTCTGTCTTGCTTTCATCCCATGCTTAACGTCCCTCGGCCTGCTCTGTTTTTCACGATCCCCTATGCACACACACACACACACACACAGGCAACCGCACAAAACACACTCTTCTACATAAGGTAAAGCTGCCGTGCCACGTTGGTTCACTGGTACTAGACAAAGGAGGATGAAAAGAGGGAAAGAAGCAGAGGTGAATAATGAAGGCTATTTTGTGTGTGTGTGTGTGTGATTGAGTGTGAGTGTGTATTGGGTTAGGTGCAGGCTGACACTGTGTGATGGGACTTTTTCTTTCCCCTTGAGCTGAGAGGCAGACAGAGAGACAGACAGATAAGCAGAAGGAGACAGAAGGAGAGAAAAAGGCCAGAGGAGGTCAGATAAACAGTAATTACACCTGTTCAGATAACAAAGAGGACAAGACTGGAGATGAGAGCCTGTGTGTGTGTGTGTGTGTTTGGATGACATTAGAGAAGTGAAAGAGATAAGAGCAGACAAAGAGCCCTGTTTTTACTGATTACAGAATGAATACACACACTGCAGCTCATATAATGTCTTTCGTCAGAGGGCTGCGTGCTCAGACAGTGTCAGCTATGCACTCACACACTCACACTTTAAGGAGTGTGATTAAAACCAACCATAACATTATGATCGCTGGGAGGTGAGGTGAATAATGGGTGTGTAACGATATATTGTTCTACTTCGATACACAGATCCAATGATGAATGAGACCATAGCATCGATCCAAAGTGAAAACACTGAACAGACACCATACATGAAACATGTAAAAATGGTGGCATTTATATATAAATGTGGACGTTCTAACTGAATGTCCTAAACATATTAACTAGCGCTGTAACTGCACATCAGTCTGCACTGATACACCAACGCAATGATCAGCGAGTCCATAACATCGATCCAAACTGATCCAAACACTGACCAGACATTATACATATTTGTAACTCCACTTTAACGTGAAAGTGAGTGATTATTTGTCATTGTGAACACAGCACAGCACTCAGTGCACCACAACATAATGCGACCTCTGCATTTGACCTCATCTTGGGCACTGCCAATGTCAGCTGTCCACTGGAGTGCTTGAGAACAGGATCTTGCTCATGAGTACCTCAGTGATACTTTTACCGGTCCGGGATTCAAACCAGCGACCTTCCGATCGCGTGGCGTTCCGCTCACCAACTGCGTTGGAACAGGAGGTGTATTGTCATTAAAAGATTGTTTTTCATGTAAATGTCTGGGAGGGCTGAGGAATAAAATTTCAAATGGTGTGTATTTTTTTAGTTGCTTTTTGTGATATGATATGAATGAAAGTGATTGTGTTACATCAGCATGTGGATCGTATAGCGATCGTTGGCTTCTCAACTGAACTGAATCAAAATCTTATCGTAGCAGACTTTGTCACATTGGCAGACATTGATTCTTTATCTGTTGAATGGATATATTATGAAACTTGTGATTTACACTCCTAGCAGGTCACTGCAAAGTGAAAACACCCCACAAGATCTGCCACCCTTTTGGAAATTACCAAACAGCCAAAAAAGAGATGCCAGCTCCCAATAAATGTGGTTTAAGAAGGGAAACTGGCGACAGGGTGATGGACGTTCAAGGCTCATTGATGCACGTGGTGGGAGCGAAGGCTGGCCCTTGTTGTGTAACTCAAATATCTGAAAGTGGGGCTGCGTAACCCCAGAGCCTCTCGGTCTTAGGTAGGTGATCATGGAAAATCGGTTTCTTTGTGAATGTGAACACACACACAGATGAGATGTTGCCGTGTAAACTCCAGCTTCTAGGTCTTCATTTATTGTGATGTTAGTATTTATAATTGTAAAAATGCTCTGTATTCATTGTGCATCTTACTGTTGAATTCAGTGTAGACCCACTGTCCATCTGTCCTGCTGTCTTGCTGCCTGTCTGTCTATAATGTAAGTCTTTCCATCCGTCCGTCTGTTCGTTTCTCTGTCTATCTGTGTCTCTCTGTGACTGGAGCAGGTGCGTCTGTCAGTAAGTGTTATTTTGAGCTGCATTACAAGCTCCGAATTTTCACCCCTGTGTTCCCAAAGCCAGAGTGAATGTGAGCCAAGTGCAGGGCATACTCTCTGTCTCTCTCTCTTTCTCTACTTCTCCATCGCTCTTTCTCTCCCTTCCAAATCTCTCTGTTTCTCCCCACACCCCCTTATCTCGCTGTGTCTGGGACAGCAGTGTTATTTTTGGATACTGTGTCAGGTGCCTTTACTGCAGCATTGTGCAGGTGTGTGTGTTGGTTTACCGGGTCTCCTTTAGCTGTGAGAATTCAGTGAGACGAACTAAACTACACATGACCGACTAATCGTGTTTTTGTGTAAGTGGCAAATGCCAAGATCATTACATCAAACCTGTGTGTCCTCAGAAGCATTTGTCCTGGATTCTCATGTGAACAGAAGTATTAGGACTTCCTGACCAAGTCTGCTGCTCTATCTTTGGCTGGAGTGTTCCTTTAAAACCTCCTCACAGACCATGTGTGTTGGTTTTTATTTGGAGGTAAATGCTAGCGAAGGCAGCTGTGAGCTTTGTAAGGCAAAATCTTCCTCCTACATCAGCAGTCTGACACTGAAGAGTAGGGGTGGCTTACGGTTTGGACGGTCAGTTTTGTGGTTTGGTCACGCTGGCGGCTGTGACCCGCTGGCCCACAGTCGTGTGTGTGTGTGAGGGCGCTGATCCCTGTAAAGCCAGGGAATGTGTGTCTTACAAGGAGCTTTTCAAATGAGAATTACTAAAACAGCTGCCTGGCCATTCTGTAATACTGTGTGTGTGTGTGTGTGTGTGTGTGTATGTGTGTGTGTGTTTCTGACTTATTTTTTGGGACAAATTTTAGACTCTACACCTGCAGATTGAAGATGTACCTACCTACAAAAAATGGCATCACTGTTTAAAAATAGAAATATTTTGTATTCAAATGAATGTAAGGAAACTAAAAGAGCAGAAAAGTTTCATTTTTCATTGCTGAGGTTATGGTTAGGGTGAGATTTAGGGGCTAAAAGTATAATGACCCCATACGTTTAGTGAATTAATGGTGTGACGATTTTACATGTGTCATATGCACAAAAGAAAGGTGGAGGAGCATTATTTTTATTCATAACTTGACGCAGGGAACAATAGTCACAAAAGTGTAGCGATGCCAAAATGCTGGTCACATCTGGCCTGTGATGCAGAACACTGACCTAAACCATACTTTAACAAGAAATAAGAACCTGGAGAGAGAAAGAAAAAGTGTGTGTGTGTGTGTGTGTGCGTTCAGGCTTGGAACATCTGAGCTCACAGGAAAACAGGGCAGTTCTTCCAAAGCAATTGCGACATATTTATCTGCTTAAATTATATGAGCCAGTTTAAATCACAACTCTAAAAGCTTCCATCCACTGCGGACCGCAGAACCACACACACACACACAGACATGTCACAAACCACAACAAAGCACATGCTATGTTAACAACATGGCTGACATGTTGACTGCCGGCGTCTGTTTCGCAGCTGTGTCCTCTTACTGTTTTCTCAATTTTTAAAAACTGTTTACTTGTTTATGTGCCTCTCTTTTTGTGTTTTTTGGTGGCTAATTTTGGGTTTGTGCTCCTTTTTTTGGCTATTAATTTGACACTATTTGTTCAGCCACACACCCACACAGTGAAACCGCAGGACTGATTCCCGTCCATATCCTTCACTCACTGCGATCATAATGACCACACACCCTTGCTGTAAAATCACAGAATGAGTGTTTCTGGGGCG
The DNA here is from genome assembly GCA_032718565.1 of Distichodus sexfasciatus. Classification (NCBI taxonomy): domain Eukaryota; kingdom Metazoa; phylum Chordata; class Actinopteri; order Characiformes; family Distichodontidae; genus Distichodus; species Distichodus sexfasciatus. The sequence goes on from JAVGVS010000044.1 coordinate 1,932,046, forward strand.
TCACGGTTCTGAGGGATTGCAGAGTTCTTGTAGAGGTTGCCGTCTCCCGTTACAATGGCGAACGCCCTCTCACGCATTCCGGCCAGGGGCCGAGTACAGTGAGGAGTCTTTGTTTGACGGCTGATTGATCTGTACAAGGTGGACGTTTCCCTGCACGTTAGTAAGTTCCTTCACGCGCCACACTGTTTTACAAAGTTTGTTTTCATACACTCATCTGATCTCACACACTTTACCGCTGCCAAGGCGTTCAGAAGCGATCCATCTGCATTACGCCACATGTCTCGTACTCTTTGTAAAGCAATCGGTTTGAGACGGCATGTCGAAGGGTTATGATTGAGACCCACGATTTCTGTTTGCTTACAAACAGAAATCGTGGGTGAACACCAGCAGGCTCAAGTATACGGGTGAGAGATTCTAGTCCTGGAAGTCCAGTATCGTGGAGGATTTAGATCCTAAATGGTAAGTCACTTCAGTTGACTACATCTACATGAAACCAGGTGTGAACATTCAGAAGTCATATATGATGGAAAAACCTTGTGGAGCAGCGCTTGGGGACGTTACCTTGCTCACGGGCACCTCAATGGTACATTTACTGATCCTGGATTTGAACCAGCAGCCCTCCAATCATGGGGCAGGTCTCTAACTAGGGCTGGGTTCAAAAAATCGATTCACCGATCAATATCGATTCTCGTTCAAAAAATACGATATCGATTCAAAAATTCGCGGATCGATCTTTTCCTGCGGCTATGCACTACTTCTCGCGACCGCGCAAGGAGAGCTATAAAAACGTGAGACCGGCGAAACCGAAACCAAATAGACCCATGGCTGAAGCTGCTCCGCTCAAATCACCGTCTGGCCTAAAGCCCGATGTTTGGCAAAACTTCGGTTTTAAAACAAGTTATTTTATAACCAAGCAAAACTAGTATTGACGCAAAGAAATCTCTAAATAAATCGATATCGAATCAAATCGAATCAAATCGAGAATTGAATTGGATCATGACCTTGTGAATCGGAATCGAATCAATTCAGGAAATCAGCAACGATACCCAGCCCTATCTCTAACTACTGCACTAACACTTCCCTACCTCTTGCCCCTCCTGTTCTAGGAGAGTGCATAACAAAGAAAGTACTACTTTGGCACCCTAAAGTGCAAATTGCGGCATTGCCTAAGGTAAAGTCTCTTTCTTAGGCCTCTCAGCCTTGGGCATGTGGTTGTTTCTCTGAGCCTCTCCTCAGTGTTGACCAAAGTACCCATTGTCCTGGCTAACTATCTTGGTTCCTAAAAGTTTCTGACATTGGATGTGTCAGCATGAAACTGGACTAATGCTGGAATTTGCAGAATTCATCAGATGCTGTTATCCAGAGCAGCTTTCATTTCCTAACTACAGGGACACCAAGTATGGTTTGACAAAGGAGTTAAACGTCCAACTGTAACAACCATTGGCGAGCAGAGCCACCTTATGACTTGAGATCCTTTTCCAGGCTAAATATAACCACATGGTGACAAGGGAGTATCACTGATCGTACACTGATCGTTCTGGTGACACGGCTCACATCTTGATTGTAACTTGGCTCATGTGATCCTGGCAACCCACTCGAAGGCAGGGTGGGACAGCAACTCTCAGGGCCTCCTCCAAGGTGACAAGCCCACTAAGGGTTAAATATGTGGGGTTCCTCATCAACTTTTTAGAACTGAAGAAGCCTTTCGGATGATAGGCGAATCGCCTTAAGCACTCAAGACTACCGTGTCCTGAATGACTGAGAATCTACAAAGGTAATTACAGGGAGAGTCTTCCTGGAGCATCTTGGGATTAAGGGTCTTGTTCAGGAGTCTTGAAGAGTAGTAGTTAAGTAAAAGTGAGTGATTATTTGTCATTGTGAACACACCACAACGAAATGTGACCTCTGCCTTTGACCCATCCGTGAAGCAGCAGTGGGCAGCTGACATGGGCAGTACCCGGGAGCAGGGCATGGGGTCGATACCTTGCTCATGAGTACCTCAGTGGTACCTTTACCGGTCCGGGATTTGAACCGCCAACCTTCCGATCACAGGGCGTACACCCTAACCGTTACACTACCAACTTTTGTTTCTGGCAGTAGAGAAACAAAAGCAGCACAAATTTTATTTTTCACAGCACAACTGGACACAAACATAACACTAACCAGATGCAAATGAATTTTGATTCGTGCCAGTTGTAGGGAGGCAGTTCTCAAGTTCTTGTGGGGCAGTTGGTAATGTAATGGTTAGGGTGTTCACCCTGTGATCGGAACGTCGCTGGTTTGAATCCCAGGATCGGTAAAGGTATCATTAAGGTACTCATAAGCAAGATACCATCCCCAAGCACTGCTCTCTGGGTGCTGCCCATGTTAGCTGTCCACAGGGTCAAACGCAGAGGTCACATTTCGTTGTGGTGCTCTGTGTGCTTTGCCGTGGTGTGTTTACAATGACAAATTATCCCTCACTTTCACCTTCAATTTGTTTCTGTTTCAGTGTAAAAGCTTCCTATGCCATCAGTTCATTGACGCAAGGGTAATAAAATGAGGTATTGAGACTGTCTCAGTTTTGGCTTATTCAGTGGTCTCTTGTGCTACTAACAAAACACATCTGGATTCTGAAAATGGTTCCAGGTCAAGAGGAAACAGAGGAAATGACTCAGCAACTGCCTTCTCAGGCCTTCGTAAGAGGTCATGAAACCCGTTTTTATGGGATCTTTCACCACACTTGTCTTCCCTTTTCTCCTTTCAGTATTGACACCAATTGTGGGCAAATATAAGCGTGGCAGTTTGTGTTTAAGATGTCACCAAGATGTATGAAGGTCCAATGTTCTTTATCTCTCCTCACCAGTCCCTCCCATGACCTTTAAGCTCAGCAGGTCTCTCCAGTCCTAAAGGCGGATGTCAAGAGTTAGTTGTTGAGACCACTTAATGTTTGAGACCTGGCATATAAAGAGCGTCGGCTGCTCGTTCCAGCACTCAGGAAAAAACACCCACACCCACAACCTTACAGTTCCAGGAACCTGACGTTTTCATCATTGCCATGTTTACCGTACTGGCTGAGAGGGAACCCCAAATGTTTTGCTTACTTTTTTGTAGGAGCGAGTCAGAGTTAGGATGTGTTTTGGCCATCTCTCACCCGTGCTTGGAAGATCTGGCGGTTTTAAGTTGGCACACAACCTTCTTCCAAACAACATCCCTGAAATGCCTGAAGCCAGGATGCAGAGTAACCCAAGAAAATCTCTCCTTTGTTTGTTGGTATAGAATAAGACAGATTTGGGCAAATGCCGAAGGTCACTTTTGGCTTGGTTTGCACTTTTAGAGTTTGTGCTGTTTTCCGCTGGATGTTTTGGCCTGTGGTTTGTATGGAAACAACAGTGTGTTTTAGTGAGATATTCCTCCTACACTTCAGCCCCAAAGAGGCCTTTAAAACTTGCTCAGTCATTTTGCTTATCCTTGGTGCGTTCATTTAGTGTTCGATTACCAACTTATAATCCTCTTTCACCTTGTTTGACATCAGCTTTTGGCTCTCGGTGTGTCGCTTTGAATTTCATGAGTCAGATGTTTTTTGATTTGGGTTGAAATGAATTTAAACGTCATGGTGGGGCAACTAATGGCAAATTCAGCATAATGGAGCAGCATTGTCTTGCTCTTTTTTATAAGTAATTGCTGTTCTGGCACTAGATTTAGCTGCTTAAGTGCTCGCCTTTGATGGTTGTGCTAATTACCTCTGCAGAGTTGTTTTTGTAGGGCCTGCGTTTTTATGAGGTTGCCGCTGTGTTTCTATGCACTTGTTTTTTACGACCCTCTTGTTGCGACTGCATTTACGGAGAGCTTTTTTTTTTTCTTTGAAAGTTTGGAGTGTTTTTTTTGTGAGGAAACTGAGACACCCCTCCCTGTCCAGTCTGCTCATAAGTGGGAGCTTGCGGTCCGGCCTGCGGTCCCCAGTCCCCCCCCCGTCCCGGTGGCAACTCGTGCTGGGTGTTTCTTAAGCAGGGGTGGAATTTTGAAAGACACAACAAGGACGGGTCACCATAGTTTCGAGACAGACATGACAAAAGATGTGTGTTTTACAAGGGGGACGAGGGACTTCCTGTGTCTAATTAAAAAGGGGGGATTGGTCACTAATATTAGCGTCAGACGCCCCGCCTCTTTTGTGGTTTTTAACATCTGTTGGTGCAGGTGCAGGTGGAACCAAATAGGCAGATCCGCAATGAGTAATGTTTAGTTTTGAGAAATTACGACTGAGGTGATGTGCTGTTCATGCTGTTATGATATATATACACACACACTCACTGTGCCGTTTTGCTCTCTTTATAAAGTTTCTCCTTTGACTGATTTGCATTCTGAATTACATTTGCAACAAAGTGATCATTATATTGCATTGTATAGCTATTCCAGTTGGTACAGTAGGCAGTTTGGATCGGAGGGTCGCTAGTTCAAGTCCCGCACCGATAAAGGTAACCCTGAGGTACTCATGAGCAAGGTACTGTCCCCAAGCACTGCTCCCCAGGCACTGCCAAAAAGCTGCCGGTATTTCCTTGTGGTACACTGTCTGCTGTGCTGTGTTCACAATGACAATCACTCATTTCAATATTCTAGTTCTTTAATACAGTATTAAGGAACAGTCATGTCCTCACAGCCATCTAAACACATGCCACACACAAATTAAGACTGACTCACAATAAACAGTTCTTAAATACTTTTCCAGTGACAATGTGAAGATGTTGTCTTATGTCTCTCTGCTTCTTTCTCTCTCTCTTTTATGTCTTAATTATATCTTTATCTGTAGTATCTTATCTTATCTTAAAGCAGCTGCTGAATTCAGAATTTATTGTGATTATTGTGTTGCCCACCACAGCATAAACAATGCCTTGTGAAATGAAAAATATCACAAACAATGATATTTCCATATTGATGGTATATGACAAGTTCAGTGGTGAACAGTAAAGTGTCAGTTTAGAACCAAATTAAACTATTGTAATTACAGGTTTCAAAGAATTTTTTAATTGATGACACTTTGCAGCGTGGGGATGTTGACAGCTAGGGAGTTCGCCCCGTGATCGGAAGGTCGCTGGTTTCAATCCCGGACTGGTAAAGGTACCACTGAGGTACTAATGAGCAAGGTCCCGTCCCCAAACACTGCCTCCTGGGCACTGCCCATGTCAGCTGCCCACTGCTTATACAACAGTGGGTCAAATGCTGGGAACCCATTTACTTTGTGGTGCACTGTGTGCTGTGGTGTGTTGGCAATGGCAAATGAACACTCACTTTCACCATGCAGTTTTTTTGGCTTTTGCAAGGTATTGAATATACACATTTAAGGTGTGGTGGGCAGAAACACAGATGTAGATGCAGATGTAATTCTAAATGTATCCTGAATGCATTCTGGTAGTAAGTCAACATTTGTAAAAATCATGGTCAAAGGTACAGAGGTTTCTACTTTTTTGGCTCACAGTGTAGATGTACCTGCCCACACAGTCACCCGCCGACCCCACAGCTCTGTTTGAGTCCAGACGTCGTGAGAAAAGTGTTTCCATTCGCCAAGCTGCAGACTTCGCTTCAGTCGAGGTCGACGTTGCCTCCTAACGCTGACCCGGGACCAGTGAGAGGCCGGCGTGGGGCTGATTAATGAGGGCGTCTGGTGCAGAAGTGTGTGTGTGCGCGGGACAGAACGAGTGGAAATGACTTTTTCAGTGCTGTTAGGAACTGAGTCAGTTTAGTCTGACTGGAAGCCATTTTTACTGAAACTTGAAAACGTGGGTTGAGACCGAACAATAGAGGACAGAATTAGGTTATGTGAGCACGGTGATGTAAATTACTGGTTTGAATTAAGAAAAAGAGGGAGTGTGTGTGTGCGTGTGTGTGTGTGTATGAGTCAGAGAGACAAACTGGTGGATTTAGAGAGTGAGAGATAACAAGGGCCGCAATGTTTACCGCTGTAATTAGTGTTTATGAGTCTGGATGCTACCAGCAAGTCTGATTGACCGGAGCTGCCTGTTTACTCACTCACACACACACACACACACACACACCACCACCACCACTGCCATTGTGCCTTTCTCAGTGTCTCACTTGCTCACTCACGCATGTAGACTCACACACACAGCACAAACACTCATATTCTCTCGCACTCACACCCACACACACTTTCTGTCCACATAAACTCACACAAGCATACGCAGTAGGTACTGTGATTTATTGCAGCATGTACAAACACACATGTAAATAATGTTCCTCAAGACTACTTTAAAACACACAAGAAAGACTGGCTCTTTGGAAGCAAAATATGACGAAATCTGGTGCGGTTCGAGACTTGTGCAGTGTTCTATATCTTTAAAAACCATTAGAATTATATGATCGAATTCCATAATCCTACAGTACTGCCTCAGATGTTGCAGGGGTTTTTTTGCTTCCTGAAATGTGTGAACTTTGACCTCATATGGACCACCGCTGAGATTTTTTTTGCTCTGGGAAATGTGCTGCTGCTCCCAGTGCTGTGTGTGTGTTTGTGTATCCTAACAGGACTGATTCCGTTAGGATCTGTACTGTAATTTCAGACTCTGTTACAGTGTGTCACAAAGTGAGGTAAAGTGAGAACACTGGACATGTGCTGATGTTCTTATTTTAAGGTTAATTTGTGTTTAGGGGTTAGGATAAGATTAGGGTTAGGGTTATGTCTCTGGGGTTAAGAATGGGTCGGACATGTAATCCATTAAGAAAGTATTGTGTGTGTGCGTGTGTGTGTGTAAGCAGCTCTTTTTTTTAGTGCTGGTTGATGTTTGGTTTTGCCTCAAAAGCTTTTCTGGCGTCATGTACAAGGAATGTATCGATGTAATGTAAAACATTTTATTAATTGACATAGGTGGTTCAAATTGCACATGGTAACCCCTAACTCCCCATATTAATTAGAGGAATAGCCTCAACTTTTTCTTATTCTTTGCTTGCCCGCTTCTGTTACAGGTCGCCGCAGTTGTCATTTTCTGCATATTAGCTTCTCAAAGGTTTCAGACCGAGTGCCCTTCTTTATGTAACCCTTCCTCATAATGCAGGATATAAACGATCAATGAACAAAAACTCTTTTGTGACTATAACTCACACCTTCCTCCACTATCAGGGAAGGTGAGCGGGAGAGAGGAAAGCAGAGAAATGCAAAAAAGGGAGGAGGAGGAGGAGGAGGAGGAGGAGAAGAGTATCCCTCCTTCCCTGTGGAAGATTACAGGTTGTGCGTGTGGACGCACATCTGGTGATTCAATATCAGCTGTCGGGCCGCAGTTTGTTGGGGGGGTTCGGGGATCATTAGTTTGGGAGTGGACAAACTAATGCCCTCATTCGCTGGCAGACTGACAGACTCCCACATTCACTGGGCTTCTCATAACAAGAACGTCCCTGAAAAAGGTTTGTCATTAGCACTGATCAGTCTGCTCTATTCAGGTGTAAGCTGTAGCCAGTATCAGGGGAAAACCGTAAGATCAGTAGAGGATGTTAGTTTAGGCGTATGCACTACGTCCAGCCTGGTCTCATATGGCAAACCTCTAATCATGGAGTTATTTACTGCAAAATTAGATTTAATCTGTGTTTGGAAATGCACACACATTGTTGCGTCTTTCTATCTTTGTAAGGTCCCTCCATTGGCTTTCATGATGACTAGATGTAAATAATACCACAGCCACTCTTAACCCTAACCTCAGTAAACAAAAGCACCACCCATCTGAACCTGGCTCCACCCACGCATTAAGGTCTGACCAGACGAAAGTGAGGTGGACAAATTTTGAACTCCCTCAATGCTCTGAACTTGGACTGTTTGTGATGATTGTAATAATTCTTTAAATTCTTTGGCTACGAGAATCGCTTATGATTCAGAATTGAAATGTCCTCCACATAATCCGTGTTATTAGTCAAGTGGAATGGTTTTGAGTGTGTAAGGACACAGCTGTCCCCTAAAACATATGATTTGTCTAATTTAATGGCTTTATGGGGAAATTTATGGACACATGGACTGGTGCTCATAAGGACAAAATGTTTTGTAATAGAAAAGACAGAGATTTTTGCTGAAAAACCAAAAATTGGTAATTTTTTTTTGCTATTGGTTACTAATGTTAAGATTAGAGTTAGGTGTAGGTGTAGTATTATTCACATCTGCATACCAATCTGCCTCTTCATTCCTCCAGACTCTTGTTATCCCGCTTTTTCAACAAAATAACCTCACACCCAGAGCCCTATCCTGACCACGTTCAGGGTCAAAGGTGAAAGTTGATGGCGGTCAGCAGGGAGGAAGTGATGAAGACTGTTTTTCACACACACCCAAATAAAACCTCAAACGAGAGCTGTGGTCTGGAGGAAAAATGGAGCGGTTACCTTGGTACAGGGCACAGGAGCCTTCAGTGGCACTGGGTGATGATGCCCCCTGCTGCTAATAGAGAGAGAGAAGGAAAGAGAGGGAGGGACTCGTTTAAACCTGTCTCTATTCATCACATCTGAAAGAGGAGATAAGTGAGTTTCAGGCGCATTAGAAACCATTATAGTGTCGTGGCATGAAATCAGACACTTCATACAAATCCAAGGAATTGGAACCGCGTGATGGCACCGAGCCACCTGGAGAAGGAAGTGAGACGAGACAGGGAGGGAAGGAGGGAGGAAGAGAGAAAGAAACACACTCTAACATTAGTGCTGTTTCAGCACTGTACAATCCCAAGAGACTTGAGGCCACACTCATGCAGACAGATCAGGTGGGAAGAACAGGTTACACACACACACACACTCTCTCACAGAGACTTGGTCTTGCATTCTTTGTGAGGTTCTACGTACAGCTACACTTAAGCTTAACGCTTTTATCTAAAGTGACTTGCAGTTGGGAAAAAAACATTCAAGCTTGGGACCATGGAAGAACTAACAGTGGCTACTAAGTGCTAAGTTCTGAGTGTAGGAGGATGACGGTATCCTCAGCAAGTTCGGACAGGGCTAATATAGGTTGGGCCGTGATCTAAGAGAGGAGGTGCTCTCTTAAAAGAAGAGTCTTTAGGAGGCTCTTGAAGATGGAGAAGGATGCCCCGGTGACCCATGGCAGCTCATTCCACCAGCGGGCAACTATAAAGGAGAACATTCTGGACTTGGTGTGCCTTGTGCGTAGAGACAGCACAGCCAGACGATGTTGGTTGGAGGAGCGGAGAGAGCTCAGTAACTTAAAGCAAATATTTTACACATCTTGTGGTCATGCAGAATTCATGCTTAGTTTTTTTGGTTCTCAAGGGTCTCTTTAGGGGCCCCCTAAGAAGCGCATGCACTATAATTTCAGGGACGTTCCATAGACATGATGATGAGTGTAGCTGAATAAGCCTATGGCCGCCCCTAAACCATAACCTCGGTGATGAAGATGTAACTTTTCTGCTCTTTTAGTTTTCTTATATTTGTCCGTCCCCCAGTCTGCAAGTGTAGAGTCTGAAACTTGCCCCCGAAATAAGTCTAGGTCAAACACACACACACACCCCCTTATACGTCTTTCACTTCTCTCATCAGTAGCACCTGGTCTCTAAATTAAGTGTGTGTTGCTGAGGGCAGCAGCCTAACCCCAAAGAGATGGATGGAGTGTCTCTCTCTCTCTGTCTCATACACACACACAGTCTTCCTCACCAGCCTGTTTTTTCCTTATTAGTTTAACTAGCTGCATGGACAGCACAGCTACACACTCCTACCCGTGTTCCACACTGCGCTGTGGCTTTATATCATTGTAGAAGAATAATCATGCTAAAAGGTCAGTGTGTGTGTGTGTATGTGTGTGTGTGGTGCTTGAAGTAAAGAGAGGTTGAGTTTATTTTCCTTGTGAGAGAAGCGCAGAAGACTGACCTTAGACCATTAATAACTCTACAAGGAGGGAGCTGGAACAATAGAGCTCTGTCATACTCTGAGGCCAACTGTATTACTGTAGAGCACACACACACACACACACACACACACTGACCGTACAGCTTATAATATACGCACACACACAAAGACTGTACAGCTTATAATATGCACACACTCTCACAAACACACATTCTAGAGCTTTTAACACACGCTGACACACATTCTAGAGCTTTTAACACACGCACTGACACACATTCTAGAGCTTTTAACACACACTGACACACATTCTAGAGCTTTTAACACACGCACTGACACACATTCTAGAGCTTTTAACACACGCACTGACACTCACAGACTCTAAAGCTTTTAACACACACATACACTGAACATGTGTATTAGAACAGATTACATGTTAAAGACTGCTGTTTTTGCCGAACTGTTTTAAGGTTCAGGAAACTGTCAAACAGTTGTGTAGTCACACGTGCTGAAGTAAACACATCTGTGTCTCTGCACATTGTGTCATTGTCATCTCTCTCTCTCTCTCTTCCTCTCTCTCTCCCACCCACACAGACATGCACATGCAAACATCCACAAGTATACACAGATGCGTGCTTGCATGCTTCCTTTTGCAAACATTTCCAATTGTCAACGTCATGACCATCACCAGAAGCCTCCTAATTGCAGATAAGAGCGTGTAAGGTTGTGATAGGGTTGCTGCATTGATTTAATTTACGTTAGTGATTATTAGTAATTGTGAGCACAGCACAGCACAGCACAGCACACAGAACACCACAATGAATTGTGACCTCTGTATTTGATCCATCCGTGAATTTGCTCATGAGTACCTCAGTGATACCTTTACTGGTCCAGGACTTGAACCAACAACCCTGCGAACTCCCTAACCGTCACACTACCAACTGCCACAAGGCGGGCATGAGTATGTTTATTGATTAGGATCCACCATTCTACACACACAACTCTAAAAGGGGTTTGAGACTTTACCAGCAGCGCTGACTAATGACTGAGGCAAATGCATGTAAACAGTATATTTCCTGGAGATTGGACACTTGGCTACATGATCGGAAATGTCGCTGGTTCTAATCCATTCCAACTGGGGTTGTGGGGGGAAAGGAGCTTGTCCTGGGAAGTTACGGGCGCAAGGTGGGGACCAGCCCTGGGTAGGTATCAACACACCGCAGGGTACACACACACACTCTCAGCCACACCTTATGGGCCAATTTAGAGTTGGCATTAACCTACAGTGCATGCATTGGACTGTGGGAGGAAACCGGAGCACCCGGAGGAAACCCGCACGCATGCAAACTCCACCCAGAGAGACTCTTGGGCCGCCCGGGGACTGTACCCAGGACCTTGTTACTGTGAGTTGGCAGCGCTAACCACTGTGCCACCATTCCGCCTCAACACAGAGTTTATATATTTATTTATTTAGTTGAGGGCCTTCGTTCGCGTTCAGATTTAGTGTACTGAATCTAGTGCATGATAAACTGCTCTTTTATGTTTCAAACTTAAATGAATTATTATGTTGTATCATCCGCCATTTCACACAAGTCATCAAATTGCTCCCATTCAAAACTGCTTGTTTAAACTTTTGTTTAAACATTTGTTTCTGTGATGACGCTAATAATTAAATGATTAGTAAATTAGTTGCCAACTATTTTAATCATTGATTATAATTGATTAGTCATTATAGCCTCACAAAACACACCAAAATAACTCTCTAAGCAGGGCAAGTGAGCCCTGAGGGAGACATTTCATCACCGTGCTGATCTCACCTTGACCTCTGACTCTGTGCGGTGTGTGTGAGTCTCTGAGGAGGAGCTGCACTAATAAAACACTGTTGATAAAATCGCTGACCGAGACCCCATTCTGACACTCACACACACACAGAGTGAAAGGTCAAACTCATTCTCAGATTGCTGTGACGTGACTCTTGGCAAGTGAAAGAAAAAGGGTGTGTGTGTGTGTGTGGGTGCATAGGTGTCAGAAATGACATACATGATACATATCTGTTCCTCAGAGTTTATGTAAGGCAATGGAAGAGAAAGAAACGGCAGGAGAAAGAGACGGAAGAGGGAGGGTGAGAGAAGATGAAGAGAGATGGAGGGAGAGAGGAAGGGAAAGAGACCGACAGAAGAGGGAGAGAGATGTAGGAAGGAGGAAGGATAGAAGACGGAGGAATGGAAAGGGAGAACGAAGGAGAGAGATGTTATCCATTAAATTTAAAGACTAAGTGGTTAAAGGAAACTTTTACAGCAGGTTTTAGGGTTTTACAGCTTGTACACAATATTCTATTTTCCAGTGGTAACGACTTCAATCACTCGCTTTACTCTAATTAAGTCTTTTTTTTTGGTACCTCTTTATTACACAAATTACACAAATACATTTAATGTCTCCCACATGACTCCCATCATCTGAGTTATACTGTTTGCTTTACTGAGTGATTAGCCGAGTGATTATTCTGTCTCTGCCCAGTGATAGGTGCTGATCTGTGTATTATTTTGTGTGTAGCGGTAGAGCTCGTGTGTGTGAAAAAGCCAGGGCAGCCACCATGCAAACACTTTCAGAAACCAAGCAGAAAATTCCATGAAACCTCCCCGTGTGGAAGGAGAGAGAGAGATTTTAAAACAAGGCCTCACTCACATGAACAATATAAGGAAGCTTTTGTTTCAGTTTGGACCCTCCCTCTCCTCCTTAAGCGACCACCTCCTCACTTCACTCCCTACTTTCTCAGTTATCACAGAGGGATTTTGCAAGCTCAGAACTCTGTATTTGACCTAAAGCAGGAAAAACTGTGCGTCTGTGTGTGTGGACTCTTTGTCTACTCAGAAACCAAATCAGAAGAGGTTTGCCTAGTTTACAGTATGTGTGTTTTTAATTCTGCAGTTGCAGTGTTAAAAATGAGCACTTCCGCTGATATCTGACCGTCTTGGTTCTGTGGAAGACTCACTTTAGCCTCAGTTTCTCCTGCCTTAAAGGTCATGAAGTGACTCTGAAGTGCTTTTTGAGAGCTTCAGTACCAGATACAGTATTGGGCAAAAGTCTTTAACCACCCATCACTTCATTATATTTAGTTAGGAACGTGAGACAGCAGGTGCAGATATTTAATGCAACATGTGCAAACATGCATGTTAGTGCTATTCATCCTATAGGTCTCGCAAGTCTGTCTTTGGAAGTAAAATATGTAAAAATGAGGGGTGGCTTAAGACTCTTGCGCAGTGCCATAGGTCTTGGCAATAACTAAAAAAACAACACTTGTGTCAAGGCTATTCTCTTCTTCCAGTATTGAAAATTAACATGAGACAGATGTGTGGTAAGCAGAGGTGGTAAGAGTACTGAAAAATTGTACTCAAGTACAGGTACTGTTACATTGGTTAAAATGTACTCACACAAGTAAAAGTACTGGTGTTACAAAAATACTTGAGTAAAAGTACAAAGTACTCTTCTCAAAAACTACTCAGAGTATTAATGACTTTTTAACGGATGGATGTTTTATTGTGTTGTCAATAGCAGGCACTCGATTCAATTCATCAGTATAAAATATCTACGTTCAAAGCATATTTCTCAGATGAACAAGGTATAGAAAGCAATTTGTTTTGTAAATAAATGTAGATAGAAAGCAGGAATTTTGTTTGTTAAAACAGTGACAAAAATGTTTTTGAACATGCATAGAACAGTTTAGACTTTTCCCAATACACTGCGAACAACAGGCAGCGGGCACTCGTCCTCCGTCTTTTCTCCATCATTTTCACGGTTGACAGTGTTGTCTTCTGTCTCCATTTTGGCTTCTTTGTCTCCAAATCTTCAGTCTATAAATGAGTTTGTACTCCACTGTGTAGTAACTCCAGACACCTGTGCCTGCTGCTGCAGCGGAGTTTATTCTTTGCTTACGTCATAGATTAATTGGCGCGGTCGCGATTGCACAGCCTTATTGGCTGCAAAGACGCAGATGAAAGGTTTGAATATTAATTCAGATTGTGGGCGTACTCTGTAGCGACTTTTGATTTTATAAGTAGCGAAGTAGATTACATGGTGTAAATTGTACTTAAGTATGAGTAAAATTACACACTTGAAAAACTACTCATAAAAGTACAAGTACCCAAAAAATCTACTTAATTACAGTAACGTGAGTATTTGTAATTCGTTACTTCCACCCCTGGTGGTAAGGTTTAACTCTTAAGACTTATATTTCAATCCAATTCAATTCAGCTGTATTTGTATTGGTTGCCGTGGGGTCTTTCTTTCTGTGTTTGCGTGGGACTTCTCTGGGTTCGCTGGTTTTCTCCCACAGTCCAGAAGCATGCAGTTTAGATTGATTGTTTACTCTAAAATGGCCTCGTAAGGTATGAATGTGAGTGTGTGCGCCCTGTGTTGGCGCCCACCCAGGGTTGGTACCCGCCTCACGCCCAAAGTCCTGGGATAGGCTCCGGTCCCCGCAGCCTCGGTAGTGGTCAAGCGGTTCAGATAATGAATGAATGTATTTGCACTCTTTACAACAAACATTGACACAAAGCATTTACCATCAGAGGTGTTGCAATCAATGGCGTACTCGATGCATTGCGATGCAGCTGTGGACTATTCTGCATCAGTGCAATGGTAGACCATAATCAATTATATCGGGGGTTTTCAACAAGTGGTCCGCTGCCCCCTGGTGGTGTGTGGCAACATTGCAGGTGGTCTGTGACATGCAATCCAGAAATAACTGGCCCAAGCCCCTAACAAACAAGCCTGAGGCAACAGTGGCAAAGAAAAACTCCCTCTGTAGTAATAAGGAAGAAACCTTGAGAGGAACCAAGACCTCCTCTGGGCGACCGGATTGAGCTTGTGTGTGTATGTACAGTAATGTGTAAAAGTGTGTGTGTGAAAATGTAATAATAAAGTTAGCATTTAGTTCAATATTAAATTAGCATTCAGTTCAAGTCCAAGTAGTCCCTGCTGGTTCCAGATAGTGAGGTCTCTACAGAGTGTTAGAGTGTGTTAGAGTTCAGTCAGTAAAGAATAGTCTAGTTCATCTTTTAGAGGAAGTGCAGGCTACCGCCTGGCTACTTGGAACCTGCTGTAAAAATTTAAATGGGTGTCAGTATTTAACATAAAAAATACTTCAACACAAAACTTCATTTTGAGACCTTTACGCATATGTTGAATTCTGAGACCTTTCATGTGGTTATCATTAACATTTACAGCAATTAGAACTGCACCCTTATACAGAGCGGCTTTTTTTGGTTTAGTAATTACAGGGACAGACTCCCTAGAGCAATTCAGGGTTAAAGGCCTTGCTCAGAGACCCAACAGTCCAATTCTTGAATTGGAACCTTTTGATCACCTTCTTGGATTTGACTCTTATGATCACCAGGACATGGTGTCAGTCACTTGGACCACTGCTCCATCACACCCACTTGCTCATTTTGTTTGAAGAAGATTAAAAACAAAATGCAACTGAATCCCGAATGAAATGAATTAAATGTTGCTCTTTCTCTCTCATCTGTGTGTGTGTGTGTGTGTGTGTAGACTCTGCAAGCAGTAATCTGGTGGCTCAGGAGGCGGTGAGGAAGCAGGCGACGTTCCGCAAACCCACAGCAGTCAAGCCTGGAGAGCAGCTGTCCAGTAAGAGTTGCTCACCCTACTCATCCTCACATCATTTCATCTGTCAGGCAGCTAGAGTTTAGAGCTTCAGTACACAGTGTGAAAACAACTTTGTGTCCTTTTACTTACACTGCTATTGATGAATTTGATCAGGACCTTTACAGCAGCTGTTTGACCATCTCTCTTCCTCTGTCTCTTCTTTTCCATCTCTCTCTCTCTTTCTTTTTTTCTCTCTCTCTCTCTCTGTCCTCCAGCCTGTCTGAACTGCAGTCGTATCACAGCTCTCTCTGACCGTCTCACTTCTCTGGAGGCCAAGGTAATGTCCATCTCACCTTTATCCTGTCCATATGTCTCACACACACACAAACACCAAATCTGATAATCGATAATTAGTGCTTAATCTTATTTCATCATTTTGTCCTTCTTGTCTTTTTCTGTCTCTCACTTATTCTCTCTCTTGATCTCTTTCTTTCTGTCTTCCTCTGTCCCTCTCTTTATCTATCGCTGTTTCCCCCTTTTCCTCTTGTATTCTCGCTTTCTTTCACTTTCTTGTTCTGTCTTTCTTCTTCTTCTTTCTTTTTCACTCTCTCCTTTGCTCTCACTTTCTTTTTCTCTCTCTTGGTTCCCACTCTCCCTCTCTCCATCTTTCTTTCCCTGCCTCGCTCTTAATATGTCTCACTGTCCTTTCTCTTTCTATCTGTTCATCTCTCCTTTCTCTGCTTGTGCCTTTCTTTCTCATTCTCTCTCTCTCGTGCATGCTTTTGATTTCTCATTCTGTCTCTTTCTTATTCACTCATACTCTCTTTTTCTCTCTCTCCCTCTCTCTCTATTACCATCTTTCTCTTTCTCTCTCTGACCATCTTTCCTACTTTCTCTCTCTCTGACCATCTTTCTCTCTGACTGTCCATCTCTCATTCTCTCTCTCTTCCTCTCCGTCTCACTCTCTCACTCTCTCTCTCTCTCAGGTTCAGCTCCTCTCTGCTCCAGTGTCTCCTAGACAGACCCAGTCTAAAGGTGGAGGTGATCCTGACTCCTCCTCCATCATGGGGGCAGAGCCTGCCAGAGGAGCTCCAGGAGCTCAGGGGCCTGCAGGTAGGATGCTCCCTCTCCTCTCCGTCTCTCACTTCATAAAGAAAAGTAAAGTCATTTAAACACTCTTCTTGCCACATTTTCTATTTCGCGTTTGTCAGTGTGTTCAATGTGTTCAATGTGTCAATGTTTGTACAGCGAGAGAGGCACACACACACACACACACACACACATACGCTCCATCCTTTTAGCCAATGGCACTGCAGTGCTAATCCTGTTCCAGCTGTCCATTGTGTTGCAAGGGGGAAACACTCCCATAAACCCATTTATCTCAACACCCAGATACTCTGGTTTTTGCTTTTTGAGGGAGGGATTAGTAAAAATTGAAAGTCTATGTGATTGTCTGTGTGTGTGTGTGTGTGTGTGTGTGTGAGTGGGTGGACTTCTTTTGTTTGGGCATATATTGTCATTGTGACACTTTAATTAACAAATTGAATTAATCTTTACAGAACACTGTCGTCTTCTACATGCACTCAGCTTTGTTAATGTCATGTTGTGTTTTTCCCATAATTCTGTGTTTTTCCAAACATTAATCATTACACAAAACACCTTGCTGAATTCAAAAAAGAAATTATGATGGTGACCTGAGAGCAGAAACAAGTTTGTTTAGCATGGGTCCAAAATGTGGGGGCAATAATCAGTAAAACCTTTCCAGAAACTCCCTTCCTCACCCCTCTACATGGGAAGAAGACCTAAACCTATTTTGATAAATGTTTGAACAGAGGAAGAACTGAATACATAAAATTAATAAATAACAGTCAAACGGGGCGGAACGGTGGCGCAGTGGTTACCGCTGCCGCCTGGGTTTGATCCTTGGGTCGGCCGTAGGGCCTTTTTGGCTCCCCATGTTTGCGTGGGTTTCCTCCGGGTGCTCCGTGCTCCCCCCACAGTCCAAAAGCATGCACTATAGGTTAATTGGTGACTCTAAATTGGGCCGGTAAGGCGTGACTGAGAGTGTGATTGTGTGAGTGTGTGTGCCCTGCAGTGTGTTAGCGCCTGCCCAGGGTTGGTCCTCGCTTTGCGCTTGTAGCTCCCGAGATGTTGCCCTCTAGTGGAAAAATTACGCAGTGACAGCACTTATAACATGGATCCAGAATCCATCTTCACATTTTTTTTTTTTTAATCATTTGATCATTTTCTCTCTCTATCTCACACGCGCACACTTCCCACACACAGTCATTCCTAAAAGTATCAACACTAATTTATCTACCGTGATCTCTCATTGGTTGATGATATCAGCACATGTTCTGGTGAGGCTGTAGTCTTTTGTAGTTAAGGTTCAGGGAATGTTATCCAAGATCAGCTGCAGATATTTTTTAAATGCTGTTATTTATTCTTCTCCAACCCAATCAGCGAGGTAGTTAGGTGCCGTGCCCTCTAGTGTACTGTAGTATTCTTCCACTTGTTCAGATTCCAACCCACAGTTCCTTGGTCCAGAACTACCACAAGGCCACTTCCCATAAGGTGTTAATAATCACTTGCAGTGAGTTGGACAGGATGTTTCGTGAGTGTTTGTTTGGGTCTGGATGTGCACTGACCCGTTAGTGATGATCTCAGCAAGCTTCAGGAGAAACTCTGCTCAAAAGTAATCCTTACTGACATGAATGGTGGATTTCGCTTGAGGAATGCCATTAAGGCTTAAGGCTTTAGGTGGGACGTTTCAAAACGATCCCAAATTGGACTGCTTGCGTATGGATCTGGCAGTCAAAAGACCACTTGCTGGTTTTAGCCTGGTGCTGCAAAATGAGCTTCATCAAAAAAGCAGTTCTCACCCTGTAATGTGTGAACTCCCACTAACAGCACTTTTTTACACTATACCAGCTGTCCTCAAATGCTCAGTTAAGTCGGGGGAAATATTTCCTTCCATAACTGTAAGTCTGTGTGTATGTGTTTGTCCATACGACGTATGTCTAAGACTGCAGGGACCAAACGAACATCCTCATAAAGTTGATGTTTTAAAACCCCACTAAGCTCTAAAAAACTGTTTGTGTGAGTGTGCATCTGTGACATGTTGACCTACACTTGAGGGGACCAAAAAATACATACCTTCTATTCTCTAAAAACCGTGTGTGTGTCTGTTTCCTCAGGTCCGCAGGGGGAGCGTGGCAGGGATGGTGTTCCTGGTGTAGATGGTGTGTATCCATCCACTACACTCACTCTGCACACTGTAACCTGATCAGTCTCCATCATTTCACCCCACTCCCTGCTGTGTGTGTGTGTGTGTGCATGTGCGCGCGCAGGTAAACCAGGCTCTCGGGGTCTGCCGGGGCCGAAGGGCGATGCGGGAGTGAGAGGACCATCAGGTGCCCCGGGGTCGCGAGGAAATCCAGGTCCACTAGGTGGGTTAAAAAGCATCACCAACCTCCACACACGCACACACACGCACACACGCTCCTACACCACCGGACTCATCATCAGAGCCAAAATGGCATATGGATGATGCTCACACCAGATTTTATCATGTGGCGTTGGCAGCACAGGGGCATATGAAGTGAGGTTATTCCAACAGTTCACATGCCATTAAACTGTTAAAATCTATGAAAAAGATAAGCATGAGATGCTTATGTTATGACAGGGTTATCTTTTCAGAAATGTGAAAGATTTGCCTGTTGAGTTGTTATAACCAGCAGACTCCAGTTTACACAAGCAAGCAAATTATACCCTACAGAAGTGCAGAAGCTTACAGGATTGTCCTGCATGGCTGGATAAATAGCTGGTCTGTATCACATGACGTTTCTTATAACCCATACTTGTACTTGGAGGTAATGAATGAACAGCACTCGCTACAATACTGTGCAAAAGATCTTGAGCCACCCCTAATTTTTATATATTTGTTAGGAACCTAAGAACAGTGATTGACTGCAGCATTAGCAAACACATACTACATTGATATGACAATGAGCAGTACATGCAACACAACACACTACAACCCCAAATGCAAATCATATGATTATACTGTTTCATATCCTGAACAGCACCAGCTCTCGCTCGCAGTCTCCATGTTGCTGATTGCTTTGGCACCACAGGATTAGGGATTGTTGCAAAATTGCAGAACTGTGTTTAAATATATAATTTTTGTGATGTTACTGTAATAATAAATACTTAAGCATGTATTGAATACATAAGGCTGGGTAATTATTACATTGTTTTAGTTAGAAAAACAGTATTTAAGTCAAGTATTTTCTTAAGTATAACTAGATAATCTCAGTCTCCTCCTCATAGAGAAATACCCAACTTATTCATTCAAAACCGGTGTCGAATCAGTAGTCGGGATCGACCGATACCAAAGCCCAAGTGTCGGCATCGTTATCGGAACTGAAAATGTTGGTACAGTGCATCCCAGTAGTGCAAATAGACTCATGAGGATGCAAAATGAAAAGATTACGAACAGAATTGTTATTAAGGAATTTATAGAATTTGTAGTAGTCAAGGTTATGTCCCGTCCGTTGAATTACAGTTTACTAGAAACAGAGCTTTGCATATAATGGCTTGTCACAGTGCAAGATGTAAAACTGTCGATCCTTGAGTGTGTGTGTGTCTAATAATAGGCTTTTCCTCTTGTGGAAGGTGCCGTGATAACCTGCAGGAATGTGTCTTTGCTATCACAACCGGCTCTGAGCAGTGTGATCGCTGAGTCAGCACTAGGTCCAGCGCTGCCGGCCAAAATATTCCTCCTTTCCCTGTTTTGAAAAAAGATAGATTTTCAAACCCAGCATGTAGCACTGCTCTCAACACGCTGACCTACAGGTTTAAGAATGCCGTCCAGCATGCGGGAAAACCTCATGTAGACACACACACACACAAACACAGTCCAGCATAGAGCTTAAGAAAACATGATGATAAAAAGCATTATGCTACAGTATTGCCTCAGGTGGTCCTGTTTCTTTTTTCTGTGAACTCCGACCTCGCTTTGGGCCCTCCTGAGGCACTGATGGGTTTTATGGTTGTGATGAAAGTGTTGCCAGACTGTGTGTGGGGATGGTTTGTTTCTGTGCTATATTAGGACAGATTCCATTATGTTCTGAGCACCATTAGTGTGTCCATTATGGACATTGGTCATACACTGATGTTTTAGTGCTAATATTAAGGTTATGTTTAGCATTCGGATTAGGTTAGTGTAAGGGTTAGTGTTAGTTACAGTTTGGTTTAGGGCTAGGATTATATTACTGTACAGGTTAGGGGTAGAATTAGGTTATGGTTAGTTTCAGGGTTGGGATTAGGTTTATTCTTTAGATTATTGTTAGTTTTGGGGTTTGGATTAGTTTAGGGGTAGTGTCCAGGCTGAGATTAGAGTATGGTAAGGTTTAGTGTCAGGGTTTGAATTAAAGTTAGCGTTAGGACTAGTTTATGGATAGTTGCCGGGCTGTGATATGGTTAGGTTTAGGGGTGGAACTAGACTAGGATTAGGTTCAGATTATGGTTTGATATAGTTTCAGGATTAAACACATCAGTTTTAGGGTTAGTATTAGAATATGTTAAGATTTAAGGTTGAGATTAGATTAGATTAGAGTCAGGGTATGGTTAGACCCTACTGTGATCTAAGAATACAACGAAAGTCAGAGTGTCCATGTGTGTGTTACGTTCCTGACTCAGCACAACACCAATGTGGTTTTCTCTCTCTGTCTCACACACACACACTCCCCACACAGTCATTCACAGTTGAACTATAGCTCACACCGTGTGTTCCAGAGCAGTGTGGCGTTTAGCCTTGCGCAAGAAGTGGCTCATCACTGATTTACACTTCACAGAGAGAAAATCACACTCAGTCCAGTTCATAACGCAGCAGAGTCTCATCTCTCATCCGTTGTCTGCCTCTCGCCAAATAAATCTCCCTCCACCACACCGCGAGCTCCGCCACCGCCACCGCTGTAAATTACCTCACCTCCCCAGCGCTCAGGAGCGAGGGACGACAGAGGAGTTTACGGAAGGATGGATGGAGCGGAGGTAGGGAAGGGGGAGAGACGTAGAGAGTGGCATGACTTCAGTCAGAGTAAACAGTGATGGCAAATGCAGTTTTGGAGGAGAGGAGAGAAAATGAGGGGGAAAGACGGATTTAAAGAACAAGTGTCGGGGGGGAAGAGTGCAGAAACCACACAAGTTTTTTCTCTCCAGCTGCTATCGTTCACTTGCGCGGTGACGTGACGAGTCTCGT
This sequence comes from Distichodus sexfasciatus, assembly GCA_032718565.1. Classification (NCBI taxonomy): domain Eukaryota; kingdom Metazoa; phylum Chordata; class Actinopteri; order Characiformes; family Distichodontidae; genus Distichodus; species Distichodus sexfasciatus. Next base: position 1,953,725 of record JAVGVS010000044.1, read on the forward strand.
TCGGCTCGGCTGTGCTGTCGTTCCCTTAATCCGAGTTAACTCAAATTCACTTGATTATAGATATTAATATTTACACACACAGACACATCCGATGCCACACACATGCTTTGAGTACACAGCGTGGTGTGTGTGTGGGTGGTGTGCGGGTAGAGGCTGATGTTTAATTTATTCCCCAGCGGAGTCACTAATATGCTCAGGCATTTAGCAGAGTTTATTTGACTTTTTCCTGCTCACTCCTCAAGAGCCAAGCACACGGCCATTAAACACTCCCCCTTCTGTTAATTAGGCCTACAACACACACACACACACACACAGCTCCCACTACTCATATTAACTCACTTCCTTGCACAGCCAAGTATTGAAACACAAGACCTCATTCAGCTCTCTCACTCTCTCTCTTGTTCTCGCTCTTCCTCTCTCACGCACGCCTTTTCATCATACTCTCTTGCTTGCTTTTATTGTCTCTCTTGCTCTTGTTTACTGTCTCTTTCTTTCTCTTTTCTCTCTCTCAGTCCTCTTCCTTCTGTCTCATTATCACTCTCTTGGCTTTCTTTTGTTCCTTCTCTCTCGTACTCTTTCACCTGCTCTTATTCTCTCTCTCTCTTGTTCTCTGTCATTTGCTCTTGCTCTTGTTCAAGTCCTTGTGCTCTCTCTCTCTTTCTCTCTCCCTCTCTCTCTCTGTCTCTCTCTCTTGCTCTCTTTCTCTTTCTCTCTCTCTCTCTCTCTCTCTCTCTCTCTCTCTCCCTCTCTCTCTCTCTCTTTCTCTCTCTCTCCATTGAATTGCTGTCTGTCTCTCTCTCTTGCTCTCCCTCTCTCTCTTTCTCTCTGTTTCTCTCTCACTCTTGTTTTCTCCCTTTCACTTTCTCGCTCACTCTTGTTCTCTCTTTTGCTTGCTCACGTTCTGTCTCACTCTTGTTCTTTTTCTCTCTTGTTTGCTCTCTCTTTCTCCTTGCACTTTCTTTCTTTCTCTCTCTCTCTCTCTCTCTCTCTCTGTCTCTCTGTCTCTCTGTCTCTCTCATGCTCTGGTTTGCTTTTCTTTATCTCATTCTCTCTCACCCCCCAACTCTTTCTTGCTTTCTACTTCATCTACTTTTCCATCTGCAGGCTGTGCAGAGCTGTAGGAAGCACACACCTTATAGAACTCTCACATTTCCCAGAGTTACTCAGAGAACAACAGTGCATTATAATTGTGTGCTCATGAGGGAGAGAGGACAGAGGGAGAGAGTGATGGAGAGAGAGAGAGAGAGAGAGAGAGATGACGGCTGGTTCCTGTTTGTGTGTGGCTCTTTGCTGCATGGTTTGTCTGGGTAATGGCGCTCTGTCACTGGTTCCGCATCGTGTGTAGTAATTGTTGTGCTCGACTGATTTCTCCTCCCAGGGCCTCGGGGACCTCCGGGACTCCCAGGAGAGAGGGGTCTGCCAGGACCACCTGGACCGCCCGGACCCCCAGCACCAGTGCCTGAAGACAGTAAGAACGTACACTTCCACAAAGCATGTTTGTTTATTCTGTAATGCGTTCCACGATCAAACGGAACAGAGCTGTCATGCCATGCTGGAGCTAATGAGTCGTACTGGAGCTCATTTTTAGTATAATTGGAATACCAAACAGGGATGACCATTTTTCCTTCCCCAAAGGTAGGGCCGTCCCTAGTCTGCAGTTGTAGAGTCTGAAAGTCCTTAAAAGTAGTCTTCGGGACACACAAGCACTCTCACAAACACAGTGACCTCCAACCCTAACCTTAACCCCAGTAACTATAAGCAAATCATTTGCTTTTTGAAGTTTTCTAAATAAAACCCGTAACTTTTCTGTAGAAGCATCTATTCCTTACAAGGACTGAAGCTCTCATACTGAAATGACCTCACAAAGATGATCAGATTTTCTGAAAATCTACACACATGCACACACACCCCTTTAATCTTGCTGATGCTTTACACTGTGGCTCAAAATAAGCAACAAAAAATCACTTTGACAAATGTTGGCCCAAAAAAAGTCATTATTCATATTCAGTGTGTAGCTAACTGTGAAGTTACATTTATCACAATAATGTTTTCGTGTTAACAAAGTTAGTTACATTTATCACAATAATATTTTCGTGTTAACAATCCAACATAACTAAACATTCATTCATTCTTTATGTGAACCACTTAATCCCAACTGGGGTCGCAGGGGAACCGCAGCCTATCCCGGGAACTTCGGTGGAAGGCGGGGAACAACCCTGGGCAGGCGCCGACACACTGCAGGGCACACGTACTCACACAGTCACGCTCACAATCACACCTTACAAAGTCAATTTAGAGTCGCCAATTAACCTACAGTGCATGCTTTTGGACTGTGGGAGGAAAGTGGCGCACCCGGAGGAAACCCACACAAACACGGGGAAAGCTTTCAAACTCCACACAGAAAGGCACTATGACTTGAACCCGGGACTGTCTTGCTGTGAGGCGGCAGCGCTAACCACTACACCACCGTGCCGCCCCCATAACTAAACAATATGACCACGTTCATAAAGACACAGGCACAAAGTTGCAAATGCCACTGGTCAGTTGTGTCGTTAGTGATGCTTAGCTCCAGACAATTTTGCACTATTTTTTGGATTTTGCAAGGTATTATAGCAACATTTCAGGTGAATTTAAGTAAGTGATTCTTTGCCAGTGTGAACACAGCACACAGTGAGCCACAACAAAATCAAAATCAAAACCAATGCATTTCACCCATCCATGAAGGAGCATTGGGCAGCGCCCGGGGAGTAATGCTTGGGGATGGTACCTTGTTCATGAGTACCTCAGTGGTACCTCCGATCACAGAGCCAACTCCCTAACCGTTATGCTATGATGGGCAATAAAGTAAACAATAAAATCAACAAAATCTGGTAACATTTGCCAGTTGTGGGCAAGACTTAGAGCTCCCTTTTTGACTCCCTTTTTTAAGTGTAGATGTTTTTTTGAGGAGATGATATCAAGCAGATTTTGTGTGAATCTGCCTATGTAGGTTCCACTCTCACCATCATCATCATCATTCTCGCCTCCATCCACACCTCATCACAGCAGAGACAAAATAAAACTCCCGCACACTTGCAAGAAAGAGAGAAAGAGGAGAGACACAGATAAAAGAGAAGAGAGAGGAGAGGAGAGGAGAGATGAAGCGAGAGGGAGGAGGCGACAGGAGTGAGGAGTTAAGACAGATAATACTCATAAATAAGGGCTAAGCTTTAGCTCAGGCCAAGACAAACAGAATTTGCAAATTGTTGTAGAGTTCCTGCCCGAAGGCTTTCATATCTAGACACAATCAGGAGTGAGAGAGAGAGAATTGCAGGTCTGAGAGAGAGAGACAGATGGAGGAGGAAGGGAGGACGAACGCTCAGGGAGGTGAGACAGGCTAGACGCAATATTCACATGCTGGGAAACAGACCTGTGTGTCTAACGCTGATGTCACTCAACCACTTCCAGATGTGCACAGGGCCGAAACAGCAGGGCGGAGTGTGTGTGTGTTTGTGCATGCGTGGGCAGGTTTTACGTGATTGTGAGGAGCTGATTGTCCCTGAAAAGTCAGAAAAACCTGAGATTTGCCAGAGCTTTTGCTAGATGTTTAAAGTTAGAGATTAAAAATGTTATATGTGTCCATGTTACATTCATTTGTGTGTGCAAGTGTGGACATGTATTTAAGTATTTGTGACTTCATTGTAATAATTTGATAGATTTCTGTCACTTATGTCCTTGCCAGTGTTAATACTAGGGGTGTTGAAATTAATCACATAATTGATGCATCACAATGCAGGCGTGGATGATTCTGCATCAATGCAGTGGCAGAACATAATCGATTATATCAGGTTTTTCAACCTGTGGTCCACTGCCCCTTAGTGTTCCACTGCAGCATTACAGGTGGGCCGTGACATGCAGTCCAGTTTCAATACTGAAATCACTTGGGAAAATTTTTTTTCAGATGCTTTGGCCATCTTTATTAATAATGAATTTAATGCAAATATCTAAAAGTAGTACTCGCCCCCTCTCACATTCAGACTACTTAGTCTGAGTGGTGGACAGAAGCAGTTGAAAAGCCCTGGATTATATCGTAATGACATTGCTTGGTGATTTTCTGGCTGCAGCATATAAATTCTAGTTAGTAAGAACATCACGGTAGTAATTATGGCTGCCCAATCTGGATATGTATGGATGGATGTAGAAAAATTGATGCAACGAGATATCGCATCAAATCGAATCCCATCTTTGCCTCGATAATTGTGAGACCAGTGAAGGTTCACACCTCTAGTCAATAGTGTGCATGCAATTGTTCCTTTTAGACACTAGAAGTTAAGATATGATTAAGATATGAAAGAGAGAATAAGAAAGGAGAAAAGAGAGAGAATAACAGAGGCATGAGGCATGTCTTTATTTACCTACTGTATCTTTCCATTAAAAATATGGAGTCCCTGGAAAAGTCTTTAGGAGCTGTTAGTTGTGAGTGAGTCTGGCTTGTGTGAGGGCAGGTGTTAAGCGATTTGTGAGGACACTTGTTTCATAACAGAAAGTAAAATCTGAGCTTTGTCAGATTTGTGCCACTGTACGTGAGGACCAGCGCTTATGAGGGAAAATGCTTTTTGTGAGAAACTCAAAGATTTGCTTCGGTTACAAACAGCGTTAGGGTAAGATAAAGCTCTAGTGTGATTTATATCTAGCCACTGTGGGAGTCAGTAGAAGTATCTCACATAGATAGCAATACCAGAATGTGTGTGTGTGTATATGAGACAGTCAAGGTCAGGAGATGTGTGTGTGGGGGAGCAGTGCTGTCTCCTTCCTGTTTTATGATATATCTGACTGTAGTGGGCCGTGTTTGCTTCTTACAGAGCAGCTTCTTACTGTCCCAGGGCTTCATAATTCAGACCATGGAAGAGTCCTGCCTGTCTGAGTCTGAGAGATGGAATACTGTGCAACTACAGCTATATAAGAGAGAGGGGGAGGGAAAGAGAGGGAAATAAAAAAGAAAGAAAGAAAGAAAGCATGAGAGAGACATGGAAGATGGGATGGCGGGAGTAAAAGAGACATGGGAGAGAGGGAAAGAGAAAGCATGAGAGACATACGGAAGAAGGGATGGAGAGAGGAAATCACTGGTCATATCACTGGTCACTTTCTAACTAACTGTTTCTACACAAATTATTGAAAAATATTGATTCTGGTTCTCCACTAACAAAACTTAAATATTAGTCATACGTTTTAAGAATACTGTTTTATTAATAGACTGGATACAGAATTTTTCATATTGAAACTCTTTCTAACCTCCTGCACATCCTGTGTAAAAGTCAACTTCCACTATTGTAGGTAATACTGCATCCAAACTGTCTCTCCTCTACCTCTATTTCTAGCTCTAGTTTAAAGTTATATTTAATATTCCATTCCTAGTTTAAAATGTATATTTTGTATTCTTTTTATATATTGTTTATCCTGTGTGCCTTATTTGTTCTTTGTTCTTTATTTCCTGTTGCACTGTAAAAACTGGAGCCACGTCGTCTCGTCTTTCTGTGTATCTGTACAGTATATAGCAGAGATGACAATACTTTGACTTTGACTTTTGACTTGAAAAGAGAGAGGAGGGAAAGAGAAAGAGAGAAAGCATAAAAGAGATGAAGGGATGGAGGGAGGAAAAGAGAAACGGAGAGAGAAAGCATGAGAGACATATGGAAGACAGGATGGAGGGAGGAAAAGAGAGAGAGAGAGGAGGAAAAGATACATAGAGAGGGAGGGAGAGAGAAACGTATGGATGAAGAGAGATGTATGGATGAAGGGATGGAGGGAGGAAAAGAGAGATAGAGAGGCAGAGAGGAACCATGAGAGAGACATATGGATGCAGGGACGGACGGAGGAATAGAGAGATAGAGAGGGAAAGAGAAAGTGAGAAAGAATGAGAGAGAGAGATGGCTGAATGGAGAGAAGGTGGTAGAGGAAGGTAATGAGGGAGGGAGAGATGCATAGAGAGACAGATGGAGGCCGAGAGGGAGGAGGCCAGAATGAGAGAGGGAGGAAGGGAGATAAGAGATACTGTAGATGGGGGGAATGAGAGAAAGATAAAGAGAAGAGAGATATTAATAGAGAGGGAGAGAGGAAGCGAGAGAGAAAGTGAAAGACAGAGAGAGAGAGAGGGAGAGAGAGAGAGAGAGAGAGGGTGGGAGAGAGAGGCCTAGAGAGAGGAAAGGAGACAGAGAGACACAGAAGGAGGGTAGGAAGGATGGATGGAGAGAGTGAGAGAGATGAAGGGAAGAGAGAGACGGCTGAATAGAGAAAGGGGGATGGAGATAAAAGAGGGAGATAGAACGGCGGACAGAGATAGAAGGAGGGTTGTGGAGAGAGAGAGGGGGATGAAGGAGAAAGATAGACGGATGGAGAGGAAGGAGGGAGGAAGGGAGAGGCATAGAGAGACTGAGGGAGTAGGAGAAACAGAAGGAGGGAGAGAGACGGACGAAAGGGGGAGAGAGTGATTGAAGCAGAGAGAGAGAGATGAGGGATGGAGCGAGGAAAAAGGGACAAATAGAGAGATTGAGAGAGATGAATGATAGAGAGTGGAAGAGAGAGAAGGCACAGGGAGAAAGGAAGGGAGAAAGAGAGAGACTGAGAGAGAGCTTTCTTTTCATCATTTTCTGTTTGTGTTAAATCAGCGCCATCTATAGACACACAACTGTAATGATCCTCCATCTGGCATAGTGGGTTAACTGGCCTCAGACAGATATGATCCCTCATGTATAAGCCTTCCTCATGGTGAGAGACGTTGAGAAGCTGATCTCAGATCAGAGGCAAAATTCTGTAATATTTTGGCCCTGTGTTTTATCTGTTGTGTGTTAGGAGAGAAGAAGGACTTGCTCCTCTACAACAGCTTCCCGGACTCAAAAGCGCCGCCCGCACAGGGGCCACAGGGGCCCGCGGGACCACCAGGGCCCACAGGTCAGTCCAACTACATATCCCATCATACACCACAACTGCCTCAGTCAGGGTCAAATCACAGACTGGGCCTTAACAGATATATTTTTTAAAAATCTAACCAAAAAATGTCCTGCATGGATCGCAGGTTATGAGATAGATGTTGCTCGTATGAAGGGCCAACGTTCCAACTCTTATTTTTTATATTTGTGCAGCCTTTAAACCTTGCTGATGAGGTTGGCAGCAATTTGAAATCTTTTTATCAGGTTCATATTAGTCTCCCATAAATTTTGCTCACAGATCAAATGTCATTAGAGTGCCTGATGGTCTTTTTGTGTCCAACAGAGAGAAAATCTGAGAGAAATTATGACTCTCTGTGCTGGATACAATAAAACTCTTGCAGTGGGAGTTTAGGGTTTCATCTGAGCTCTACATTCAGGCCCAATGTTTTTATTTTTGTGTGGTGCAGTTCGGTGTGTGTGTGTGTGCGCGTGTGTGTGAAATGGATGTATTGAAGACAGATTTAAACATGAAAAGCTTTAAAAGCTGTAAAAATGTTTATTAGGTTATGTTTGGGTTCATCTTAGAAAAGAATTTAAAGATACATATAATGTATAAGTGATAAATGGTCTTTGTACCCCACAGAGTCATAAAAACCACAAAAGATCTTCCACATACTTTAAAACCTGACATTTTAATGAGATGATGATGTACACAGTGTGTGTTCTTCAAACCTTAAAGCGTACATATGTGGGTTTGTGTGTGTATTTCCTACTGAGTAATAACGGTCTAATATACTATAATATACTATAATATATAATAGTGTGTAACTGTGTGCAGTGTAACTTGTGTTGCGCCGGAGGCTCGGGATAAAAGCACACGCCTAATTCGTCATGGTGTGTGTAAAGCTGACGGCTGTAATGACTGTTGTCTGTATTCAATACAGTTATACTGCTGGACTGTGGAAAGTCAAATGTTGCCCAACCATGAGCATACAACATGAAGCAGATCCTGCAGCATCACTTCACTCAGTAGATTTGGTTTCAGACACAGGGCTGTAAATCACAAGTTTCATCACAATACGATATTATAACGATTCAATGAGCACCTTTTTGTTGTCTGCCAATATTATCGCAAAGTCTGCTACAGTACGATAGTGTTGTATCGTAGTGGTAGTGTAACGGTTGGTCTTGTGAGCGGAAGGTCACCTGTTCAAACCTGGCCTTGTAAAGGTACTTATGAGCAAGGTACCATTCTCAAGCACTGCTTACCGGGCGCTGCCAAAAAGCTGCCCACTGCTATTTCAAGGATGGGTCAAATGCAGGAGTCCTGCATTGCTGTATTCACAATGACAAATAATCATTTTGATTTGATTGTTATTCCAGAGTTGCACTATTGTACTAAGTTTTGATTAGGACTGTAAACATCACATCTATTATATCAACAGCTTTAAATTTGCAGTAGTCTGACAACACACGTACAATATCATATTAGTCTAGTAATTACCTGTGGTTGTAGGTTCAAATCCAGCTCTATCCTACCTCCATCTCTATCACCACCGAGCCCTTGACAAAGTCCCTCAACGCCATTTTGCTGCAGAGAGACTTGCTCTGTAATTATGAGATAGAAGGAGCGCTGATAAATACTATGGTAAATGGTGAGTAGAAAAAGTAAAACTATTCTGTGGAGCTAATCTGACATGCTAATGCAACTGGGTTATATTACTTTATTTTGACATGAAAAGCTAGACTTTAATTGAAAAAGCCTTTCACCTCCTTCTGCATGCACAGTACATATTGTTACAGCCGTTACCTTAACACAAGCGAAGTAGATGTTTTCTCTGATGAATCTGTTTACTGCTGGCTTAAAGCTCTGTTAAACCCCACTGAGACGCACACAAGTTTCATCTGTCTTCTGATCAACAGCCCTAAGGCCGAGTCAAGTGTCAGTCTTTATTAGCAAATAAAGTCATCGTAACCTCAGTGTCTATGCCATGATTCACACTCAGTCTGTTTGGAGTCTGATGGGATCCTGCATAACTTATGTGTCATTCCACAGACTTTTAACTTTTCACACCACTCCTCACGTTGGGGTTTAGCTCTTATCTGCTTGTCGGTCATGTTCGCCCCACGCCTATAATGTTACGTTGAGAAATCTGCCTCGGCTATTCATCACGTCTGTGTCATGGGACAGTGTGAGCGCTCTCCTGGAAGGTGTAATGTTGGGAGGATTGTATTTCATGAGGTTGTGTTATAATAGTGGAATAAGCGGTGGGTCGCTCTGGGTTTTGCGGGTGTGAGGCGAGGGAGTCATGTTGGAGGAGGAAGATTTAAGAGTCTTTGTATCCCTGTAGAACAGTTTATCTTCAGTTAATGTGCACATTCCAGGCACGTTTTACAGGTAAAAGGACACATTTATGATTAATGATAGCCGTGTTGTGTAGTTGTTTTGTGTTAGGAATTCATTTCTAATCTCTTGATATCATATTTGCGTGTAGTAGATGAATCAACAATATAAGGGTGGAACAGGGTGGTGTAATGAGTTGTTCTTGCGATTGGAGGGTTGCTTGTTCAAATCACAGACTGTGGCATCTTCTACATGGGTGGGTTAAATGCAGAATTGCCCAACTAGCAGTTTTTGAACTTGGCTGTGAGGCTTGATTTAACAAGTCTGTCCCACAATTGCCTTATCTTATAAAACTTATGTTCCTCTGACCACATATGTATATATTGCGCTTTGTTACGTTTGCACACTGTTCTGATACCATTTAAGATAGTAATGTTTACTTTAAAACTTTAGTTTAAGCCTTGTCATATATTTCTTATTTGTTATACTTTATGTCTCATGGCTGATTCAGGACAAATTTACTTGTACAACTGTGTATGTGTCAATGTTTCTTAAATCTTGTAAGGCACTTAATTATTGCTTCTGTGTTGTGGTGTTTGTGGTGTTTGTCGTGTTCTGTTGTATTTCTACAAAAGTGATGGAAGAGCGTTCTGGCCACCAAGACTTTTTTCATCTTTTTTATATAATCATTGTGGTTTCACTTAATTACTTTGTTAGTCTGCTTTGCAATTTTCTGACTAAAATCTTCTTTGTTTTGTTTCTTTTGTTGAGTCTCCTCCTATACTCCCTAACCTCACAAACCAATTTGACACATAACACAGCATATCTGTGTTCTATTACATCATTTATTGTCTGTTCCCTGTGTGCAGGCCCGCCCGGACCCACCGGCCCAGCAGGACCCCCAGGCCCCATCGGACAAAGTGTGAGCTACAACAGGAAAAACACACACAGTCAAATCCATCAGCTGAATAGGAGTGGGGCGTCTATTAGACCACTGTATGTGTATGTGTGTGTTTGTGTGCAACTTCTAATCGATGCTTTTATATTTACCTTTTTAGGGGAAGCCAGGAGCCCCTGGTTTGCAGGGTCCCGTAGGGCCAAAGGGCGAGCGTGGAGAGAGAGTGAGTCTAATGCTCTAAATCTCACAATTCTAAATAGAGAATAAGCTGAGTGTCTTCTATAATAATGATTACGGTCTTCTGATTACACTCCCTCACATAATGTCACTCTGGTCTTGCAGGGGCCGCTGGGATATCCAGGAGAGAGAGGTTTTAAAGGGGAGCCGGTAAGATGGCCGCCTGAACCTTACACCATAATTAGGCCTAAAACGTAGCTCACAAAAATAAGAAAGTGCGAATGACAACACAAAATCTATGCAGTGCAAGTCAGCGACCTTGTTGTGTGAGTCTTACAGCACTGACCTCCAGCCCACAAGGGCCAGATAAATCACAGAGAGAGTTCTGCAGTGACGATGAAAGATGACTAGGAGAACACAAATAGCTGTAGAGTTCTGTATGACCCCCTCACTGCAATGCAGGGAACGCAGCTTGTGTCTGTTAAGCGTTAAGATTAATCAGGTGACAGATTTTGCAAAGCAACTACACACTAATCTGATTGTGCCTAACTTTGTGTACATGCTTTTGCTTAAGTGTCATTTTGCAAATGTAAGTTTAGTAGGAACTGATACTTGTAGGTTTTCTGATTTGCTCAAAGCCTGGATTGGTTTTCTACAGGCTCATCGCACGCTGATGTAGTTCTTTACATTTAAAACCATGCTGCAGCCTCCAGTGTTGTGTTCACATTTAAAACAGCGAGGCAACTGTGAGTGACATTGGAGTCCTACATATGCTGCTGTGTGAGTGGACATGAAGAGGGTCTGAAAGTGTCTTAATGAGCTGTTTAGATAAGACACAGCTTGTTTTTCAGACTTGAACCTGTACGTCACATAAAAGGCACTTAAGTGTAAAATACATTGAAGTTTATTCATAATTATACGGATCTAGGAATTTCTGGATTCACCATGTTGCACCGTAGACTTTTATGCCAGACTCATTTTTGAGATCATAATATGTGACCCGATCTGCCGTAATGAGTCGGAAGTCGGCATTCTATTTATTGAGATACGGGCCGATTATGTTGACAAACATCAAAAATATAGATTTTTCTTTTTTGGTCTTATATGAAAGAAAAGGTCTTCAAAATTAATCTGGTCTCCAAAAAAGAAAAATCGCTATTTTTGTGATGTTTTTCAACATAATCGGCCCGTATCTTAATAAATAGAACGCCGACTTCCGACTCATTACGGCAGATCGGGTCACATATGGAGGATTTGAGCAGTGCATGATTTCATTCTTCAGTGGAAGTCTCTGAATTATATTTTTTTCCAACATGGATTTGTATGTTTCTCTGCTGTAAAAGATGTGAGAGGGAAATTTATTATTTAGTGTATTTAAAAATATTATCCTGAGTAAAGGTCTCTGATTTAAGAGCTAGAAATTTAATAAGCTGAGGATCAAGCATTAAAACTAGATAACCATAGATTTATTTAAAAAAAAAAAAACCCACTTGTTTACAAAATGATTTAATGAAGCTTGTGAGTGAACATTTTGCTGTTATGATCTGCTTTCATCCACACTGTTACTCTGCAGGGGGAACCAGGACCCAAGGGTGAGCCAGGCGAGAAGGGGCTTCCGGTAAGCGTGTTTGGGGCCGGTAACACTTCATTGTGCATCATACACACTCCGGCCTTTCGCCTTATAGGAGAGGATGGGGAGAGCAGTCAGACCCAGAGAGTAATCAACCCAGTCCAGAGCTAACCTCAGCATTCCTTTCAGACATGTAGTTCGTGTTTTAAATGTGTAGATATTTAAATTCATTTGACAGTTTTAGAGCGAGCCGGAGTTTGATGCCTTTTATGCAGAAGTAATCTCTCTTCTATAACATCCTGTTTCTCTTTGCCTCCTAATCGTTGTGCTTAGAGCGATTTGAACGTAAGGGATTTTCTTTTCCAATTTTTCACCTCACTGCTGTAATGTTTTCTTATGTTGATCATCCGACATCATCACAGCGACGTGTTTAACATCATCCAACCACGCTTTGTCCATCAGTGGAATTTCCATCTTTACGTTTGAATAAACAAAGAAACGTTTAAGAGAAGGATGTAATGATTATGGCTTAATCAGTTAGGAATATATTTAATACATATTGTTGACTTTTTATTCAAGAGAAATTCCACTGATAGGAATGCTGGCAAAATTGCTCACGTGGCCTGCTTACTGTTTATTTATTTATTTATTTATTTATTTATTTTATTAATGTGCACATGTTGACGTGTTCATAAATGTAAAAGCTGCCCTCATATGTTGAAATGAGATATTGTACCATTTTATCTGGGGTCAGATCAATTATAATGTGAACACTGGTGAAGGATCTTATTTCAGCACGAGAGGGCAACTTTGACCTGTGTAATGACTTTGTGTTTGTTTGCTGTTTATTTTGGTGGTGGGGGTGCTGTCTCTGAGTGTTTACCGTGTCACACCATCCTCTGTCCGACCCTCTGCCAGCCTCCGTCTACATGATCACGTCTCACAGTCATCCTCTAAGCCTCGGTTTTGGCATACACACAACATACAAATGCCATATTTCTTTGTAAAAAAAAAACTTACCCAACTTAAGTGTCCCTGAGCAGTCCCTCAGATGAACAGTTCAGCAAGATTGTGTTAGCTGGCCACATTACCCTTTTCCACCAGTTCCGTTCCAGTTCACAAACTATTTCTGTAGCAGTGGATCCGCGGTACGAGAGCAAACCACATCTCCATCAGTTTGCTATACCTCTTTTCCACTGCACTGGTGCTGTAACCAACCTGAATTTCCTTTGACTTAAAGGCCCAATTGGTGATGAAACTGTAACCATGTCACACTGCACAAAGCAATATATTTAAATATCCAAATGCAGTTTTGGCACCAATTCTATAAATTCTTTTCAGTGGATAAAAATGCCCCAGGTTCCACATTGGTAATTGGCAAACCGAAACATCACCGGCACCGGTGGAAAAGAATCATCAGAGAATCCACTAGTTACATACATACTCATAAAGCACAGGAAGTTTTCAAGTAGCAGTTGAAATTTTCCCTTGAACACTTTGCAGTTGTCCAAAGTGACACTATGAAACTGAAGTTTCTTCTAGAGACCACAGTGATTGCATGTTTTAGATTTTCTTTGGTACAACAGGACAGCCGCTTTCAACCGGTGGTCCACAGCTTGGCGGCAATGCAGGTGGTCCGTGACATGCAGTCCAGTTTCACTACTGGAATCACTTTTTAAAAATGATTTCATTTTATTTATTTTACAACATTTATAACATTTCTGGATGTTTTGGGCATCTTTATGAATAGTCCTCCCCCTTCTCACACACGTGGGCACGCAGTGGGCCGCAGACTAGTGGGCCCAATGGAGGTCCCTGAGACAGAACCAATTATAAACCCCTGCCATAGGACATCAGCAGTGTTGTCAATATATGTTTCAGTCCTGATTCTGTTTTAAGTGAAATGTGTCAAACTGTTCAAACCTTTTTCAAGGTTTTTGATGGTACTGTTTCTGCGCTGGTGGAAATGAGCCAAAACAAAGTCTTAAAGTACATATAATCCCTCCTGGAAAACCAGCTCAAACAGCTGTGCTTTGATTCTATGACCATTCCAACCTTCAACGGCCGGTAAGAACCAACTTAAAACCAAGTTTTCGGCCTTTCATTGCTCTGAGAGCACACGAGTTTATATTTCTGTGTCCATTCTATGTTGTTGTGTGTATCCCAAAAGCCCCAGTGCCATAGTGGTTGTGGGTACATTGGTACCGGACCTGGAGCCAGTGCGGTGAACGATGGGGAGGGAGAGACCTGAATGGATACAGCAGTCCTCCAGTGTCCCACAATGCATTGCTGCATGGCTCCATCCCATTTCGCCGCTTTAAATACTTCCTGTCTGCTTGCTCGCTCTCACCTCTAACCCGCTCTCCGCTTTATGCTCCATGCCGAACATTAGTCAGACGAATGGTCCATCCGTTTAGATAATTCCGGCCCTTAGTCACCATTGACTGCGGGCGCGCCGTAGCCGTTATATTTATGCCGCGAGTCTTTCAATGATTGTCCACGAGAGCCTGAAGAGCTTGTTATTCTGGACCCGATCCTGGTCCATAACCAAGTGACTAATGGGCTCATGCAAAGTCTAAAGACGTTAGAACAGCAAAACCACCGCGGTCCATAAATCACAAAGCAAAGATGATTCACCGGTGCAAAGGTGCAACTTCTATATCGTCTCCGGAGGCACACATATCATTTGTTTTCCGCAATCAAACACACACACACACATCTCTCAACCGCGGCCATATTATTCTATGTTCCCTAGCCTGGCTCTGCTCTATTTCTAGTGAGTCTGAGATATTCACGAGTAAAGCCAGAGCGCTGTCTCGAAATGAATAAGTGGCAACTTTGTTAGACGAGACACCCTGTTTAATTTGGCATGGGTTCCTCCTCCTTTCCCTTGACACAAACTAATTTCTGTATCCACTTCCCTCATAACCCTTTAACTAAGTTCATGACCGAGTCAATGACAACCTGCTCGAGTCTCTCTGTTACTGACCCCTGTCTTTGACCTTTGCCATGACCGTTGTTTTGTAGCATGTGTGTGTGATGGTCTGAAATGCGTTATTAGGCAAATTTAACAACGCCTTCCAACGGCATGGACAGTATTCTCAATAGTGAACTAGAGAAAGCACAAACAAAAGCTGTGTTCTGAACAGAAGCATTATCGAGTAATGTAATCATTTGTCTGTTTTCTCTTATGTTATTACTGTTCTACTATATACCATACCCAAGTGTTTCTCAACCTTCCTCCTCAAAACCCTACACTATGCACAGATTCGGTATTTCCTACAGAAGAATGCTAATTGTCTAATCAGAGGCAGCAAGTGTACTGTGCTTCAGAAAACCCAAAACTGTGCAGAGCTCTTTGAGAGCCAGGATTTAGAATCACTTGCATATGTCCTATTAGCTGTCAGTGACTATAGGCCAATTATAGGATTATACTTTTTAAGAACACCTAGTTATCAGAACATTATCAGAGGAAGAAAGTTCAGACTGAGAAGGTATAAAGCCTGGCCTGACATTTGGTCCAAACATTTTAACTGGGAGAAACAACTCCCTTTATTATTAGACGCTAACACAGTCCTGCTTTAGTGTAAAAGTGCCTTTGGTTTTGACCATCCATAAGTTCTCAGTCATCCAGTTCTGACCATAGGGCCATTGTTTATAGGCTGTAAAAAATGACAGTCATTTCAAATAACAATAACAATAGTAAATAACAATAAAATATTTATCACCTTTCGTTAGAACACCCGTAAGCAGCACAAAATATGGCTTCTTAGGGTCAGGCCCCCGATGTCACAAGATGGCAGTGATATTGATACTTTGTTGAAAGCTCCAGGCGACGTCTATGTGTATATGTCTATTACTATTGACCAGCGTTTTTCAATCCCAATCCTCACGGGCCACCGCTCTGCACAGATTCGACATTCCCGACCCACAGCACAGCTGATGCTACTGATTAGCTAATTAGCAACGTAGGACCAGCGTGCGACAGTGCAGGAAATACCGAATATGTGCACAGCGGTGGGCCGCGAGGACTGGGATTGAGAAACGCTGCTATCTACTACCAAAAAATTTGTAGTTTATCCGATAAAAGACATTAAAATGATATTTACACCATCCTTCTGTATTACATTCTGAAAGTGTGGTTCGTATGAAGCTTCTCATCCAGAACAGGCCTTATGGGCCACTCCACCCAAAGATTCTATGGTGGCTAGCCATAAACGAAAGCGAATTGGCATTAGTTAATCAGTCATACTATCCAGGTTCCTGTTTATTCTGGTGTTAGCCATGTAGCTTCTTAGGACAGAGTTCTTCTTTACTGAGTATGTTTTTATGGCATGACAAACTAAAACGACCTTCTCCCAGATGGCTGCCCGCGCGCCTGTTATCTGCATGCTAGTGTTTTTAGTCGGATTTGGAGCATGGCTAGATGGGGAGGGGGTGGGGTAGCTACTTGGGAAAGGGATTCAATGTTTCAGACTGAATATTTTAACCCTGTTAACTGCTAATACGGACCGAGTTAACCACCGAATGCCCTGCATCTTGGCAAGTGCTTGGTCTGGCTCTGGCTCCCATAACTTCTCGGCTGTATCTGTTCTCCACAGGGGGACGGCATACACCAAATCCGTGAAGCCCTGAAGATCTTAGCCGAGAGGGTTTTAATCCTCGAGACTATGATCGGTATCCATGGTGAGTAGGAAAGCCAGAGAGACAGGGTCAAGGTCAGAAATCAAGCGTCAGGATGGGGGTGGGGGCATCTTGAGGAGTAAACAGGGGTTAAAAGGAGGAGACGAGGGCTGTCAAGTGACTGATCCATGCCAGCTGCCTGATCCGTTCTGCGCCTGCACCTGCTTGCCCACATGGAAACATGACATGTTTCTTCATGATTTGATCCAGGTATTTACCAACACCAAAGCTCACTTAAGGATTTGATGATGCAGAGAGTTACAGAGCATAAATCAGATGCTTTATATGAGTTTGGGGTGATGGTGAACTAGGGGTTAGGCAACTCTCCTATGGACCAGGAGGTGTGGGTTTGAATCCTGCCTCCAACTTTACTATCATTGGGTCTCTGAGTAAGACCCTTAACCCCAAGTTGCTGCAGGGAGACTGTCCCTGAAATTAGAAAATGATAATCGGTCTGGATGAGAGGGTCAGCCAAATGCCGTAAATGTAAATGTTCAACACGTGTGGGACAGACCCGGCTGTGCCATAAAAGACATTCAGCTGGGTTTCCTGCATATGCTTTACTGTTCGGGCAGCTGGCCCGTATCGGGCACTGACGAGGACCTGGTCCCAAATCCCAGAGTGAACAGAGGGTCAGTAGAGGGACACAGGCTGGCACTCAGGGACCGGACCCCCGGTACGGCAAGCTGACACCACGATGCCTGATGCTGGGCCTCTCTGTGCTTGTCGCTGCTCTTGATCTTTGGTAGGACATTAGTTTGAAGATGTTCCAGGACCTGCAGGCCGACCTGGAGCTGCTGGCTCGCAGGGTGCAGTTGCTGGAGGCGATCATCTGGCCAGGTAACACTGCTGCCCCCTCCTGGAGCCTTGCTGATGTGACGGGCAGGAGGGGATGGGGCAGGAATAAGCAAGTCCAGTCCAGTCCTGGGGTTGGGGGCGCTATACGTATGTAGTTTTGTCCAAAAAGTACAGCTATCGGAACTGAAAGAAACTGGAAGAACTCAGCGTCGTTATTTGGTACTGGTTATTTTAGCTGAACTTTTCTAGAGCATTTTTCTACCCCACATAGTGTGATATCATTTTCTGTATAAATGAATTTAAAAGTTACTTAATATTGAGGGTTGAGACCTTACCATGTGATCCCTAAGCATTTGAACTTGAATATTTGATTGATTTTAAATATGAGAAATAGGTACAGAAAAGATCTTTTATTCTAGAACCACATATTTATTTGTTGTAGGCACAAAAACATTTTAAACTTGAGTAATACTTTTTTTAAAAATCATTCTCAGTACTAATCAAAGGCCAACATTAATGGAATGATGCACCAGCATGATGCCATGCGATTTACTGAAAGACGCAGTCCCCAGTTGGAATTAAGCGGTTCAGAGAATGAATGAATAGAAATAATAAATATTAGTCCAATAAACTCACAAACTGCAGAATCATCAGAATTATATTAGCTGTTGAATCGTCAACCAATGAATCGATGTAATATCGTATCATGATGAACTTTGAGATTTACACCCTGACCCCTCACCTGCTAGAATTAATTTAGTCTAAAATCTTAGTTCTTAGTTGGTTAGCGGTCTAACCATGGATGCACTTGTAGCAGTTTGTGTGCTGTGTTTCTCCCACAGATCCGGACATTGGGTCTGGAGACGGGCCGTTTGGTGCTGCGCCAACCGAGTTCTACCGGAACAAACGGGCCGGGATCCTGCCGATCCAACTCAGACCCCTTTCCCCCTCCACGGAGGACAAGGTCCGGGGCAAGTAGTTCCTGCGTTCCAAAGGTCAGTCTCTCGTCCAAGCTTGGCCTGGCAAGAGCCCATTGAGTCCCGAAGAAAAGCCACATCCCTAATGCAAAGCCGCCAGCAGGACGGGAGACCTCAGGGAAGACCACCGCGTGCTGCAGACCTCAACAAACACCTCCACTAGGAAGCAGTTCTAATTATGACGCTGAACTGATCTTCACAGGAAGCAAATGGAAATGAAATGCAATTAAACTGGTGCTGAAATAGCTGTAAGTAAGTAGAAAACATACAACACAGGACAAGAAAGGGGACGTTACAAGCTGGTAACCCGTGGCGGAGTTTAAAGTTTTATCATGAGGAAGAAAGACCGTCCGATCGTTATTAATCTCCGAAGTTGCCAATATATATAATCCAGCAGACCTCTTAGAGACAGTAGTAAATATATTTAATGTAGGAAAACATATTCAGTCACACACTTTTAAAAACATCTCAGCAATAGATTGCAAGCATAGTTAATCTCCCTAGCATAAAATGCACTATGTAGATACAAAAAGCTTCTTTTTAACCCCAAAACAACAATACTGCCATTAAAAACAGTACATCTCATCATGCTGTGTCCATGCCCTCACATGCAGAAAATGAAGTTAAATAACATTTACAGAACATCAGTTCTGCTTATATTATTCAATTTTATATTGTTCTTTGTGTGTAGATTATGTTTTGTTTTATAAATGCGGCATTGAGATTGGATTTGGAATTGAATAGATTTTACATCTTCGTTCTTCTGTTGTATATTGCAGTTTAGATATAGGATCTGTGTTTTTATCACCCACCAAATAAAAAATATATTACTTGAAGATAGACAGACTGCAGAGCTGAAACTGACCCATCAAAACTAGAACGAAAGAGAATTGCTAAGTTATTAAAGTGGCTAAACAAAAAAGTTAATGTTGAACAAATAGTTCAGCTTTAATGACAATTTATTACAAATAAAGTCCTTCAAACTTTGTGCTACAAATAAATTAAAAGATGATTAAAAGATGATTCAGAGTAAAATGGACTGATCTGGTGGATACAGGTAAAACGTTATTAAAATTAAAGTAAAAAAAAGAATTAGTGTTGTCACAAAAAGTAGTCTACCCTGTTACTGAATACACTAGTGTAAAAATAAAACATCTTGAAATACTAAAAAAGTTATGTATGTCAAACCATGGAAAATGAATGGGAGTTCCCACCTTTTAAAGAGAAAGCCTGATGCACAAATGGGAAACAGCAACACGCAACTTGAATTCTGTTTTTTATTCTGTTTGTGTGACGCTCCGTCATTCTTACATGCAGCATTAAACTGATTTCTTTTTGTAAGGGTTGTCTTTCGATTGTCTTGTTTTAGCTCTATATAAATATTGTTGTTAATTATTTAAAGATGAGTATTAGTAGTTGTCATTGTGTTTTGTATGCCAGTTCATGTAACATCTCTTGTATTTCCTCATTTTGGGCTTTTTAAAACATTGAATTTTGTCTTTCAGGCGTTCGTAATGGTGGTAAAACACAATAAAAGCTGTTATGTGTTTTTTAAACTCAATCTTTGTCAAAACTTGTGATGTGTTTATGCACACCCGAGACCTGAACTCAAATTGAGCCAGGGTTTTTCCAATTCATTCACATCTGAAACAGCATTTTACTGATTATCTTTCTAAAATATTGTAAACATAACCCAACTTTGAAGCAACATTCCATCCAAAGAAACTATAGTATTACAGTTAGTGAGTGAATGAAAATAATTTACCATTAAGTCTACATAAGTTTAATACTCAGTGAGTCACATTCCAGTCTTTGTGTATATGTTCCTTTAAGACATTTGGTACCACAGATGATCCATTTTCTATGGATACATCATTTTACTCCAACACAAACAACATAGTCACAGTAGTATTTTAATTTGTCAGGAGACAGATTTCTTCCTGTTACACAACCTACTCTAAAAATGAGTCCATCCTAACATCTCTACCATATCTTAATCATCTAGTGAAATAAGTTCTGCCCAATATACAAAATAGTAAATAAATAATTTCCCTTGTACCACAACATGATGTGTAACTGTCACCACTAGGCTTAACTTAAGGTCAGAATTCTGGTTGAACTCAAACTGACAAACAGTCCCTAGTTGTGCCTCGCCATGCATTATTTTCATCTGGAAAAAATCAGATGTTATTTTTCAGTCCTCAGTCTGTGTTAGTTGATAGGAGATTTTTTCCCTTTAGAGACCACAACAACCTCCTCCCCGATCTGGTTGTCGATCAGCAGGGAAATCGCTCCGTCCAGCTGTCCTGTAGCGGCCAGCGCTACCACCGCCTTCTCCGTCGGGAAGCCCATCTTCTCCAACTGCTGCAGCCTGGGAGTAACAGACAGCAAATAGGTAGTTAAATCACAACTTTAAAAAAACAGGAATTTTCCATGACTAATCTATAATCTATAACTCAAAACAAAACAAAAGTAGTAAAAAGTTAAAGAAAAAAGTACTTACCTGTTTTTTAAAAAACTTTAAAAAATATTTTACTGTATGTGCAGATGCACTCCTCTACAAAATATTTCCAAAAATAGCCATTTGTTTTTGGTATAAAATCTGTTACTTTTTTATATTCCAAAGTATAATTGCAGAAAATAAATATTAGATATAGTCAGACATTTAACACATTCAGGGCCCTATAATTAAGCCTAGACCTAGACTAGCTTTGAGTTTCAGCGGTGAATCTCCACTGGCACTACAATTTAGTCCAAGACTAGGCTTAATCTTTGTTCAAGAAACCAGCCCTTAGTGTATAAAGTAGGGGTGTAACAATAAATCGGTTCAATGATAACCAAGCCTATAGCATGGGTCCAAAATGAAAACATCGATCAGGCATCATACACATTGCAATGTCACTTTATATTGAACAGAAGGTCTATTTACATTAAAAGAGAATATTGATTGTCTTTCATTTAACTGTCTGGTTGAGCTGGGATTCTGTTCTGCAAGCTGTGACTGAGCTCTTACACACCTCAGTGAGGAGACAGAGGATTTGGGCACCTCCACCTTGTCTGCTGTGCCTTCAGGTAGGTCTTGTAGTGATGCTAGGATCCCTGCCCTTAGCAGCTGGTCATCTAAAAGCTGAGTGTCTGTCATCATCACAGGCTGCTGCTGTTGCCACGCGTGTGAGATGTAGAAATCCTCCAACTGGGACCTACCGGAAGATGCTGCATGTCCCACATGAGACGCCTCGATGTAAGATTCTGGCCTGGAATGCAGAATGACAGCAGGGATTTCAGTATTATCTTGCTAAAAGACATTACCTTGCCAAAAAATGACCTGTCTTCTTACACAATATACAGTATAATCATTACATTACAAGGTTTTACCAAGAGAATGCAAAGTCAACAATGACCTTTGTGTGGGGCTGATGTAGGTTGGAAGCTGATAGCTGTGGACAGCTGAGGGAACATAGGCCCAAGTTGGCAGGCAGAAGCAGAAACCAAAACTCTCCAACTTCTGTATGATTTCAATAAACTCAGAGCTGTCTATGAAACATGTTAAGTACGATCTGAGTCTGGCTATAACCAAAGGTTTTATACGGCATTCATTAGAAGCTCTTATACAGTGATTCTCCTCTCCATATTACAGCAGCACTTTTCCCTGGAGCAACTTGGGCTTAAGGGTCTTGCTCAAGTGCCTAATTGTGGTAGAGCAGAGCAGAGCATTTTGAAGTGTAATAATATTTTAAGCTTTCTGGGTTTACACTGTGTCTGACTATACATAAAAAGAAAATGTGACATATTTTTCAAGTATATATTTTGAAGTCTGACATCTTAATTGATCACACTGGGTCTTTTTTTTTTACCCATAATTTAAAATGTGTTGTTTTGTGTAATGGAAAAATTCCCTTTCACCATGTCAATGAGTTCTTGAGAGTTTTACAATGTGTGTTCGTTAGAATTTTACATATGTGTTCTTAAAGGCATATGATAAGTTGTTCGGTTGAGCCTGATAATAAATCTCGTGAATGTATAACTCCTTAATGCAAAGCAAACCGTCGTGAAAGTATAACTCCCCAATGCAAAGCACAAAGGAGATACTGTGTGTGTAAGAATTGGTTGTTGAAACAGAGCGTTCCAGCTGCCCAGCTATCTGCAAATGTTTCAAGAAATGATAAAGTCTCTGCAAGAGTATAAATTCTCTCTCCCACCTCTCCCCCTTAGGTCTTCGGACTCAGACTAGCTCTCTGTCGAACACCTCCTGCTTAAGCAGTAATACTTTGTTAATTAATAAACTTTTTCTCTGATTACTACGATTTTGTCTTGGTGAATGTGTGCCTAGGAAAATAAGTAGTAATACTATATTTTTCCACAACATTTTGGTTTATGAATACTGTACAAAAGCATGCTTTACTTTGTCTCTGCTTGTTTTATATTCTCCTTTGAAATATCATTAGGATAGATTTTATAATAATCATGTACTCAACTTATTAGAACTGTTAAATACAACTTATTAGATATATTAAATATATCACTGATAATCCTTTAACTACATAAACTGGCCAAAATGGTCAATTTCACTGTATTATAGCATACAATAATAACAATAGCTCCCAAAGGATATTTATGAACGTGGGTTATTGGCAGTGTAATAAATAATTGCTTCTGTAGGCACTGTTTAAAACAATAGTTTGCATAGTGGGCTTCAACAACAATTTTCAAAATTGAGCAATATTTACTATTTTGAAAAATAAATGAAGAACAACTAATTAATTAATAACTGATAAGGGGTTATAATAATTTAGGTAGTATTCACGTATACAATGCATACAAGAAAATGTTTAATCTTTTGCTCTGTTTTTGCACAGTGGGAATTATTTAACCATGATTTAGGAAAATATTTTTGTACCTGTAATTATATGTATGCATAGAATTATTCTAACAGCGCATCAACACTATGAAGCACCCTACTCTACCTCTGGAGATAAAGGATACAGTTGAGCCCCAGGCAAATTGCGTAAAAGTGCAGCAGGCCCGGCACACTGGGAAGCAAAAACAAGTGGAGCAGTAAGAAGCACCAGGGCAAACTCCACACAGGCAAACAGCGCAGCACTCGCCTTTGCTTCACCTGCCTGCACTGGGCAGTAAACAGGGCCAGCAGTGTAGCCGAGTAGCCGCATATTCGGCTGGCCTCGTCCCCCATCACGAAAAGAAAGAGCGCGTAGATGGGGGGGAGGAGGGCCGTCGTGAGGAGGGAGAGAGTGAGGAAGGCCACCGTGCCCCATCTCCTCTCCTGGCATGGCCCTAGGCCCAGCAAGAAGGCAACATTACAGAGAAGAGACACCGACTCCTCATGGCTTACGGCGTAGAAGGTGAAGTCTGCAAATGAAGATGAGAATAATAAATAATAATACTAATACTACTACTAATAATACTAATAATAATAATAGGAAGAAGAAGAAGAAGAATCATTCAAAAGCAGTAACACAGGCTAATATGGGCTGTAATAATGTCATGTGAAATTTATTTTAGTTGCTTTGTGTGCTTTGATATGAATGGATGGGATGGTTTCATATGGATTGCTGGCTCCTGAACTAAATAAAATTGAAATCATGTCGATTCAGACTCTGTGATATCAGCAGACATCAAACTGTATTGCACGCAATATTGAATAGTGTTGAAATGTATGATTTGCACTCCTAATTACTAAATGTAAGATAATGAAAAGAACAAATTAGACATATCAATATAAATAAATGTCATGACAATGAAATGATAACAATTTGGGAACACCTAAAAACGAAACGAAAATGTAAAAATCTATTTTAAACAGCGGAGACAATGAGTTAAACATAGTAAATATTACAACGACTTTAAAAAAAAAACAAAACAAACAAAAAAAACCCCACAAATTGCAGAATGGCCAACTCAGGTGCCCTTTAAGATTAAATATCCTCCTAAAACTCACCATAAACTCCAGGAAATTCACCACCCGGTCCTAAACTTAAACTCGAATGAATTCCACAAAGCCAAACTAACACGATGACGATCAGAATGGAGGCTGTGCCAATGCAAAAACCTGGACGATTAGATCCAAACCCAGACCAGGCTGGAAGGAGATGGTTCAACATTGCAAAGGAGGAAGGGGATCATCTGAAAGACTGCAACTGACACCGGCATCTATCCATCTGCGTGCAACGCTAAGATCAACATTTAAGTGTTTCAACCTCTACTCAGAGGTGCAGATGAGAATCGTATAACTAAACAAGAGTTCACTTACTACAGCTGTCAATCAAAGGTTACCATCAGCCTTAGCCATCAGATTAGTGACGTTTATAATCTTTCTTTTGAATTGCACATGCGAATATATCTGTTAAAGAATTTTACATTTCTAATGTCTAATATTTCCAGGAGTAAACAATAAATATTATTGATTTCTATGCAAAACTCGCCATTAAAACAGGTTCTAGTCTGTCCTACTTTATCTTGAAACAAAGCTTCCTGTTGGGCGAGTCCATTCTCGAGGGGGATCATACACAAAGTAAATATTTGAAGTAAATAGTAAAATAGATGTTGATTGTTGATCAACATTTAAGAATACTAAAGTCAATCGGTAAACGTAATAACGAATAAACGTATACGAAAAGACACGTAAATATTGCGTCAATTTATTAAAATGGACTCGCTCGCCCTCCCCACTTCCGCGCACGCAGCTTTGGTATATTTTGGGCCTCGTCACAGCGCACGCGCCTTTTGACTCAGCGGTAGCGAGATGGCGTCGGTTACGAGTAAGTTTGTACAATTTCAACATTTCGACATATTTCTTGTTTATCGCAGTTAAACTCGTCAACGGTTCTGCTTTTGTCGCCCGATATGAGCGCAGATGTGTACTTAACGAGATTTAGTTGTTTGTTGGCGTTGGAATATGGCCCGGAATTCTTTAGGTCAAACGTGTAGCTAACAGGCTAAGTCTGCTAACGGGCCGGGGCGCGTAATTACCGCAGCGCGCGGCTAATAATGCTAAAGTGTTCCTTGCGTTCTTATTCATTGTTAGCCACGTTAGCTTCAAGAGAAGCGCATATGGCGGCGCTACACAGCGTTTCGTTAAATTAACATTTTAAAATTAACGCCGGTTAAACTTTTGCCTTATGAAACCTTCCCTCCCACCCCTGTTCTGACAGTTAGCCGACTAAAAGCCGAATTTACGCGTTTTAATTGTCGTATCACGCGGTTGCTGTGTAAACAAAGCGCGGCGCGAATGTGGCCGTGATGAGTCGTTTTATTAAAGGCACACTTTGAGTTAAACGCAGCCTCCTTTTGGCTATCAAGCTAATAGGCGCCTTTAGCACAACACGTGGGTTGTTCTGTGTCTCTACAGTGAACCTGAATCTTTTTAGGAAATGATCTCTAATCAACTGTCTAAACTCACTGTCTCCGGGTCGTTAGACAAGTATTAGCACAGATGTAAACTCGGTTTTATTTGAGGATCGTTTCCTTAAATTGGGCTTTTTTTTCTTTCTTTTTTTTTTACAGTAGGTCTCCAGAATAGTGGAGATAAATTCGTTGTGCTAAAAATGTCGGATATCCCTTTACGAGTTACTTTGAACGGCTAAAATGAAGCGATGAATCATTCTAGAATAAATATTTCAGGGAGTCTTCGTTCAGACTAAAATGTAAAAATATATTCTTAGAGCTTATTGAGTTTTAAATCCATGTAAGTTGTGGTAAATGGATTGGTTTTTTATTAATAATTTGAAGTGAGACTAGGACAAGGCAGTTTATTCGCTGTGGCGACCCCTAAAGGTAGAAACCGAAGAGCAACAAACGTTAAGGTTGTCTTACAAGTTCTTTGAGTTTATTGAAAGGGGCTGGTGATCTAGTGGTTAGGATACTTGCCTGTAGACCAAGAGGTCATGGATTTGAATCCTTTCTCCAGTACTTCCATCGGTCCCTGAGCAAGTGATGGATGCAATTGCAATCTGCTTGTGTAGTTCTCTAGTAGTGACTCTAGTTGTGTAGACTTTCTAGTAAATGCTCTGATCCCTAGTTGATTTAGATTTCTTGTAGTGTACACCTAATCCTGAGGATGAAATACTTTTTAAACAGCCAGTTTATCGCCTCCTCACACTCCACTGCTGTTTTCCTCTAACTTTTCAGACCAATGCCGTTAGCGTAAGCAGTGTTAGTTTAGAAATTGACCTGAGTGGTAGGAATGCAAATGTTGTTTTAAAAATCTGCAGACACAGCAAATCTAGCCTTTGTTTGATGTAGCCTTTGTTTGCTGGTATATGTGAATATAGAACATGGACTGTTTTATTTGTGTAATAAGCTTTTGGTGTGTTATTGTGAGTTGCTTGATATTAACTTTTATCTTTCAAACTGGAAGGTATGCTATTGAATTTCTAAGGCTCATGCTGATGTTATGTTTTTGCTTTTGCAGATTACAGTGGTTACAGCCAGACTGGAGCCCAGCAAGCGTAAGTTAGTTTTTACATTAGTCATCTTTACGTAAGTCTTAACTATAGTCCTATAGTGTATATATCACCTTTAACGGGTGTTATACACAGTTAAGACAGCACAGGAGACCACCGTGCTTTTCATGAGTCATTTAACATACCTAGTTCATGTAATGTATCATGCATTTTAAACTAATTTTCAGTTCACTTTTATAGTTTGTGCAAAAGCCACCCCTTGTGTGAGCCACCTCTTATTTCATCATATATTACTCCAGACCTTGTTTTTAAATGTAGTCTTGTGGAATAGTATTTTCATGTTAGCATGTGCTGCAACACATCACTATACCAAGTGTCATTTTCCAAGCAAACTATAAAGAAATAATGGGTAGATCAAGACTTCTGCACAGAACTCTATTCAGTACACTTTTATTCAGAGCAATTGAATTCCTAATTACAGGGTCAGTATTTTGGTATTGAACCCAGAAAGATATCTGTTGGAAATGATCACCAACAAATGGTTTTCCCTTCCGTTTCCTTCACTTGTATCAGGCTTTTTAGTCACTTGAATCCAGCATTTAATGTTTGTGGCAGGACCAGAATAAAACTGGATGGTAGTTTTCAGGGAAAATATTTTAAGTTGCATACTTGTTTATATATAATTTTTTTATTATGCACTTCAGTGACGAATCATGATTGATTTTTTTTTTTTTAATCTTAAAAAAAGACTAAAAGGGTTTGTTTTGGTGTAGGTACAGCTCTTATGCTGCCCAGCCTGCTCAGGGATATGGACAAACGGCACAGGTAAGCATAAAATAGGGCTATAATAATCAGTACTTTGTTTTTAAGCCAGTAGTTGCAACATGTGCCATATCCTCTGCCTGACTCTGTCTGCAGCAGGGTTATGCTCAACAGGATTATAGCACATATGCCCAGCCTGCTGCCACTGACTCTGCGTATGGCCAAACAGCGCCTGCTGCGACTGGGTACGCCCAACAGCAGTATGGGGCCACTTACGGACAGTCTGCTGCTCCAGGTATTCATTTACATTCACAAAATTTATTAGTCACTCTTAGCCAGAGCAACCTCCCTGTGTCTTTGCAGCATTTTGGGGTTATGTAGTAAGAGTACTGGCATTAGAATAGAGCTAGATTTAAGCCTCCTACCTCTTGCTTCTTAAGCAAGTGTCGTACCACTAGGCCACCGCCACCCCATGTTTTAAAGATGCAAGATTTTTTGACACACACAGTTAAGTCCAGTTAAAAGGTAGTGAAATGCCTCAACATTATTTTTCTCCTCTTTATCTTGATCAACAGGTAATTTCTCTTGCGATCTGGACATCGCAAAAGTATTAACTTGTCTTGAGAAAATGACCTAAATTGTTTTCTCTAGATCACAAGTAGTTGTCCTGTTGGGTCATTTTCCTATACACATTCATACACAGTTGTGCATTTGCCATGCCCTTTTCACTTTGTCTTTATCAAAAGGTTGTGTTTTGATTGTTCTCGTAAAGGGTTTGTATGATTTAAATTAGAAGTTTGCCAAAAATTATAGTTTGACGTTTGCCGTACACAGCTGGCTATGCTGCCCCTCAGTCTGGTGCCCAGAGTTACAGCCAGCCGGCTCAGGGCTACGGGTCGAGCGCCTACTCAAGCACCACCGCGGCTCCTCCGGCACAGGCTTCCTACAGTGCCCAGCCTGGCTACAGCGCCCAGACTGCGTATTCTGGCTACAGCCAGCAGCCTGCTGCATCTGCGACTCAGAGGTGCCTGGAATTTTTCCCACATTCCTACATCAAGAGTACTGTATTGCCCTGTCTCCCATGGTGTGCCCGTATGTTCGTTTTCCTGTGTTGGCAGTTGGTTGCCAGCATGTGGCTTTTGAATGGGCTCGTCTTTTGTGGTAGATCAACAGATCAAGCTTCTATAAATAATGTTTGTAAAGGGCAGTCTGGCATCACTTAATGGATAAGTACAATTATGCAAGGCTGTAACTTCACCCTTGTCCTAGACTGGATCCTAGTGTGAAACAGTTTATGAGAAAAGGCCAACCTATGGACTTTGTTTTTTGCTCATAGTTCATTTACAAGGTTTGTAAATGTCAACAATTAAAGCGGGGCTATTATTTTTTTCAAATGAATGAGTGCACATCTTTAGGATTATAAGTAATGCACACTTACAGTAATATATTTAATGGGCCAATACATGAATACTCACTGGGAAAGCATTAGCAGACTATCTAAAAAATAAAAACGGTTGTTAGTTTACGTCATTTTGAGGTTATGAATGTCAGTTTTAATTCATTTTCAGTTTGTTGGTTAAGCTTGATCCAGCAGTGACTTTCTTTGTTTTTCACCTTTTTGTCTTCCTCTTATTCTTGCAGCTACTCTGCTTCTAGCCAGCCTTCCTACTCTCAGAGTAGCTACTCCCAGCAGCCGAGTGCATACCAGGCACAGCAGCCTGGCTACGCTGGGCAGCAGCAGCAGCAAGCTGGGTATGGTCACGGGCCACCTCAGCAGGCCGCATCCTCTGCCTACCCACCTCCGGCTAACGGCTCTTATGGCCAGCCTCAGTATGGCCAGCATGGAGCTCCTCAGAGCAGCTATGACCAGTCTGCACAATACAGTAAGAATTTGATTTCACTAATTTAAAGCATGCAGTGTAATAGGCAAGTTCTTGACTTGCCACATGGAAGGTCTCATTAACCCACAGTAGCATTAGTTATATTAGCCATGCACATATTTACTCAAGTGAAAAATGTCAGTAATGAAACCAGGAATAATCAGTACTGTAGATGTATTTTTGCTTGTTTAGTGCAGACTTATGATGGTTCTGATTTTCTTTTTGCAATCCAATATTGAATGTTATACGTGGATATGCAGTGAATGTAAATCTACATGATTTCTTTAGGAAGTGTAATTGCAACTCGTATAAAAATGAAAGAAAAGATGTTGCGTCAGTCTGTGATGCAATGTGAGCTCTTTAAAATAAATCTTCACACCATTAATGTAGAATGTTGCAGTAGGTATAAAAGGCTCTTTTACACTGTCTGCAGACCTGTTTGTTGTAGAAAACCACCCAACTTGCCTCTGCATGTTGATAGTCCAGCATATGATCGGCAAAGAAAGGTTGGGAACTAAGATCAGGAGAACGTTAGAATGAGTTAACACTTGAGTTTTACTGTGGTCAGTTTTTTAAAAAAATGTGCTAAGCTATTGTCTTATTTTCCTTTTCTGATCAATTTAACTTCCCTGTTCTGCCTTTCTACTTCAGGCAGCTACAGTCAGAGTGGTGTGAGTGCAGGTTACGCCAGCTCCCAGCAGCAGCCGCCCCCGCGTGGGGCTTATCCAGGACCAGGGGATTCCTACGATAGGGGCGACATGCGTGGAGGGCCACGGGGTCGGGGGCCAATGGGCCGTGGAGGCATGGGGTAAGTTCTAACCCTTGCCATGTTTTCTCTTTACTGTTGCAGGTGTCCAGGAGCTGCTTCCATCTAGGACTGCATCATGTGCTGACATTACTTCTCATGCTTATTAGAGCACAGATCTGCATGTCACATTTCACAACAGATTTAGACTGTGGTATGTGTAACAAGATTGCATACTTCAGTTTCCTCATTTTTGACCATTTACTGTTAAACTGAAAAAATTAGCAGTGTCAAAAAAGTGAGCTAGTTTCTTCAGGTAGGTTGTTATAAGAATTTTATCAACTACGTTTTTGATCCTGTATAGTTGTTGAAGAAATAAAGTATGGCAGTGTCACCCTAAATGAGTATTGGATAGGCTCACTGTTCAGCACAAAGTAATAAGAATCTTTTTTTTTTTTTTTTTTGCTGATGCCCATCTTGCCGGCATCATGCTTTTGTTTTCCCTCCCTGCCAGAATTTGACCGTTCATTTAAGATGAATGACTACTACATTGATAATGCCAGTGTGAAGTGGGGCTTAGAGTTCAGAATTTATAACACTTGTCAGTACTTGGAGGAAATATAGTAGTTCATGTAATTATACACACTGTTATTAATAGCAGTTGTGAGGTGCAGAAATGCCATCACTTTATGAGGTTGATGGTTTTTTTTTCCTCTTTCAAACTTCAGTTACTAGATATTGCTAATGTCCTTTCTAACTTCATTGGGGGATGGGTGTCTTTACTTTAGTGAAACGTCATACTAGATCTGTGTTCTAATAAAAGCATTTGCTATATTTTTCCTCTTAGCATATGATGCAGCCCTGGTTCTGAGAGGGGCTTTAGCCCTTATAACTGGATTTTATGTTCATACATGGGTAAATAAATAAATGGCCAGATGGTTTAATCTGTTTAGGCTAGGTAGTTTTTGCTGAGTTTCAACCTAATTAAAAAAAAACTGATTAACTTAAGCATTGTTAGGACTTCAGCAGTCCTCAATATCTTTGCGCAAACTCAGTATAAATACATTTTAATAGAATATGGCTTTAGGGTAATATTTGGAGCTGATTTATAGTCAGTGGTGTGTTTTCTACCTTTCTGGGGTGTAAATGTTTTTTGTGGTGGCTTGAAATGATACTTTGTTTTTAGGAGCTTTCCACAGTAGTTTTAATGAAATTAACTAGTTAGGGGTTAACTTAAGGGATTTGACAGTAAAGGAATCAATACTAGGAGAAAGCTACCCACATTTACTTAAGTATTTTGCAGTTACGTTCTATCACATTAAATCCAGAATTACTTGTGACCTGTATCTAGCATGCAATCTTTACCCCATTAGTTATGGTGAAGTGATTGCGGTAATTTATATAGGATTAGAGTTTATAGTAAAGACTACCTGTATTCCAAATCTAAAAAGTGCGCTTCAGACATCTAAACGTGTGGTATTGCATTAAGGCTGTAACAAAGTATGGTAACAAAAACAACTTTGCATTGCTTTGAAGTGGATTTTTAAAAAGGGTTTCTAAATATATTTGTTCTTGCTCTCAATCTGTGAACTGGGGAAAAAAAGTCACAATGACTGACAAAAACCAGTCGGAAAAAAATCTGATGGAAACGAACACTGATATTAACAGTATTACATTACATCCCATTGGAGTTTAATCTTATAGACATGTTTTGGTCTTTAGTCTTATAGGTCTTGATAATCTGCGTACCTCTGAATAGTAATATAAAACCTTCGAAACTTGAGGTGGTGTGAATAATACGTCACACTGTTGCTTTGGGATGAGAGTTTTTGGGATACACCCTTTCCCAGTTTCGGTCAGGTGGCTAGAGCTTCCTTTTAAAAGTTGAGCTCAGCAGAATTATAGACCTGTTGTGTATGAAGAGGTCCACCATGCGTGCTCCACCTTTTGTGATTTTGGGGTTGGTCTTGACATCGCTTGGTTGGGTCTTGGATCTGATCAGCATGGCCTCACCAAACTGGCGCACCATCCACAACGTTACTGGAGAGCCTTCTGATCTTGTGTTGCACCAAGGGATATGGGACATATGCAAATCCTATGTAACATCCAGAGATGTTCTTTGTAACCATTTGGACGAGGAATACTTTGATAACGAGATCATAGAAACTGCTCAAAGAATGGTTGCGGCCTCTTTGTTTTTGGCACTGGTTGGCCTGGGCCTGGCAGCCTTCGGATTGCGGTGCTGGACTCTGGGGCCAAAATGGACGAATGTGTCTCTGGGTGGTTTTGTTTCCGTCTGCTCTGGGCTCCTTGCCTTGATTCCTGTGGCCTGGTACGGTCACATCTACACCGACCTCAACTCGCCATCCCCTGATATTCACTTGGGTTACTGCATCATATTGGGGTACTTAGGAGGTGTTATGGAGATCTTGGCAGGGTTCCTCATGTTTGTTGCCGCTTGGCGACACAGTGGAGGGAAGGAGCTGGAATTCAATGGGAACGATCCGGCGCAAAGTTCCTCAAACTTTCAGATCACCATGTCGGATAAAAGCAAGATGGTCAATAGTGTTATCAATACCATCCCGTACTGCAATGACTCGTTTGGTGGCCATGTGACAGAGTAGTCAGTGTCTGATCCTGTCAGAATTATGAAGAGAAATACTGGAGTTCTGTCATCCCATACTTACTATTAGGACATTTCAGTACTTTTAAAGTAGATTTTCGATTCCAGACACTTTTAATGTTCAAGTTTTCACTGCCCTTTAACATACCCATGCACAATGTAGGTTTTTCTCTATTGAAGGATTACTCAATACCAACTCGGGTTTGATAGTTGTAGCAGTTCTTCTAGGTTATGAAGGATGCAGGTGTTGAGATTTTTGGGGTGTTTTTCTTCAGTGTGTCTTAAACCCTGCCTTCTCAAAAGGCCTTCTCATATGGTTTTGTTTTCTTTTTATGTTTAAACTTATGCATTGTGTAGTCACTGTGATTACTGACTACTATATCACTAATCAAATGGGCAATTTCTAGTCTAAGTGTGTTTTTCTAATCTAATTTGTTTGCTTTTTCTACTCGTGGTCTTATCAATTTACATTTGCAAGTAAGGAATGTCTAGTAATAATCAATTTACATTCCAAAATGAATCGGAGTTCATGGCCTGACATTTATAGTAAATTGTCCTTGCAAAAACTAAACTATGCTTGATCCTTTTTTGAATGAAACCATTTAATGGAATGAAGAGTATGTTAATATTTCTGATTCTCTGCTTACCAGCATATGTGGAGTATGAGCGCAGTTGTGCACTTTTTAAAAACTTAAATTCTTTGGGTGGGGCGAGGGGTAGCGGGTAAATAGACAAATTGTATGAATAAAATTCTCAAATGTAGATGTTAGCATTAAATGAGGCTATTGATATTATTAGAGAATGGAAATGGGCAGACCCCACTATCTTTTATTACAGTGTCTTCTGACTTCCACATCAGCAGACCGTTTCTCCCTCCCCTGTTAGAAAGGTATTTCCTTATTGGCAAAAGTATTTTCATATTTATTAGGTAGCATGGGGTAGATTTATGTAGTGGATTGTTAACTCAGTGCATTGAACTGCTGTTGATGATGCTATGTTGCCATTCTCGTGGAAGATATAGTAGAAAACATTTCACAGTTAGCAACTGAAATACCAGTAGTACCTATTCTTTACATTATGTAATAAATACTCTATAAGAAAACCAGACCTGCACAGCTACAAAGAATTAAAATGGATCCATGTGCTTTTACACGCAAGTGATTAATGGTGTCAAGTATTGATTTCAAACCACATCAAGAGGAGAGTCCATTGTAATGGTTTGTCAGTAAAATGTTTGATTTTATCAATTATTTATCCAAAGAAGGTAAGCATGTACATCTGTGTTGGAAATTTGGATGTTACTTAATTCAAAATACAAAAATGTTTTCTTATTTGGTAACACTTTGAGGTGCAGTTTCAGACCTCTGTCAGTTTTATGACTGATTTTAGTGTTTATTTCTGCAAAGTGTTACCAAATTTATTGTGATTCACTTTGTTTATATTGAAGGCTTTATTTTAACTGTCATTTGTATGCTACAGGTAACAGAGATCCATGTAAGAACATCAGTACTTAAACTAAGTACTTCTTTCCATTTCAAAGCCAGCAGCTCACAGGGGCGAAGGGGAACTTGCTGAATTCAACTGTTATTGCAGCTCTTGTTTAATGTTTTATTTTTGTTGGGAATTCTGTGTATTTGCAGTGCGATAAGAACTTTTTAAATACAGTCTTAAGTTTTCATGTGTGTAATAGTAATTCACTAAATTATAATCTTGCTTATTGTTTTTGTTTCATATGGTTGTAATGGGAACGCATTGATAAATTTTGCACTTGGGTTTTTTGAGTAACATGTCAAACGTTTAATGTATTTGAGTTAATGTTAGTTGATGTCTCTGTTCAGTTAATCAAATATTGGTTTATGTTAGAGAGTTTTAACACCCTTGCTATGAAACATGCCTGTTAAAGATATCACTTGGGTTATAAAAATATTTGAGGGAGAGAATTGCGTCCATGCCCTGTTCAAGCGTCCTTGGTTCAAGACTAAACGGAATGTCGCCTTCATATCTTCATTTGTAGCATGGCTGGAGACAGAGGTGGCTTCAGTAAGCCTGGTGGTAAGTTACTACAGAGTATTACACTGCCTAGTGCACATGAGTTTATTGTAGAGGCAGCTCATGCCTGTGAGACCGTAAGAGAATTTTTTTCCCCATTGGTGTCACTTTTTTGCAAGTGTATTGATGGTTGGGTGTCGTTTTAAAAAAGGGTTCCTTCGAGAGTTTTTCAATTGGTGTCCTTTCACTGAGGGATTTTTTTAATTCCTTTTTTATCAATGTTGATTATCTAGGGATACCCTGAAAACCAACCCGTATCTTGTCACATGCAACTAACTGAACAAATACTGCTGCCAGAAGTACAGTTTGTACATCAAGTTTTTCAGTGTTTTCAATCTTTTTCTCTCTTTAATTCGGCTGGATACCAGGACCGATGAGGGACGGAATGGATCGAGAGATGGGTGAGTTGCTTTGTTTTTTCACCCCCTTACAATTTCATTTCTTTGGGAATTAAGTTTTTCTGCTCTCTGAAACTTTTTCACTCTCTTGTTTTGTA
Source organism: Distichodus sexfasciatus (assembly GCA_032718565.1). Classification (NCBI taxonomy): domain Eukaryota; kingdom Metazoa; phylum Chordata; class Actinopteri; order Characiformes; family Distichodontidae; genus Distichodus; species Distichodus sexfasciatus. The sequence goes on from JAVGVS010000044.1 coordinate 1,989,052, forward strand.
TTGAGTTGGTAACTTTATCCCCACTCAGTTATTACAGTGCTCATTTGTGTTGGAGTAAAGAGGCTTGAAATAGGGGAAGGTTGAAGGCTGATACCGAAGGCTGATACCAAAGCTCTGCAGCTAAGCGGTCATGCCATGTAGTGTAGGGCCATATGAAATCTTTTGTTTTTTTCCTAAATTCTTTTTCGTTTTTTTCCTAAATTCCGTTTTTTCCATTTTTATTCTTTTGAATTCTGTGTTTTACGTTATCATATTTATTCGTCTAAAGTGTCTAATTATGGAGTGGATGGGGGGGAAAATGCAATAGAAAAAAAATTTCACACTAAATGACTGTCAACTTCAACAAAGTGCTGGGGTTCAGCAGAACATTTTCTGCTTTGGTAAAACATTTACCTGTAAACAATAAAAAGCATTCATTTTTTTTGTGCAAAGCGAAACGTTTCTGATGCGAGTTTTTAGAACCAAGAGTCGAATTCCATGTGTTTTTTTATTTTTTTGGGAGGACTTCACCATAGCTGACCGTTGACTTTTTCCCCCCCTTTGTGTCTGTGCATTTGTGTGTGGAAAGCTGAGTCCTGCCTCAACAGGTAACACGTTTGAAGGTTGATGACTGATTTATCTTTCTGCAGGACATCCCGGAGAGCAGGATGACTCTGAGAACAGCACCATCTACATCACAGGACTCACCGAGAATGCAACTCTGCCCGAGATGGCCGAGTTCTTCAATCACTGTGGTCCCATACGGGTCAGTGTCAAATCTCTGAATGAAAGTTAACAGATTTCATTTGAGTAACATGGGCACTGCAGAACATAAATTTCACGGGTGACAGCCTATTGAGTGACAGTGTGTGTATATAGTTTACTGTTTATGCTTGTGGCCCTGGTAAAATGTATATAGTAATTTATGGTGAATGTTGGCAGTCCTGAGTATCGGTAACCATACTGCATTCTCTTGGTCACAGATGAACCGTCGTTTAGGGCAGCCTGCTATCAACATCTACACAGACAAAGACACGGGCAAGCCAAAGGGGGATGCCACTCTGTCTTATGAGGAGCCGTTTGCTGCCAGAGCAGCTGTGGAATACTTTGATGGTTAGTGTTACAGTTCTGACAAGGGCTAGGAAAAAGTTGACTGGGCTAATCTGAAAACTAAACATTTTTAATGCAAGTTAATTCTGAAATTAATATTTTAGTCTGCCCTCTGTAGTGCTCTATTGACTGACAATACTGATTACAGAGAGCTGGGACTATACAATGTAATCCATAATTAGTGTCACAGTGTTAAGCTTAAATTGTTGGTTTAAATTTGAGCATAATCTATTTGTATGTCAGGTGAACTGTGGACGAGTCACCAGCCTTTTTAAAATAGGATTTTACGGAGCCATCCAGTATTACTGCAGTGCAAATACAGCTGTACTGTTTGGATGCATTATTATGAAACCATACAGTTTTACAGGAAAAGTTCACAACAACCAGGGAAGATCATATGTAGATTTCAGAAGTGCAAAGATTCATTTTTGTGTTTTTTTTTAATGTCACTGCACTGGAGTGTGCACTACTCTTTCAAATATAAAAAGTAGAAAGATCATCTTGAATCATTCATAGCTTTGGTTCAGTTTTAAAAGTGATATCAGCTCAGTTAACAGCAAAAATTGTTATTCATTAGAAAGCACATGCTACCTGTGCAGTAGACATTTGTTCTTTAGGCTAATCAAGACTGCATTTTGTTATGGATGTTATGGCCAATGTCAAGTTAATAACTAACTTTTTTCTTGCCTTAACATCCTTTATTCCAGTACCACATTTTCTCCCCTGCACTTTCCTCGTATCCTGCTCTGTCTAAAAGAATAAAGGAGTTCCTAAAATCCGACACCAAGCTGCTACAGCTGTACTTAGCCATGATTGGGGGAAACTGAGTAATTCTTGCTCTTTGATTGTCCCAGGTAAGGAGTTTCAGGGCAGGAGGCTGAAGGTGTCCATGGCTCGGAGGAAGAACCCTCCTGGGAGCATGAGAGGAGGCATGGCAATGAGAGGAGGCCCAGACATGATGGATCGTGGCGGTATGTGTCAGTCAACGTGCACGGTTTCTTCTCAGCTATCAAATTAACCTTAAAGTAATATGCCGGTTGTTTTGTATTTTGCATAGGTATGATGGGAAGAGGCGGTGAACGTGGAGGCTTCCCTCCCCGTGGAGGTCCACGTGGTGGTATGGGCTGGGGAGGACCACCAGGGGGCAACAACGTGCAGAAGAGAGCCGGAGACTGGGAATGTCCAAACCCGTGAGTCTTTCTCTGTTTCCTTTCTAACCCATATCAGGTTATTGTTTATCTTCTGGTTTTGTAAAACAATCTTTTGTGTCTTCTGTGCATGTAGTTCCTGTGGGAACCAGAACTTCTCTTGGAGGACAGAATGTAATCAGTGTAAAGCTCCTAAACCCGAGGGCATGGGTCCACCCCCAGGTAACTATACACACAGTGTCTCACATTTAGAACAAGTGTTTCTGTCCAGCATGGGTCATATTGCAATTTCTTTTGTTTAAAACATGGAAGAATGAAGGGGCACTGCAGAATTGGCTTTAAAAACAAGTTTACAGGATTGATTCTACTGATGGGTAGAAAAATGTTAGCCTCATTTTAACATTTGTTTTTAATTCAGTTGAAACATTTTAAATTGTATATTAAACAACTGTAGAATTAATGAAAACCGAGTAACCCAAAGCCTGGCCCCAACCTTCATGCAATAACATTTGTGTTGGAATGCTTTTCAGCACTTGTAGTCCCCGTTATGTATCTAGGAACAAATGTTGGTCAGTGTCTGAATCTTTGTGAAACCTGGTTTTTAAGAACATTTGATAAACAAAGCCCAATGTCAATGTTAAATCTTATTTCTGTCTAGCCATAAACCTCCATAAGTTCTCCAGACTCCTGTATAAAGACATAAGTGCTTCATCCTGTTCCTAATGCCCTCGGCTCTGCTTCTGTGTTCCAGGCGGAGAGCGAGGCCGGGGTGGGATGGGCCGTGGGGGTCGTGGCATGGACCGCGGTGGTCCTGCCGGCATGGGTGGCCCCGGAGGCATGCGCGGGGGCTGGGGAGGTGAGCCCGGAGGCTTCAGGGGCGGCCGCGGAGGAGGGATGGACCGCGGAGGCTTCAGGGGCCGAGGGGGACCTCCGATGGACCGTGGGGCCCGAAGAGGAATGGGACCCCCTGGGAAGATGGATGTCAGGTACGTGCCCGTTAGATGCAAGCAGATTCTGCAGACTCTCAGAACACTTGGGTAATCAGTAGTGTAGAAGATCAGCTATAGTGCAAGTATTAACAGTATTGCAGAATGGTGTGATTAATAAAACAGATGAGTAGATCAGGAGTGCTAGATTTACCAACATTCCAGAACTAATTTATCTTGAGTAGATAAAGCGCGTTTAACAAAATGCTGTGGATTTGTAGTATTCTGTAGGACTGAACTGAACTGTAGGACTGAACTATGAAACCAAACACCCTAGTAAAACTGTGTACTTTTTCAAACCTAGGAACCAAGGGTTTAATTGTAAAGCAAATTGTTTTGCAGTAGTTGTGTAACTTTTATTTTTTACCTGTTTAGATTGTTTGGTTGTCTATTTAATTTTGATAATTCATATTTCTAATTTTGTTTCATCATAACTTGGCCATGAAATAGCCATAGCTGCTCATATGGCATTAAAATTAAACATGTTTTTTTATAAAGTTTAATCAGTCTAGTGATCAGTTAAATGTATAATTTGCCTAATACTAACAGTTAAAGTAATATACTCAGGCTGCTGCATCAGGTTAAGTGTATAATTATCCAGATGCTGCAGTGTGAGGATATTATTTTAGCTGCTAGTATTGTACATTTTTTACTTTCTTTGTTTAACCAAACAAAATGTGTATGTGATCACGAACTACAGTGCAGAATTTAACAAATGCAATGATTCAATTTTTGCTCCTTTATACAGCAGCAATTAGTGACAACACACCATATCTCTGCTAGTCGAACTTTGAGATATGGCAGTTGTGGTTTTGAAATTATTCTAATTATGCAGTTCATGTGATTTTCCTCTGATGTCTTTGTATTTTGTGTTCTGTGTGAAAATGCTGAACTGGTTTTGTATCAGTGCTCCTCACCCACTGTGTGTTTTCTACACAGGGACAGCCGCCAAGAGCGCCGGGACAGACCCTACTAAAGATAGAAACAAGAGGAGTGAGCTTGTGTAAAACAGTGTGTTTTAAGGATGGTCTTTTTAATTTACAAGCCCATATTTATATACAGCTCAGCACGCTGGCTCATAACATCCCTTTTCTTTTTTGACTTTTATTACTGTCATAATTTTTACTGTTGGTTTTAGTTGAGCTTAGTTCTGTTTTGTACAGGTTCCCATATTTAGTTCTTTTATAGTTTTTTGTACTGTGTGTTGACCCCCTCCTCCCTTCCATACAATTATGTACTTCTCAAGAACAAGATTTTTGGACAATAAACGTATCAACTGTATTCTCTTTTGAATAGCAAGTTTTTTTGAGTGAAACCTGGAATGGCATTTCCTGCAGTGGGGCTGGGTTAGATAGAAGCTGTCATTGTTGCCCATGTGGCCGGCAGATTTTCATCTAAATCAAGAGCTTTAATTGACTTCTGTGGTCAAAGAACCCATGATGTCACCAGCAGCTGCTCTAAAGCTTCTGTTCAAAGCAGTTGGTCCCACAAAACCTTTACAGCCACTTCACATTCTTTGCTTTCTGGAAAAGTCTGCCCTCAAGACAAAATTTTAAATGTCATGATGTGCAAGACTGGTTCATGGTGTTCCTCAGAGTTGCTTTTTTAAAAAGTTAACCTGCTTATTTAGAGTGCTTGATTAAGTAACAGGTTTCCAAGTATAAAGAACACAATGTAGAATTGCTTTGACTGATTTAATCATCATAAAAATGTATCTGAATAGAAGTATTTAAATCTCCCATCTTTAAAAGGTGTAGTGCAGTACACCAGTTATCAACTCGGTAAAACTGAGTAGGTGTACAGCTGAGCAGCTCCATATGCAACCAACTGTAAAATACAGTAACATTTTGTGCTGCTCTAGCTGTTCTGTTGGACTGGACAACAATCGGCGAGCCTTGTCAACCCATTACCTTGTTACTGGTCCACCTGTTTCCCTTGATTTGGTAGGTTCTGACCACTGCAAATATGAACATCACAAGAGCTGCTGCAGTTTGAGATGCCCTGAGCAAGTCTTTCAGCTGTCATCACAATTTGCCTCGGTAGTCACGTTCCCTTTTCTTATACTGTACTTCACAACACCTCAACTTCAAGAGAAAAATGTTCACTTGCCGCATATCCCACTCACTCCCAAATGCAATTGTAAACAGGTAATCAGTGTTCTTTAGTTCACCTGTCAGTGATCAATGTTAGTGTAATTAACATTTCAAAGTGTTATGAAACCTGTCCTAAGTAAGGCAAGAGGTAAGTGAAGGAAGCGCTGGATAATTGGATAATCATAAGACAACAAATTAAACAAATGAACTGCCACATGTACACATCTGTCTCATCCTGTGACATTTGCCTGCTGTTTATTGTTTCATGCTTTAACAAATTAGCTTTTCCTGTATTTATACACAATTTTCTGGGATGCAGCACATTTAGATTTGATTCACTCTTTTACCGCTAGGTGTCCCCAGAGTTCTGTGTAAAAATCAGGCGCGTCACCAGGGTCATTTTTCAGCTGACCGGCTCTGTGAGCTTATGCCAGCTGTTCTCGGGGCATGACTAAGCCCCTGCGTGAGGCTTCTGCCCCAGCACGCGTGGATAAAAGGCATAAATCTTCATGACTTTATTGCTGCCAAATGATGTGGCTTGTGTGACCTAGAGTGGAGATGTTTTAACTCTCCATGTTATTGCAGTGCTTCAGAACTCAGGAAGATGATTATAATGTTTTTTCCCCTGTTACAGGAGCTTTGATTTTGCGAGAGGTTGTTTTTTTATTTCTGTTTAGTTTTTCGGGTCAGACTGCTATATTTAACAGTTTAGACTGAGCAATGATCTCCATTTAGATATTTTTCAGAGATAAAAGAACAAAAATGAATATAGATTTCTTTGTATTGGTGGGAAGCTGTTAAGTTTAAGGCTTTGAGTATAAAATGTCATGCTTTGTGTGTGTGCTAAGCTTCTCATGGTAATTGCCCTGCTGTTTATCATTACAGGCTTGTACTTTATTAGTGTAAGGTTTTTTGTTTTTTTTTCTTTTTAACTACACATCACTCCAGACCAAGCAAAGTAGAGTGGTGCAAAGAAATGACTCTGCTCTCTGTGTGGTTTAGCTCAAAAGGATTAATACAAATGTGCCACACATGAACACAGTTTTATGTGCGTTTCGGAGTTAGTAGCTTACTTGGTAATGGTGCGTGTTTGAGTGAGAAGAGCTGATTCATCCAGGCCCTGGAGAATGAGCTCACCCTCTCTCTGGCTGTTCATCCACTTCTCTGTCTAGCTCTCTTAAAGGAACAACCCACATATTTCAAATCAAAACAAGGCCCTCTTTTTGGCCTGTGCCGTTAAACCGTTCTCTCTCTCACACACACACACACTGCTGTTTGAGCCGCCAGATTTACAAAATGCAGTGTGCGAATTCATTCTGCAAGAATTCAGTTCAGTCTGTAAAAAAAAATGTTGCAGAAAGTAGAGCACTGCAAAAGCCAACTAAACATCATTATATTTCTTTTAAAAATGAGACCATTAATGCTTTTTTGGCAATCTGTGCCAACATGCATGTAAATACTATGAGGGGTAAGTCAAGATTCAAGATCAATGAAACTTTGTTGTACTGTACCTGATTTCAACATATAGGACCTTGTTTTATTCTGACACCTTTTTAATGATGCAATTATTTTTCTTCCCCCTGCAATAGTGGTAATGTGCTGAAAAGATCTGTAATGACATTGATTTCTAATTGCAGCTGTTTTATGAATTATAGTCGTTTTGCTTGTTCTAGTGACCCACATCCATATGATACAAGTTATGGTATGAACTGTGTGCTATAAATATGAGTTGGTGTTACAGTGTAAGGGCATAAAGCATAATCAACAGTTTATCTGTTTAAGTAATCTCTAAGTGATAAAGCTTTTTATTGTGTGAAGGTTTCAAAGTTCTTGATTTATTGTGGTCTCATTTCCCCCTGTGGAGCTCTTCCAGTTGTATTAATGTGGAGTCTCTGGGTTTGTGGTGAAGGTGGACTGTGTGTTCCAGGCACAGTTATGTCTGTATAACAGTCTTGAACCATTGGCCACTGACGTATAGTGCTTGAGACATTGTTTTGCCATACTTAGGTATTATTTTGAGTGCTTTGTTCTCGGACTGAGTACTGTTATTATTTGCAAATATACTTTGACTACAATGAAAGAACTTTTCCTCCGCTGCATTACTTTTGGAAACGGTTGCTACTCCATTTTAGGCCTCACTTCTGTCTATAGTGATATTTAGCATTTTCTTTGTAAGTTAATCAATCTCACACAGATTTTCACTTAATGCAGTGTGTGAATTCATTCAGCAAGAATTGAGTTCGGTCTGCTGTAAAGTTCAAAGTTGGGCCCTGCATATCCTTATATTACCATAGATATAATGCAAAGTGTGTCAGCATACACGAAAATACGATTTCTCGAGACCCTGAGGGGGGAAAGCTCTGTCGCGCGCGTTAGCTCGCGCGCACGCACGCGCGCGCGCACAGAGGCGTGATGATTAAGTGAGTGCTGATGTCTCGTAGGCGCGTTCAGCCGCCCATTCACACTCTTTCATTTGCAGATCTGGGAGCAGCCGAGGAGCCTCCAACCGAAACCGCGGCGGAAGATTTTTTAAACACGCTTTTTCGGAGCGAGACCGGCGTTAGACTACAGGAATGTACACATTTTGAAGTAACTGAAGGATGGATATTTTCTATAGGACTCTGGACCTCTGGTCTGGCGTCACGCCGGTGTTTAAGGAAAAAGCCGTGGGACGAAGCCGGAGATAAGTTTGTTTCAGTTGTGTGTGTGTGTGTCTGTGTCTGTGTCTGTGTCTGTGTCTGTGTGTGTGTGTGTGTGTCTGTGTGTGTGTGTGTGTGTGGACGTGGACTCCGGTGGACTTTTAAAACGTGCTAACTTTTACTGGAGATACCAGTAATGACTCGCCTTCTCGAGCAAGACCGGTTAGAAGGTAAGACATTTCTACGTCACATTTCATATAAAGTGAACACCACTGATTTTCTTTCAATTAAAAGGGTCTCTTAATGGCTCGTTACTAGTCTGAAAAACATTTGTGATAAAACGGCTTAAGTTAAGTTATATACTGCGGGTTCTTTGTAGTGAACAGCTTCAGACTTTGTGGCACCAACTAACAAATGGGTTTTCCATCCCATAAGCGGTTATTTATGGAGCAAAAATGGTTCTAGCATGGCATCACCCCAAAGATCCCGTATGGCACCTTTATTCTGAGTGTACAGTTCCTTATTAAATGTAGATATTACAGGGTTAATTTACGATAGAGAGCTTAAAAGAGCGGGAATTAAATGTTTGCGTAGATCAACCGTCTTTATGCACTGTTACTATTTGAATACAAAATCTGAATGCAAATGTGAGTGCTGATGTAAGGTTATGACTTGCTTCTTGCCGTTATATTGCCATTTGAATAGGCAAAGTGGTATGGAATACACAACTAAGTTTTACAGGATACACTGTATTGTTCTTAATAATTTACCATATGAAAGAATATAATTACTGCATTTACAGGTTCGCAATTTATAACAAACTTTAAATGTTTGTAACGTGAGTTTAACGTGTATTATGTCGCTGTACATTTTGGTTTGGTTTTATTGGAGTGTATTTATAAATGTCTTAAGTGTCATAAAATAAGTGTCTTATTTTATGCGTCCTGTAAAAACCAGCCAAAGCATTTAATTGTATAAGTGCATATCTCAAAGATGGTCAAAATGACTGTCCTAAATAATGTGTATATTCTTATATGCATGTATTGTGTGTGTGTGTGTGTGTGTGTGTGTTGAGTAACCCACCTAAATACTCACATGCATGCATATGCACGCCTAAAACATTTAGCTGGGTTGTCATTCTACATTCCCACAGCAATACAGATTTTTATTGATAGTTTAAGTCATCAGTGTCCTTTTGTGAGATTGTGGAACATTCTTCGTTCCTACTTCAATGGGAACTTTTATTGATAGTTTAATTGATTCGTGTACTGTTGGGTAATTGCTATGTGTGACAACTACTGATTTAAGATATTATCCACTCCGGTGGGTTTAAAAAAAAAAAAATTGTGTGCTTTGGTGTGATTGTTTGTGTATCTTGTAAGAACTTGGCGTTTCACTTACAACTTTATATTTGCATTAACTATTTATCTGTTGAAAAATCATTGTATATTACAAGAAATAATCACAATATAGGCTATTGTTATTCAAATGTTGCATATTTAAATACGTAATGGGAGCTTTAAAAAAGGTTGCTGAAATGGTACGAATAATTGTTTTAAGTTAAATGAAAGAAGTAACTTTTAACACGATCAAATAATGTTTACAGTGCATTGTCTGTGTAGGTTCTCAATCGTAAAGGACATGAGGGTTTGAATCGAAGGCAACTGGACTTCAGACATCTCATACAAATGCTTCTTCGATGAATTCTTCAAGAATTCTGAAAAGAAGTCCAGTTCCCTCGTTAGGCTCTTGGGATTAGTTGTAGTATTGTGAGAACCTGAGTGAATGTCGTTGGACTTGACAGAAGGGGTGGTAAATTTCCACGTTTTGGAGTCACTTCTTGGGTAAAAGGCGAGTGTCTTGAGGGAGGCGGAGCGCGGCGCTGCTGCTGCGTCATCGGGCGGACAGCGGCGCTACAGTCGCCCGGTGGAGACGCTATCGGTACGCGTGATGATTACTAGCTAAACCTATCCCTTTTCTCTCCCCTTTTTCCTCTTCTCCGGTAGGAAATGTGTCAGACCGCGATGAGGACAATGTCTCAGACCCCCGGCTTCGAAGCTCCGCAGCCGACGCGGTGCCTTGTTGGCCATAATAATAACAGATATACCAGCGGCTCGGTGTTGGAGCTGCGGCGCGGAAATCTGCGCTTTTTGTGATGCACTGGAGAGGATTTTTTTTTCTTGGAGACGATCCTTTATCTACATCCGTGAAAAGATGGCAGACCAGACCAACATCCAGTCGGCCGCCTCTAAAAGCATACGGCCGTTTAGGTCGAGCGAGGAATACCTGTACGCGATGAAGGAGGATCTGGCCGAATGGCTAAACGCCCTCTACGAACTGGACATCACCGCGGACACGTTTATGGAGGGTCTGGAGACGGGCTGTGCCCTCTGCCGGCATGCCAACAACGTCAACCGGGCCGCCCGAGACTTCCAGGCCCAGCATCCCGAAGCCGCCCGCGTCGTGAGGACGAGGATGCCGAGCCGGGACGTGGTCTTCCAGTCGCGCAACGTCATCCCGGGATCCTTCCTGGCCCGCGACAACGTGTCCAACTTCATCAGCTGGTGCCGGCAGGAGCTGGGCATCCAGGACGTGTTGATGTTCGAGACCAACGACCTGGTGGAGCGCTGCAACGAGAAGAACTTCGTGCTCTGCCTGTTGGAGGTGGCGCGCCGCGGGGCCAAGTTTGGCATGCTGGCCCCGATGCTGATCCAGCTGGAGGAGGAGATCGACGAGGAGATCCGGGATCAGGAGAGCCTTGGAGACAGTTTGACCGAGAGCTTGGTGGAACCTGTGGGACCCCCAAATAATTTGGAGCGAAAGAAAGGGGTCCGAGATGCAGATTCGGACCTGGCGGTCAGCTGGCAGGAGCAGAAGCGAGTCCTCTGTGACATGCGCAACCTGGACGAGCTGGTGAGTGTTTTGTTAATGTGTGTAGCTAATTCATACACACAAGGTAATCAAAAGTGGCATGTTTGACTATTATAGGGTTGATCTGGGGGTAAGTTGGGGTTCATATGTGAGTAGGTTCTCAGTTGGCCTGAACATGGTAGTTCTTGAGAGTAGGGATGGGTGATATGACCTTAAATAAATATCACAAATATTTTGCCTCATAATTCCTTGTTAAGGTTTGAACTGTAAATATGCTCAACTGTTAAAGCGTGAAAGACTGCATATCTTTCACTTGAAAGGCTTCTGCAGTTCTAAAAATCTAATGAGGAGCTGCGGGTAGGGGTGGGCAATAAATAAAAAAATGAATTGAAAAATGCCAAGGTTCTGACAGTATTGTGGTTTGACAGTATTTCATAACCTGAATTTCATTGACCCAAAGCTGGATTGTGTCACCCAAATACATGCATCAATTCCTGTGAGGTTATTCAAGGCTGCATGATATTGGATAAAACTGGGGTTGCTTGAGTATTGATGAGTGATTTCTGTTGGGGAAAAAAACCCATTCTGAAATGATTGGGGCAATTTTATAAGGAGGTGAATCTGCATAGAAAAATAATATTTAAAATATGAAGGCAAGTGAAGTGATGTAAGAATGCTAAATTTAAAAGTAAATGATGTCACATCTCTTTTGTAGATTAGTCATGGGAAATGAGATGAGATTTCCTTTTTTGTCAAGCAGGTAAAAAGTTGTAGCATGACGTGTTAGAATGTTTCTTACTTGACATTGCACATACTGCGAAGAGACTTTTGTTATCAAAGATTTCGTTAGCAGTGTATATGAATCTCTCGGGAGAGTTTCTGTTTCCACCATTTATTAACGGTGTTGGTCAGCTAAGGGAGTTATAGTTAGTGTAATTGGGTTTCCTGAGAACTCACCTTACATAAAACTCTTAGTTCGGGCGGTCAGTGGAGCAAAACAAACAGGATACAAGCCAACATGGTTCAGACAAGATTTTAAGTCGGTGTGCTAATTACTTTTGGGAAACAACTGTTGAAACATGTTTGTGTGTGTAGAACAGGCCCTTTTGTGTTTAAAAGTGATTGTGTAAGATTATATATAGATTGTGTGTTTGTGAGCGTTAACCTGTGTGTAGTTTTGTGAGGCTGTGCTCTTGTATTCCACAAGCTGACACATCTGACATCTCCTCCTTCTCAGTTTAATGTCAGGGCAGCACTAATGTGTCAGTCGGTCGCTAAGAAGCGACTTCACACCCAGATCATGCATTTACACTGAAGCATACAGCAGCTCGACTCACACACGTTAGTACGTTCAGCATAAGATGTGACAGAGTGTAAAGAATGAGGTATTAATTCATGAACTAGCAAGCTTTAACACGCCTGATTCACTAATCGTCCTTAACAGTCTCTGTATCTCTCTCTCACACACACTTGCTTATCATATATAAAAAAGCATTATATTAAGTATATTCTTGCTTTAATTATATGAACATAACACATAAAGCATTTAAAGATGTTATACAATTTTGGGGGGATTTACATAAATTAGTCTCAATTTGTTTTGATTTAAGTAGACCCTAGTTGAATTGGAAATTTACTTTGTTGCATGTTGTGCTCATAGAATGAGATATGCGACTAGTAAAGAAGTTAGTAATACAGGGTTAAAAGGAGTTTTTTACAGGAACTTTTCATTAATATTGGCCTGATAACATTGACGATTAGCCGGCTTATTCTCTACTTGGTGCTAAAAATTTATGACTTCTTTAGAGTTATTTTTACATTTAGGTTTTTTAGTGGCATATTAATGTCTGAAACATGTGTGCACTGTGTGAATACTGAAACCTAAATCACAATTTAAATTACATGGTGGTTCATGGTTCTGAAGCTTTATACGTCTTTGCTCTTCTCCGACTAAAACTGGAATGTTTAACCCAGTTCTCCAGCTGACTGACCTTTGCCCTCCGTGTCTTGTGACTCTTGTTGTGGCAGAAAACATTGCTTTGTTTTATATGTATATAATGTTTAGTATGGGGCTATAAATCTGGACTGGTTGGTAAAATGTTTAGTCATTAAGAGAATAGCCAGTGTTCCCTATAAGCTATAAGATCAGTCAAAAGTCCCACACACTAGATTTAGGTTGTGCACAAAATAAAATTATAATTTTTTATTTAAAAAAAACAACACTGATGTTCAGTCGATCAGCCAAATGCATGAAGTATTGTGTCTGAATTTCGGTGAATGTGTTCACCAGAGAAAATGGCTGAACAAGCTGTTGGAAAGAGACAACAGAAAAGGTTAATGAGCATCGAGAATCTTGCTGAAAAGGAGCTTAAAGTGGGCTGTGTTTGACCCACACAGACTGAATGTGACACACAACTTTGAAAAGTTACAGAATTGGAGAAGTTATAAGTGTTTCTGAAAGAAATGGACAGGGCTGCTGTGATATAGTGAATCAGCAAAGAATACAGTTTCAAGTTCCTTGGTTAATGATAAATGGTAGCAATACAGATGTTTGCAGAGATGGTAACCTGCCGGAAGAAATATGGAAACTTTTTTCTCTATATACTGTATCCCACTGGTCAGGTTTGGTTCAGAACATGGATCGCAAACTGTTGACAGTGCTGAGCTTTGCACTCAGACAGATTCCTGTTTACTCACTGCTGAAAAATGTATCACAGCTGTTATACATCTACTGTATATTATTCCGCTATGTAGAGAATCACATGGAATGATACACAGACTTCCTCATTGAAGGAATAAAGCTGCTCTATTCTTACTTAACACCTGCCATACCAACATTAGATTTGTAATTTATAATTAAACGAGACGTTGGTCTATTTTGTGTTGTAACTTTAGCATGGATAAACATATAGCCATGTCTTCCTGGTTAGAGACGTTGAGTTTTAAAAGTTGTGATTGTGATACAGACTCTTTTATGAGCAAGATGTGCATAAAGACTTTAATGAAACACAGATGTGCAAATGCAGAGTAATAACCAGATGTACAGCAGCACAATTAAGGACTGTAGTGCAGAATGACTAATGTATTGCAAATAGAGAAGAGGGAGAGATAGAATGGTATTGATCTAGGAAATCTGCTGTGCAGTTTACTGTATTAAGAAGCTGTGCTAAAAATAAGAGAAAAGTGTGTAGTGACTAGTGTCTTCTTAAAGAGAAAGTGTCATGTTGGTCACAAGTTTGCCCCAAGCATCATGGAAAATGAGATTATTTTTATTGCTGGTGAATTTCGGAGTGGTCACAGCTCCCAAATTGCTCTCAGGTGATTTCTGAGGTCATGCAGTCACTGATATTTTTACTGGGTAATTTCACTCATATATAACCTCTCTGCCTACCTCTCTCCTCTGGTTTTACTAGATTGTTAAAGTTCATCTGATCTCAGGGAGGTGCTTTCTCAGCAAGGAGCCTCGTGATATCATCCTGCTGGTATGAACTTGTAGTCTCAGTCATCAGGATTTTCAGAGTCATGTTGTTTTAACTTTCAGAGAGAGAGAAAGGGACTAAAACCAAGAACCACAATTTAATTGATCGTGTGATTTAGGTTTCACTATTCAAACAGAGTACACAGTCCTGAATTAAATGTTTCCATGAACCTCTGTAAAATAAATATTCAAAAATAATAATGGTCTTTTTGCGATTAAAGCAAGGATGGCACTGATCTGATTATCGGCATCATTAACAGACTGATGCAGACAGAAAAGTAATATCAAAGTCTGAGAGTATGAAACTGAATTTCTCATTTAATATTTGGTAGTCGATAAATGAGGTAATTGGTTTGAAGCTAATTGTGTACCAGATTGTCTTTCCCTGAGCTTGTGGGCCTTTTATGTGGCCTACATTGTGAGCTGCTGTTTAGGATGTTGGATGATGATGTGATGTGAGTGTTTTCCTTTTGATAGTGACCTCGTCTGGCTTCTAAACTGACACATTTACTAGTTGGCTGTGCTAATGAGTCATGTGTTCCAATAAAACAAAACTGTTTGCCTGCAGCGGAGTAACATCAGGCCCTAACAATTCAGTATTCCTCAGATGTGTTCCCATATCCAGATGCAAAGCATTCTGGGATATTTACACTCCTTTAGTCAGATTTGGTTCGGTGTGTGTCTGTCTTTAAACCTCTTTGTTCCTTTATATCTCTCCCTCTTTCCTCTTCTCTCTTTTGAGGATTGAGGATTACTTTGTGTCTCACTCTGTAATTGCTGGGTTCAGCCTAGTGAGAAGACAAAATAAGAGTATGTGTGTGTGTGTCTGTGTTTTGATTTATCCACAGCTGGTCTTGTTTCTGCAGCACACAATCAGACAGCATTTGGACAAGGTCACAAACACACACACATGCACACACATTTACTTCACTACACTTTTGGGGACATTAAATAGCCTCAGTAATGAAAATAAGACTTTTCTGCTCTTTTTGTTTTCTTACATATATTTTAACACAAAAGATATCTTACTCAAAACCAAGCAGGTAAGCCATTTTTCGTCCTCAAAGGTAGGTTAGTCTTCAGTCTGTAGGTGTAGAGTCTGAAATTTGTTCCAGCTCAGAAACACAGTCTTGTCTTGCTATCTTTGTGAGATGCTTTCATAACTCCCATAATGACTAGATGTAAATAATAATAATACATGTAAAGTGCACCTAACCTTAACCTCAGTAACCCAAAGCAAGTCCTTTACCTCTTTGAGCACTTCACTACTTCACTACACTTCGTTACTGCTTATGCCGTAGACCCTATTTTATTATTTTACTTTCAGTATGTATTTGATCTGTGTAACTACTCATATTTTTACGGTGGCTCTTGTTTTATTTGTATTTTTCTTTCTGTTTTGAGTGGGAGGCTTGAAAAGCTTATTATACATAAAAATAGTATTATTAACCTGGTTTTGTCTATAAACACATTTTTCTTTATGAGGCCTTGTCCTCAATTACAAAATTCTACCCACATTGCCACAAATATTGGACAAATTGTAGTGTTTCCCTGTCTTTCAGGTCACAACTGTCTAAATACATGTCCACACAAGAAAACTGTGTTAGGCTTATTTTAGGTTCTTAAAATTAGCTCACTACAATGAAGTTGAAAGAATTTTCTTACAGTTTTGAACATTTTAAAGTTATAGTCAGCAAGGTATTTTTATTAACCCGTTGTAATCTCATCCATTACTGATGATGTGGGTTTAGCTTCAGACCTGGCTGACAGTGACCCTTAAATCTGATACGCTTTAGAGATTTAAAAACTCTCTGATTTCTCTCTGCATCGTTCTATAGCTGCTTCATCCGTCCCATTAAATATTAAAGCCAGGTCTAATGGACATTAAATACGGGCAGAACCAACCTGGGAACAGTTAGTGGCATATTCTCATATCGGGTGTAGTCTCCAGATCACACACAGTTTCTCTTTTTACACACACACACGCATACACTCCTGTATAAGCATATATTTGCACAAAGTGTGCGTGAAGTATGTCATGCAAACTTGTGTTTGGATTGGTGTATCAACAGATAAATATTATTCTGAAGTGATAGACTGCATATTGACTTTATGATGAAGGGATTTTTGCAGATTAAAGTGGTAGTCCACAGAAACCTTCTTGTCTGGATACCTATCCCCTCAAACCCTCTGACCCTCTCAAACTAGCACTGATACTGATATAGAAAATTCAGCAATACTGCAGTGTCCTATATACACGTACTGTCATGTCACTACTAAGAGCATAAATTTTCCTAAAAATAGACTTGTCCATTAAAAAGTGTCGTTTCAATATGTGATGTCTGATCGATGTTTTCATTTTGGATTGATGCCATGGGGTTAGTGATCATTGAACTGAGGTTTCAGTGTAGATCGATGTATTGGTACACCCTTAGTGACTACCATGTTATTGCTATGTTGAAAATGAGCCAGAACTGATGTCCAGTTAAAGGGGTTTATGCATCAGGAAAAGCACAAGGGTGGACTTCTTTTGTGTAAGTGTGTGTGTATGTGTGTTTCCTGGTTACAGTAAAAGTGGTATTAATATTCCATGTTCCCACACTAGTGTCTCAGACTTTACTCATCACCAACAGAGTTTTCCACTGCGGCCACTGTAGGTGACAGACACAAACTTGCACCTCTCCCACCTCCCCCCATATCCGTGTTCACTTGGTGCGGCCTGTGCTCTTTGAAAGTGAAAATAAGTCAAACCGTTGAGAGTTCTTTAAATAGCCAAGTTGGGTGTGTCTGTGGGTCTGGGAACTGCTTTTTACCTGGTTAGTTTTGTGTTTAACTGACTAGGGTTTGCAAAGGAGCTACTACACACACACACACACACACCCACACAATGAGCAGAATGTTGTAGATGTTCATTTGATCTGGAGCTTAAACTTGTCTATTTTTGGGTGCAGAATATTCAGTCATACACCTTCACAGCCACAACCTGTAGTGGAAAGGTCTCTATAGTGTAATACACTTTTTCTCAAGATTGATGCATATAATTTATTACTTATCATGGCGGCTGATAACTGAAGTAATGTTTCTGCTGTAAAAATGAAAATTGTCAAAATATAGAGTAACAAATGCCCGAATACAACACTTAATTTATACGCCATTTAGCATGTAATTCTGTGAGCATGCCCACACACACACAACAAGTGTGAAAATGAACTTTACATTTACATTTACGGCATTTAGCAGACGCTCTTATGCAGAGCGATTTACATTTGTCTAAATTCAGGAACAGGCAAGTATCCTAACCACTATACCACAACACCCACCCCCGCTTGGTTATTTGTGCGTGTCGCCTTTGGCTAACTGGTCTTCATAGAGTGTCCTGAATCAAACATGTAGAGTATAAAGCCACTTCTCCTGAGGGGACACACTCTTCTTAGATACAGCTTTATACTTGGGTACATATGCATGCACACACGCGCACACACATTGGTTTGTACCTTAATACTTATTATATTGTGTGTGTGTGGCCTTTGGCAAACTAGTCCTTGATAGACTGGCCTACATTATATATACAGAGAATACAGGACATACACACTCTTTAAGTATGGTACTTGAACACGCACGCACACATGTAGGAATGAACGTAATGAACCCATGTTTACATGAGTGTGTGTAGTCTGAGTCTGCATGAGTGTGTGTCCGGGGGACATAAGAACCCAGCTGATCCCTTAAACACTGGACAGAATTATGATTAGTCCAATTTTTATGGATTGTGAGGACATTTTATATTTGAGGGTCAGTTCTCTTAGGGATAATGATGTTTCAGGTTGTATGTGAGAAGGTAAAAGAAGTAAAAGTTTTGCTTTTGAAGTATGTGAGTAGTTATTTGTTATTGTGAACACACCACAGCACACAGTGCACCACAATGAAATGTGACCCCGGCATTTGACACATCCATGAAGGAACAGTGGGCAGCCGTCATGCTTTGGGATAGTACCATGGTCATGGTCCTGGGATACAAACTGGCAACCTCCCAATTACAGGGCAAACTCCCTCACCATTATGCTACCAACTTCCCCACTTTAGTTACTAGGGTTGTTGCTGTAGTGTTGAATTACCTCACGAAAACATGTGCGCGTGTGCGTGCGTGTGTTTTATAGGCACTTACAGAGCAGATCTCCTGAGGGGGGACACTCTTTAAATCCAGCCTCCAACTTGGGGTGCACACACATCAATGTGCATTTTTAATCTTCATAGGGAGTGAGAGTCAGATGTGTAATACAATAACTACTCTTACTCAGTTAGAATTTTCAGAACTTACTAAACTGAAAAAGCGTTTTGTTCAAAGTGTTTTGTCTGATGAGGGCCATATTAGGGCTCAGCGACGTGTGTAGTTTAGGGACCTTTCTAAAAATGGAAGTATCCATTCCCTTCAATGTTCAGTAAATATGGCACACACACACACTTTCATACACTCTCATGCACTCATGCCTTACATATGGCCCGTCAATGCACATACATAATAAGCAATACATATAAAGGCAAACATGTCCATCTCTCTCTCTCTCCCCCATCTCTCTCTCTCTCTCTCTCTCTCTCCCTCTCTCTCCCCATCTCTCTCTCTCTCTCCGCCTCCCCATCTCTCTCTCTCTCTCTCTCTCTCTCTCTCTCCGCCCCTCATCTCTCTCTCTGGCTCGCTCTAACTTCTCCCTCAGGCTTTGACTTCCTGCTTCTGCTTCACTGTTTTGTCCATAAATGCACATCCCGACACACACACACACACACACACACACATATTCATACACTCACAGTATCCCCAACGCCCTTTCTTCAGCCGTGCCCTCTCCATCACCCTCACACTTCATCACACGCCCCTCTTTGGAGATAAGGAGAACTGTAGCTGCTTTGTTGTCTGTTACGCCTAAGGGACACATCCCCATCATCACCATCTTCATCAACCATCGTCTACAGTATCTGGTTTACGTGTGTGTGTTTGTGTGTGTGTGTGGGAGAGATATTGTCCTTCTTGCCATTGCATGTGCATAAACATACAAGCAAATACAGTCTACACGCACATGCTTAAATAATGCACTCATATGGGAAAAGCTGAAAGGTAGTGAGTATGATAGGAAACAGAAGTGACAGATCAGTGCTGACGAGAGAAGAAATGGCTGCAATACACAGAGAGAGAGAGAGAGAGAGAGAGAGAGCGAGCAGGGACAAGGAGGGAGAGAGAAGCGTGAGGGAGAAAGAGTGTAAAAAGAGGGAAAAGGAGAGAGAGCAAAGATGGGAGAAAAGGAGAAAGAGGCAGAGAGTGTGTGTGTAGTCGCTGAGGTCTTTTAGTTCAGGTCTTGCATTAAATACATGTACACAACAGACCTCATGCCTGAAGTGACTTTACTGTACACCCCACTAGCCTTGACTCTAACACACACACACACACACAAGGAGAAAGTAGGTCATGGCAGCTTGTGTTGGGTCATGCAGGCTTTACTGGTAGAATCTCTCTCTCATACACACACACACACAGACACACTCAAACACTGCCTCTCTCTGAAAATGTTTTCCATGTGAAATCAGTAAACTCTTTCTCCGGTCATGATGGTACATACATGTGTTCATGTGGCATCAGTAGTCAGCGTCTGTGTGTGTGTGTGTGTGTTCATACCATACAGTGGATCAAACCAGGATACTTTTGTAGGTTTTAGAGGTGGACCCAGAAGGGAATGTTATTTTTCAATGTTTATATTGACACAGGAGTGTTCTGTGTTATTATTCCTGTTTGCATTTCAGACTCACTTTCTTCACATGGGTCTGAAAAGTCTCTGATTATTATACGAATGTTTAACTGAAACTGATCATGTGTATTAACTAGGGGTCGACTGATTATCAACCTGCCCGATTATCAGCACCAATATTTAGCATTTTTATAGTAAATGGTTTTGGTATTTTGCCACAAATGATCATTTTTACAGTAATCATATATCATTTCAAAATATCATGCTTGACCTCATTGATTACTAACAGTCACTATCCTCCCAGAAAAAAAACGTTTTGGACGACCCCCTACAACATAAGGATGTAGATAAGAACTCTTACCTGAGTTGGAAAAACACCAGCGTCAAAGAACCACTCAGCCAATGCTAATCAGGAAAAGCTTATGGTGACACTAATGATGCCAACCTAAAGACTAAAGTAGACTAGAATTCTTTAATTTAATGTTTAGCCGCACGAAATGTCGGACATTTGAATTAAGTTTTGTGTTGGCATGTTTGTTGTTCTAAATATTGACACCAGTTTTTATTTTTAGCAAACATATATTGTTCAAAACGTCCATTATTGGTCTTCTTGTTTACTAATAATTGCTATCAGCCCTTAAAAAAGATGTATCGGTCAAACTCTAGTATCAACACACCTGAATACAAACCACACTCTCACCTTTCAGCATGAGCTTTTCAATCAAGAGCATGAGACCATTTCTTCATTTATTTTTCTCCAAGTGCTCTCGTCTCTGACAGGGAGCTCTCCTGTGTGCATGGTTAAAAGCCGCCCTTTAATCGCTCCGACAGTTCTGTCAGACCATCAGGCTAAATAAAGCCCAGTAATCATAATGCTGGTGATTGATGAGACTCTTACTCTGTCAAATCTCAAACCTCCATCATGACCACACACTGATTGGGAGTCAATAACACCGAGTGGCCTGTTGCATTACATAAGCCAGTAAGATGTACATATTGACGTTGACTTTGAAAAGGCAAAGAGCTCTATCACTGGGAGAAGTGACTTATTTTAATCTTCTTTAAATGGAGGAAAGCCCTTTATGTTAAATGTAAATGTAAACTTGCATCTTAATTATGATGGTAGTTTTTAGGAAGTTGCACATCTGTTTTAAATGGCCAAACTGAGTGTATTCATGCATAAAACACAGCTGTCCTTGTGAAATGTAAAGCCTTTTTGTTCTGATGTGTTGTCTTGACGTAACGTTTTTAAAGGGCCGTGCAAACCTGATCCCTTACCACAACTCTTGCTGCTTTAAACTGGATGTGCAGTCCAGCAGCCATGAGTGAACAGAGAAAAGCTCTCAAAGCAGGCATGTGAAAACAGCTGAAACCAATTGATCTTATTTGCTACATCATGTTATTTCACATCATATTTTGTTCCTTGTTAGATTTTGTGTGGCATACATTTTAAGATAATGGAAAATGGAAAAATGATTAATTTAACAATGTTTTGGGAATGGAAAAGACCTTCACTATTATGTAGCATAAAAGCTGAGATAATATAAATAGGCGTCTGTATATAATATAAATAGATGATTTTGGGTAATGTAAAGTGTGTCTGAATTCATGTAGCGGAATTTCAGTCAATTGACACGTCCTTTTTTCTGACAAACTGATCCCAGTTATTCATCGACCTGACATTTGACATTGTAATTTGCAAACCTCAGGGAATGTTAGCAAGCCTCAGAATGTGCTTTGTTAGCCTACAGTCTGGTGAGGAACACACCAAAATAGCGCCTTAACCTCCTCTATTGTGTTCTTCCTCCTTTTTGCCTCTGTAAGGCTGTTATTAAGTGGTTGTGCCTTTGACATTGTCTTATTTATGCTCAAAAAAAGAAAATGGCTCTACGGCAGTATGGGAAAGAAGAAGACTAAGGGCAAGATAATATTGAAACATTTCTTCAAATGTTATGGATTTAGACACTTGTGTTGAAAGTTGTGTCAGAGTAAAGCAAGAATATTGATTGATTTTTAAAAAAGTAAGAGTTTTTGAGGGAAATAATGTGTGTAATGAAGTCAGACTGATAAGACATTTGGTGTCAGGAATCTACTTTTTGAAACTGAATGGTTAAACACGTAAAACTCATTTATCGTAAAGTGATTTACCTAATATTTGCAGCATAGCTCAGTGAAGCTATTTAGGGCTATTTAAGGGGAAATTAGGATGACAGTCATTGCTAACTCACTACAGTTGAAGCAAATGGGAAGTTGTAAGACCTCAAATTAATGATTTGAGGAACCACAAGCATATAGTCATTGTTTCTATGGAAGTGTTTGCGACCTGCAGGTTTTTACCACTTTTAATAAACTGCCCATGTTTTATTTAAGCGCTGGAAAGTTGTTGAGTGAACAGCTATAAATGAAGATATTTAACATAGAAAGTGTGTGTAACTGTGGTGATGGCAATGTCACATCTAAAGTTTGAAATCTGCACTGCATGACTAGAACAGGGGTGTCCAGTTGCAGTCCTGGGGGTCCTGTATCCATAAAAAATTTCCATCATACCTGGTGAGTCAATTCTGGTGAGCTTCTACCTGAGACAAGGTGTCAGTGTTCTGAACTCAAGTATGAAGAAGAACCTCCAACATGGGGGCTCCTCCAGGACCCCCAGAAAAATGTAGAAAACTCGGTGCTTGTAGAAATTTTTGACTGGTTTTGAAGATTTTATATAACAAATGGCAAATTATTGGTAAGTGAGCTCTTACCACTTACCTAACTCTTTATCTGCAGTGAAGCATGCTGGTAAGGCTTAGTAACTTCCCAACAAAGTACACTAGACTGTTAGAATGGTGCACTCTGAGCAGCAGTGATGCGCGGGTCGACCCGTGACCCGCGGGTAACCGCGGGTGACCCGCGGGTGCAGGTGGTTTTAGGGCAGACATTTTTAAAATATCGTGGGTGCGGGTGGGCGGGTCAAAAAGTGACAAAACGCATTTCATTATCGATCAAAACGTGTTGTAAACAGGATTCGAATTACCTCTCCTCACGATGCTGGCAAGAGCGGTGCTTTGCGAACATGTTACCAGCGCATCGAGCGAGCGCGCGTTCAGTTTAGCAGGTCGCGTGCTGGAAGCATGTCGAAATAGGCTAAACCCCGGCACGGTGGATTCCATCCTCTTTCTCCACAGTGCTTCCAAACAGCTGTCATAAATGCAGTCGCCGTATATTTTTCAAGTTTGGAGTTTTCAATTTGTAGGATAAGCTACTAGTTTGTTGAAATATCACGGTCAAGTATGCTCTGCTCTACTTCATTTTAGACTAAATTAAGTTAAAACAAGACCCAAGTTCTACTAAGTTCATTCAAATCTGATAGAGTTCTCAGATCTGATGTTACATCAGATGTTAGTTTTGATAACTAGTGTCTTTTGCATACATGCGCGCTTGTGTGTGTTTGTGTGTGTGCGAGAGAGATGTCTTTCGTGCAATTTTCTGCAGCCCTTCAATAAATAACGACGTGAAAATTGATCTTTCGGTTTCTTTGTTGTTGTTTGGTACACAGTTAATCTTGCATAAAATTGTGTCATCATCTTCAACGCGAATCTAGCACAAATCTGTCATCTATGGGTTACAGTGTCACAAATGACACTTCATTGGTAGGTTCCATGGCAATACAGGCTCACTGGTGTTTTTTTTTTTTGTTTTTTTTCCCCTCGGGTCGGGTCGGGTTTTGGGTCATTATCCACACGTATTTTTGCGAGTTGGGCGGGGCGGTTTGGATCTCCTGACGGATCGGTTTGGGACGGGTGTTAAAAAAAGCTGACCCGCGCAACACTACTGAGCAGTCTGTTTTCCTGAGCTGCTTTCCAAACCCTGAAGCCCATGATGTTTGTACTTACAACTGGAATGCAAGCCCCCACACCATGTCTGTGCTATGAAGCTAACATTAGATCTGCAGTACTGTGCAGAAGTCTTGAGCCTGCCCTCATTTCTTCATATTTTGCTTCCAAAGATGCTTTGTTAATGTAGTCTTGAGGAATAGTCTTTACATGGATATTTGAGGGATACATGGATACATGAGGAGTGACAGAATATTTCACAGTATTGTACGTTCACTAAAAGAGACATTTCTAATGATTTCTGCTAATTTCACATTTAGGAATTTGATATTGAAACTTTTTTTATGTATCTGTAGTCTTTTTGAATTGTTATCTCTCTTTTCGTGTAGGCATATTTTAGGAGGTTTTTTGTCTTTGTCAGCGCATATCGAGGAAATAATGTGAGAGAGTCGAGTTAAGAAATAAGTTCAAAGAAAGCTGCCGACCTTGTGATAGCTGCTGGTTTGTATTTGAGCAGAATGTGCAGAATGCTGCCTGCCCTTCAGCACAGGCCATAACAAGCGTCAGAGTTTTCGTAATGTTCTTGGCCTCTGTTTCTGTGCAGATGTTTAGAGTAGAGCCGAATGAAAGTAGGGACTCTTCTCAAACCATTTTTGGGGATTTGAAAGTTTGAGGTGTGTTTGGCATTAATTCTGAAAATAGAATGTAATAATGTAAGAACTACACTGAAGAGAAATTTAATTTAATTTAATTCTGAATGTGGGTGTCTCTGTGTGCATATTTTTTTCTTCTTTGTTTCCAACTGTGTGTGCTCTTACCTTACAGTTGTGTATTTTGGTATTAGGAGCAGGATGAGGGAGCGTGTGTGTGTGATATTTTTCAGTGTGTGTGTTGAGTGTTTCCATTCCGTGACGCTATGTTTACTTAGTATGTTTACTCTAGTTTGCCCATATGTATGTGTGTGTGGGTGTGTGTCGCTAACCCAACAGTCCAGAAGTCTCACTTTGTCAGCATGTGTCAGGTTCAGTTATAGTGGTGAATGAATACAGAGTGACATTGTAGAGTGGAATTTGTGTGTGTGTGTCTGTGTTTTAGGGGTTGATTGATTGACTGGCTAATTATTATGGATTAAGGAGACTGTTAACAAATGTTTTGAACCAGTAGATGATGCTGTAAAAATGGAAATTGGTCTCAACATTTGGAATAACAAAACTCCAGACACACAACTTGATTTAAATGCCTTGTATTTTTAAATGGCTTATGTTTAACCTTAATGTAGGCTAGCCTGCTCAAAAAAATGATACACAAACACAGAGAAAGAGTTCTCTTACTTTATTGACATAATGGTTTTTTAAATAATTAGGCCATAAAACCATAAAAGAACCATAAAATCCTTAATATCAGCACCCCTATTTTGTGTGTATTTGCGTGAGATGGCAGGTTCATGTCTGTGTTTCCTTAAGGCTATGCTGGCAAAACACACACTGACCTTCGGAGTGACGGTACACGTGTGTCTAACCTCCTGCACTTACCTGAACAATCAATAGCTTTAGCAAAGGAATGTTTGGGGATTTCTGCTCCTCACCTCAGGATCGCTTGCGTACTCAAATTCCCTTTATCTTTAGTTCTCTTTAGTCAATATGACATGTGAGCGACTGTGTGACTCTAGTCAACATGACTTGTGACCGCTGCCGAATGCAGCATTGTGGATGGGAGATATCTGCACTGCGCTACCCGATGTGGGGCTGGGAGATGTTGATTTTGGGTTTGGCTGCAGCTGATACTGCTTACCTCATCCCCTCCAGAGATAGCATAACTTTAGGCCAGTGCCAAACCTCTCCCCAATACCCCGTAGGGCCTGGACAGAGCTGTCTCAGATTCCCTGAAAGAAGGAGCTGGAGAACGGTTTGAGTTGGAGCGCTGCCAGCTGCGGTGTGTTATCTTTCCTGCCGAAACCGTATTTGAACCGGCTTCGATTTTCAGGTTTGTTGAGATTTCCGTATGCTCCGTGGTGGAGCAGGCTGGGTTCGCGTCAATGTGAAGCCGGTGAAGCCTGTTTGGTATGTCAGACTAGAAAATGTTGCTATTTCAGTGTGTTTTCCGCTTGGAAGACTGGTGATGCATTGATCTTGCTCTTATTTAAGAGATCAATTTGCATAGCCTTTATTATCATTACTGTTGCCTCCCTTTTTGGTATTTACATTTACACCATTTATCAGATGGTCTTATCCAGGGGGACTTCCATTTCCTAATTACAGGCACAGTCTCCCTGGAGCAACTTGGGGTTAAGGGTCTTGCTCAGGGGCTCGGTGATGGTTGTTCTGGAGGTAGGATTGAGTTAGGTTCAAACTCACATCCTCTTGGACCATATACAAGTATATTGCCACTTATTGGTGGGGATGGGTACTGAAAGCAAAAAAAAAGAGCCCCGGTGCTTAATTTTGAAGACCAGAGTATTGATGAGCTCTGATGTTAACAGTATTGCTTTCTGTACTGGAGAAAGTGATAAATCAGATTTTTTGTTTACTAAATCAAAGTAATATTTCCCAGTTTATCTGACAAGCTCCGTTACTGATTAAGATTTTAATCTAGAGCGTTCCCTTGCAATGCACGGGGAAACTCTGGCACACGAACCCACCTGCACACAGACGCTGGTGTCACTGCCCAATCTGCATGCGTATGTGGAAAGTTTCTGTTCTACTTATGGCTGTGGATACTTATGGATTTGTGTACTGACATCTGGTGGACCCGGCCCGATTGGCGGGAGTATGTTCACAAATTTAAACTTTAAATTACATTTTAATACATTCTAAGACATATAGGAGCATACGCACAAAAGAACATCTTACTTAACTTAATATCTATTAGTAGACATTGAAAACAAGTACACTCGGCTTGCCAGACAGATAGGCAGCGTTTTACTTCATGTGAAATTGTAAAACACTTAAATAATTGCACACAAACTCGTTGTGTACTGAGAATTCGTTAGAAATAATTAAAACTAACAAAAACAAGTGGCCATTTAGTCTTAGCTTAATAATCAAAGATCTGTTCATTAAATATCAATATCTTGTCTTAGTTTATGGAAAAAAAGGTTATTGAAACTCAGGTGAGGCAGAAGGATCTGACCCATATTTCAGAGCATTCCCAAGGTAAAACATCTTCTACAATCACACGTGGGCCTGTAAACTCGTGCTTCTCTCTGCAGCATCACCTCGGGCTCTCTGTTCTGCTCAGACCTTTTCCAAAATAATCTCAAAAATCACGCGGTTGCCAGGAAACAGCCCAGCGTTTATCCAAACCAGCCCGTCTGTTTTTCTCTTATCTTTCTGGGAAGGTCTCGTCTCGTGTCTCTCTCAGGGGCTTTGTGGCGACTCTGCTGAACTGATCTGTGGTCAGTTTTAATCCCCCAGACCTTCATCATGACCAGCTCGGACAGGAAGCGGAGCAGCTCAGGGTGGCCTAGACAGGAAGCGGTTGAAACGAAAATATGATTTTATCTTCGACTAAACAAGAGTTATGGTGGGCTTGTTCGGCTGGAAATAATGTCAAATATGATTAGAAATAGTTAACAGAACAGCATTGTGAAGCCAATTGTCTGCTGGCTATTTATAGTGACTTGAGCGTCCGAGACCTATGCTTATAGTCACCATTTGTTTTCTATTGATTGATAACTAGGGCTGGGTATCGTTGCTGATTTCCTGAATCGATTCGATTCCGATTCACAAGGTCATGATCCGATTCAGTTCTCGATTCGATTCGATTTGATATCGATTTATTTAGAGATTATTTAAAGATTTCTTTGCATCAATACTAGTTTTGCTTGGTTATAAAATAACTTGTTTTAAAGCCGAAGTGTTGCCAAACATCGGCCTTTAGGCCAGACGGTGATTTGAGCGGAGCAGCTTCAGCCATGGCTCTATTTGGTCTCGGTATCGCCGGTCTCACGTTTTTATAGCTCTCCTTGCACGGTCGCGAGAAGTAGTGCATAGCTGCAAGAAAAGATGGATCCGCAAATTTTTGAATTGATATTTTTCGAACGAGAATCGATATTCATCGGTGAATCGATTTTTTTGAACCCAGCCCTATTGATAACCGCATTAACATTTTTGCACAGTGCTGTTTTAGTTGACTTATATGGCCGATGGAGATACAGTAGAAACCATACGCTAGATGTCCCGCATTAGCTTCATACATTATTAACCATATTAGCGTCTTTGATCACATTAATGACGTTATCATTTGTCTGATTTTTACACCACTGTAGCGTTTACCGTAGTTAGCGGTGTATTATCAATAGAGACCAAATGCTACATGTCCTCCATTGGATTTCATTCATTCTGTCCCCCATTAGCAGTATAATTATGCCAGAATTATTTGACTGACACAAATACGTATAATTCTGGTATCATTATTTAAGTAAGTGAGTGAATCAAACTGAGTGATTATTTGTCACTGCGGACACATCACATTGCGGTGATCAGATGTCCCCCGATTAGCTTTCATTTGTTTCATTTTAGGGTGGCACAAATGCAATTGTAGTATTTATAGCATTGAACAGGTGCCATTGTATTTTCAGTAGAGCCTTTTATGCTACAAAGTCAAAGGAAATTTTATTGTCATCTCTTCTATATATTGTACAGATACACAGAGAGACGAGACGACGTGGCTCCAGTTTACACAGTGCAACAAGAAATAGAGAACAAAGAACAGATAGGGCACATGGAATAAACAATATATAAATAGGACACAAAATATACATTTAAGTTAGAAGTGAAAATTGACTCTTTTTTTGTTTATTTGTTTGTTTGTTTGTTTTTTTACTGAATGTGCACAAAGTTAGCGACAGTTTTCAATATGAACGATTTTGATATCCAGTCTATTAATAGAAGTGTATTTTTAAAAAAGTCTGACTGAAATTTAAGTTTGTACAGATATTATAACAGCATTGGAGAACCATTCCGTGCAATACTTTTCAATAATTTGTGCAGATATAGGTAGTTAAAAAGTGACACGTCCCCCATCAGCTTTCATTCATTGTTAACTCCATTAGCATCTTAGCAGCTAGTGCTCTTACGAGTTGATTATATGACAAAAGTAGCTGAAGTATCATTACAGATCCTTGGTTCACTGTTAGCCACATTGGCGTCTTTGGGCACAGTGTTCCTTTAAGTTTGGCTACATGGCTGACCCAGATACACTTACTATCTCAGCAGATCTTCCTTTTCCTGTGGCGTGGTTGGTCCCAGGCTGGGCAGTCGCAGGAAGCAAGGATAGCAGCGAGAGCGATTAGAGCGCAGACAGACGGCCAAACACAGCAACACAGAGCTGAGATGAGAGAGAGATGAGAGGAAGAGGGGTGTAAGTGGAGTGATATCAAAAACAAAACAAGGTGCAATTTGTAGGAGAAACAGGAGCTTTACGATAGTGGAGTTTCTCTCTGTAAACTAGACTCAGATCCTCACAACTGGGCTGTGCATCTTTCTCTTCTTGTCTCTCTTTCTTTTTCTCTCTCTCTTTCCAGTCTTCTTCTCTCTTCTTTCTGTCTCTCTTTTATACTCTTTCTTTCTGTCTCTCCCTCTCTTTTTTCCTGTCTCTTTTTACTCTTTCTCTCCATTTCCCTTTCTCCAGCCCTTTTCTCCTTGCCCCTTTTTATCTCTCCCGTCTCTCTTTTTCTCTTCCTCCCTTTCTCCTCTCTCTTCCTCCCTTCTCCTCTTACTACTCTCTCTCCAGTTTCCTTTTTTCTCTAAAACTCCCCTGTGTATCTCTCTTTCTACTCTCCATCTTCTCTCTTTCTCTCTCTCTCTTTTTACCCTCTTTCTTCTTGCCCTGTTTTCTCTCTCTCTCTCTCTCTCTCTCTCTCTCTCTCTCTCTCAAATAAAGGAACCTCTGTAACCTTTCCCATAGCTTTGGTTTTAAACATTCTTTGTAACCTGTAATAAAAGAAAATAGCTAAACATTGAAAACGTTGATTTGGTTGTTAATTGAGATTTTATTGTCCTCTGTTAGTCATGCGTTATTAATAAGAAGATTTGTTCTGGGATAGACTGATGAATTGTGAAATAATCTTGAAAATCTATCAACATTTGGGCAAAGTTATGATACAGACCTGCCTTTTTGAGGCACTGTGTACAGTATATTTCATGTTGTGTGTTGATGAAGCACGATGCAGTGTTATGCAGCCTCTCATTTTCATTCTACTTCTAGTTTGGAGTTTATATTCATGGTTTATTTATATATGTATATTCTATATGCCTTATTTGTACTCTGTAGAAACTGGAGTCACGTTGTCTCGTCTCTCTTTATACTTGTATATAGTTGAAATGACAAAGTTGACTTTGATGAAGAGGAGGACAGAAAAAAAGAAAGAAATAAACAAAGAGGGACTGCAGCCCCAGCCGTGAGCTCAGACTGTGCTGAGAAAAGCAGCTTGTTTGGTAAAAAGGGAAATGGTGCCAGGCTGCTACTAGGCCTCTCTTTCCACTAAGTCACACTCCATCCACTTTCCAGACACTGCACATCCAAACGGAGAGAAAGAGAGAGGGATGGAGGAAGAGAAGGGAAGAGGTCTAGTGTTTATGTGTGTGACCATCACGTGTGCAGCTTAAATAGCTATTAGGGAGAGCTAATTATAGCACCTCCACCTACAGCCCCATAATCACACAGCCAATAATGTGGAAAAAGAGCACATTTTACTGCACGTCCCCAACACAACGCTTTCTTTCCCTTTCTTTCCCCTTATTACACTCTCTCTCTCTCTCTCTCTCTCTCTCTCTCTCTTTCCCCTTATTCCTCTCTCTCTCTCTCTCTCTCTCTCTCTCTTCTTCCCCTTTACACTCTCTCTCTCTCTCTCTCTCTCTTTCCCCTTATTACACTCTCTCTCTCTCCACCTCTCAGTCCCTCCCTCTCTCTCTCTCTCTCCCTTGCTCCCTCTCTTTTTCTCTTTCTCCCCATTTATTACTCACCTCTTTCACTCCCTCCCTTTCTCTCTTTTTTTCTTCGTGCACTCCCTCTCTTTCTCTCCGTCTCTCCCTTGCTACCTCTTTCTCTCTTCACCCTTACTACTCTCTCTCTTTCTCTCCCACTCTTTCATTCTCAACATGCAGGCACACGCCTTTCACTAAGAGAGACCAACATCCCAGAATAACATCAAAGTAAACAGCGGTTCCCGCTGAGAGAGAGAGAGAGAGAGAGAGAGAGGGAACACGGGAAAGGAGAAGGGACGGACTGGTGTTAGGCAGAGTTACTGTTGTGTTTACTAAAAGAGTCGAGAAGCAGGAAAGAGGAGTGAGGGAGCAGGAGGGAAAAGAGGGAGGAGGGTGTGTGTGTGGAGGATTTGGTGTGTGATGTTCAGGAGTTCATTCTGCCCACACAGTAGCACCATCAAACCTGCCTGACCACTGCCTGCATACACACCCTCACACTCCCATATACACACAGAAACTCTTGTGCATACATTCATATACACATACAAAAGCACACGCAGTAATACACACAGACACAAACATACACACACAGACACATGTGCAACACACACTGATACACATGAACACAAAAGTACACAAATACTTTCAGCCCTTGATTTATGCCTACTGTGCTCTGTGTGTGTGTGTGTGTGTGTGTGAGAGAGAGAGAGAGAGAGAGAGAGAGACTGCACCAAAATGTGATGTAGCCAGAACATGAGGTAATTACACCAGAGAAGGGCATTAACTCTGCAGTGTGTGTCTGTGTGTGTGTGGCCATGTATTTACCGCATTGTGGGGACCTTTTGTCCCCTAAAATCACTTTTATCTGTTTTTTGGGGCTTTGTGGGGACATTTGAGAGGTCCCCATTAGGAAAAATGACTTTATAGAAAATGTGCTTGTTTTATTTGAGAAACTAAAAGAGGTAAAAGATGTGCTTTTGGTTACTGAGGTTAAGGTTAGGGTTAGGATTAGGTGTAAAATTATGTACTTTAGTCATTATGGGAGTCTATGGAAGGACCTCGCGAAGATAGTAATACATAGACTGTGTGTGAGAGTGTGAGAGAAATGCCTTTACATCCAGACATGAGTCATAATGACTGATGTATATGGGGAAATGAGTCTGCTTTGTTTGTGTGTGTGTGTGTGTGTGTGTGTGTGTGTGTGTGTGTGTGTATGTTTGTGTGTATGTGTTGAGATTAAACTCAAGGACAGAGGTGTTCTTGTGAGTCAAACTCTCTGTTTTATTGCTTACAGGTAGACAACAGCAGCCTTTAGACATTTACGCAAGAGATACTTAACACACACATACACACTCATGCATGAGTTCATAGGAGGTGAGGGATGTGACTCAGTATACTCTCACAGGAAATTAATTTCCATAAGTGTTGAAAAATGTTGGACAGATCCGTGTGTGTGTCCCAAAGTGTGTATGTGTATTTTGTTTCCATACCGACCAAGTATGGAAAAGGTCATCAGCAAAAGCCCACCTCTAAAAAGTGCCGAAGGCCAGGTTTAGTTCATATCTCTTCTCTGTTATTTGTGTCACCTTTTTCATGAAAAGTGGTGGTGGCTGTTTGTTTGTTTCTCATTTGTTTAGGTGCGTGAGATTCTGGGCCAGTGTTCGTGTCCCTCCCAGTTTCCCATGACGAAGGTGTCGGAGGGGAAGTACAAAGTGGGCGACTCCAGCGCTCTCATCTTCATCAGGGTATGAACCTTCACATTTGCTCTTCACCCTCACCATTAGTTACTAGGGGTGTACTACTTAATTAAATGAGTGATTGTCATTGTGAACACAGCACAGCACACAGAGCACCACAACGAAATGTGACCTCTGCATTTGACTCATCCATGAATGAGGGAGCAATGGGCAGTGCCAGGGGAGCAGTGCTTGGAGACGGTACCTTGCTCATGAGTACCTCAGTGGTACCTTTATCGGTCCGGGACTTAAATCAGCTATTCTCCAATCACGCGGCCTAACCGTTACACTACCAACTGCCCCAAATGTCTGCCATCATACGATTTTTATTCAGTTCAACTCAGGAGTCAACGATTGATATGAGACAATATCATAACCTTTTATGTTTAAAATGGTTATTTTTCAGGAAACTAACTAAACATATGAACACTGTATATAAATATATGAACAAGCTGTTTTCAACATTTTTCATTGGTTAAATATTTCTAAAACTGTTAGGCCAACGTGAAGACTGACCAATAGATTTGTTTTATGACAGAAAAATAAAAATGACCAAAAATGGACTTACGAGGTTTCGGCCCTTCAGCACTGATATGCTGATTTAACCCAGTCACTTCCATTCATATCAAACCACAACAAATTATAATTTGACATTTTTATTCCAGACATTTAAAGGAAAAACAAACTTTTCTTTAATTAAAAACAGACCTCTTTTTAGTATAAAGTGATGATATGAATAATTATTTGTCATTGTGAATGAAATGTGGGCTCTGCATTTGACGCATCTGTGAAGGAGCAGTGGGCAGCTGACATGGGCAGTGCCTGGAGAACAGTGCTTGGAGACGGTACCTTGCTCTTGAGTACTTTAGTGGCACCTAGAACTGACGACCTTCTGCTTATGGGGCCATCTCCCTACCTGTTACGCTACCAACTGTTTTCATTTCGGATCCATGCTTTGGGGTCGGTGATCATTGAATCGTTCACCCATAGTTGTTATTGTTCTGTTGGGAGTTCTTTCAGTGACATGTCGTTTGACTACAAACACACACACACACGCAGCCTGATGTAATTAGATTTACTGTGCAGATAGCTGATCGTTTGCTGCCTGTAACAAGTTTGAATCCCAAACCAAACTCAAACCACCATCACCTCTACTTTATTTATCAGCATCTCAGCCCCAAACCAACTTAGACAAGATTCTAATCAGCACAACTTGTTCACTTCTGCCTGCAATTTCTTGAGGGAATGCAGTGTACTGGACCGGGATTGGCTGTAGATCCGCACATGGAAAACTCTTGATTATTCAGTGTTTGTTTATATCTGCTATAATGACCGGTGGGAGAATAGACGCTGACCTTTATTAGCATTGAAGTGGAATTAAACCCTCTTGCATGTTTCGAGACATGGTATATGTAGTTTTTGGCCGTGTGGGACATCAGCTCCTTTTGTAGATTGGGCGTTGTGTAGTGTTCACTTTTAGGATTTAGTAATAAGTTATTCTGAAGTCTGAATGGTGTTTATAGTCTCCAGCCTCTCGTGGTGCAGACGCAATGTGTTATTGTGTAGTAACCAAACACACCCATCTACACAAACCCCGATCACTGAAATAGAGACTTATGTCATTTCCTGTCCGACCTTATCTCACGCAGTGTGTGCGTTCGTGTTTGTTTGTGTGTCTTTTGAAGTTGATTGGTGTAATCTGTGTTTTCTGCTTACGTCTTGGTTTCTTTTCTTATTTCTTATTCTTAACAGTGTGTGTGTGTGTGTGAGTGTGCCATCTGTTACGAAGTCACAGTGGGGTATTTTCTGCATGTATGTGGTTTGTCTGTAAAAAAAGACACTGTGTGTGTGTGTGTGTGTGTGAGAGAGAGAGAGAGAGAGAGAGAGGGACAGTGGGTGTGTCAGATTTCCAGAAAGAAAAGTGCCATGCTGAGTGGTATATAAAGCCAATGAGGCCTGTGTTGATGGCTGTGTGTGTGTGTGTGTGTGTGTGCGCATTTTAGAGAGCAGCTACTGTTTAATTGCCTGTTTTCTGTGACTGTGTGTGTGTTTGTGTGTGTGTGTGTGTACATCTGGTGTGACATCTCCCACATGAAAGAATCTGCTTACTTGTTATCTCATAATTACTGATTTCGCCTCGCCTCACGGTTCAGACAACAGATTGTTCCTGTGTGCAGGAGGAGAAGGAACAGAGTGAGGAAGAGGAGAGGAAGTTGATACTAAAGGAGGGATGATGTATTACTGATGGTTACTGTCACTGTTATTTTATTCAATTAATTTTATGGTATCAGGACAGATATAGTGTGTTATAGATAAATCCGGCCATTAGATACTCAGCTAAGCGCTGCAAGAGGGCAAAGAGTGTGTGTGTCTGTGTGGGCACGGTGCCAGCTCACAGATGTGCTTTTACTCTATAGCAACAACACAGGTCATGTGATCAGCACCATGCTGCCAACCGGCCTGCTGCAGCTAGAGAGAGTGTGTGTGTGAGAGAGAAAAAGAATGTGGGAAAGAGTGTATGTGTGAGAAAGAGAAACTGTGGGTGTGTGTGAGAGAGAGAGAGAGAGAGAGAGAGAGAGAGAGAGAGAGCAAGCACCTAATATAAAAATGGGTTAAAAAGAGATATTTCTGAAATGATTAGGGAGAGAAGGTTGGAATAAAGATAGGAGACCAAGCTCATAAGAGAAATAAAGGAGAAAATAAATGAAGGGAAACAGGGATTGATTAAGGAAGGAATAGGATTTTTCATATCTCTGTCCTCTCTGGCCTGAGAAGAGGAAACCAAAAATGAGGGCAGAAAAATTGTTGGAAAAAAGAGAGGAAAAGAAGACAAAGAAAAAGAGAGGGGGGGGATGTTTCCGAGTTCTCATTTCGTTTCTGTTCTCACTAGCATACTGCTGTGTGTTGTCATGGTAATTAGGGGCGGGGTGCTGGGGTGTACCCAAAAGCCACCTTACATAATGTGTGTGTGTGTGTGTGTGTGTGGGGCACTGGGAGATCTTAAAGTGAACCTCTCAGCGTGATATCCCTTTTTGCATTATCCTCATCACCATTGATTTGCTTCTCCATCACACTGTGTGTGTATGAGAGTGTGTGTGTGTGTGTGTGTGTGAGAGTGAGAAACAGCTGCAGATGAATGGAGTAGGAAATAGGTGTCATCCGATTATCGGTGCCAATATGTTGCATTTTTATGGTTATTAGTATCATTTTTTAAACCTGTATGCCGATAAAAATAATTATTTAAAAAATGCACTACCTTGACTCTGTCTGAGGTCACCACATTGTGGTGCAGAGAAATGTCACACTCACCGCACTCTCTGATTGGCTAGACATCCTGAGTTTAGCCTACCTGCAGTGACGGCTGAAAGTTTTGACACAAGTTGGGAACTGCCTGCACTTTCTGTGTTAAAACCGTTATTAGAATAAAACACGATAAAAGGCATTTATATACATAAATAAAATGAACATCCAGAAATTCCAAATCCAAATACACATGAATAAAATCTTAAGATTTGCATAGTTTTACGAATAAAGAATTGTGAATTTTGAATCGACCTGTTTTCATTTGACACATCATTTCAAATACAGTATCCATCATCGTTTACTAGAGGTCAGCCGATACAGTTTTTTCAATGCTGATACCAATTATTAGTATGAATCACCTCTGAATTAATCTTTAATAAACTTTACACATTTATGGTATTTTAAAAATATTTGTCACATACATAGTTGTGCAAATAAAGAATCTTTTTGTTTGTTTGGCACATCATTTCAAACACTGTATCCATCAGTATTTATTAGCGGTTGACCAATATGATTTTTTCAATACCAATACCAGTGTTACTATTTAATCAGCCCTCAATTAATCTTTAATAAACTCTAGATTTTACTTTTATAAAACACATTTAAATATTGTAATTAAGACTATAAGTTAATAATCGCTATCAGCATTGAAAAAAACTTGGTTGATCCCATAGTTGATAATGAAGGATACTTTATTTGAAAAGTTGCTTCAAATGCATAAAAATCTATAAATTAGCCTCTTACTTAATCTTTCATGAACTATATTTTTTGTTTTCCAAAATACGTTATGATTATGCTTATTAGGTTAAACACAGTAATGCATGAATAAAACCCATCGGTCAACAATAAGTAGATAATGATAGATACTGTGTTTGAAATGAATGAAAATCCATCAAGATTCAAGATTATTAGCATTAAATTAGGCATAGGTTAATCTTTAATAAACATCTACATCGATTATTACCTTAGAGAGAGTGTGAGAGAAAAATATCAGTTAAAATGTAGTAGATAATGTAGACATTATATTTGAAAAGATGTGTTAAATAAGTGAATATCCTCAAGATGACTTTTAATAAGCTCTATTTTTCTTTTTTGTACAAAAACAGTCCAAAAGCATGCATTATAGGATGATTGGCAAATCTAAATTGGCCCTGTAAGGTGTACTGTAAGGTGACTGTAAGTGTGATTTTGTGAGTGTGTGTGTCCTGCGGTGTGTTGGCGGCTGCCCAGGGTTGTTCCCTGCCTTGCGGCAGTAGCTTCTGGCCCCTCCACGCAACCCAGCTTGGGATTAAGCGGTTCCGATAATAAATGAATGAATAGATTTAAATCATTGTGACTATGAAATGTACTGATGTGTAACTGTGTTTGTTATCCCACAGGTCTTGAGGACCCATGTGATGGTGCGTGTTGGAGGAGGCTGGGACACACTCGAGCATTACCTCGATAAACACGACCCCTGCCGCTGCAACGCTTTTGGTGAGCTCACTTCCAGTCCCTTGTTCCTCACTTCCTGTCTCACAGCCACTAGACTGTGGATCTGTGCTGTTGGATCTTTTCAGCCTCGGCTTCCCTTTTTTAAAAACACACTCTACTCTTATATTCAGGTTTTTCAGGTCAATTGCTGCTATAATAGTTTGTGCTGAGCTCTGATATGAGAGGCGATACTTCCTCCTTCAGCTCCCACACACACACTGATTCACCATCCGTTTGTGGCATTTGATGGAACGGTCCATAGAAAGGGCGTCTAAAAAATCCCCAATGTTTCAAAAATGGCATATGCTGCTTTCCCATAATACATCACAACCTAAATACTTGGAATCCCTGTGAGTCACCAATTATTTATATAATGTCAAAATTTGTAATAAGTAAGAGAAATCAAACTTACTTTGTATACCTCACCTTGAAATAATAATTTATGCAATATCAGCTAACTTTTTTGGGCTTCAGGGGTGTGTTAAAAGTCAGTGTGTTAATACGGCATGAAAAAACTACTGTATATGTACTGAAATTTACAAAACTGAAATAGCAGTATTTTGTAAAATTGTTCCCCAGTAATGTGCAACATCTTTATACATAATACAGGTATGACATTCATGTAGAATGTGAAGTTCATGAAGAGCAATACAAAGTTAAAACTAGATTTGGGTTGAAATATTTTGTACATACAGTTTGGTTTTACTTACAACTTTGTTTTTAAGTTGAGTCAGATGGATTTTTAAATAATGTGTGTGATGTATTAACATTCACTCTTCAGTATAACTGAGTTGCAGCTTAGTTTTACATTAGTCTGGCATCTTCAAACTTCATTTTCCACTCACTGAAGTTAAGTTGTAACACTGAAAACTCATAGAGGTTGGGTGAATTTTTAAGTGAGTGATTATTTGTCATTGTGAACACAGCATAGCACACAGTGCACCACAACAAAATGTGACATCTGCATTTGACCCATTTGTGAAGGAGCAGTGGGCATTGCCCGGGGAGCAGTGATTGGGGACGGTACTTTGCCTATTAGTACTACAGTGGTACCTTTATTGGTCAAGGACTTGAACCAGGGACCCTCTGATGACGGGGCCAGCTCCCTAACCATTATGCTACCAACTGCCCCAAATGAAACTATTATTTCATGTTGAAGTAAATGAAAGAAGTATGTAAACACCACTAATTGCTAATATTTTTTACTGTGTACTGGCAGAACTACCACCTTTGGTCCCTTGAGCAAGACCCTTAACCCCAATTTGCTCCACGGGAGACTGTTCCTGAAATTAGGAAATAGACGTCTCTCTCTGCATAAGAGCAAACGTCTTGAATTTAATCTAAATATAAAGATGATCCTGTTTGATGGGAAGAAGCGTCACTGCCAGCTTGAGTCTAACATAACACATTACAACCCCATAGGCACTTGCGATATCTAGCGACAGGAATCTAATAGAAGTAATAATTATGTCTAAATTGGGCTTCCTCATCAATACAAGATTCACTGGGAGTGATTGTTAGTATCGTTAACGTGCAGCGCTGTGTAATTATCTGTAACTGCATGTAAGGGACTCATTAGTGCAATTTTAATTCTGCTGGAGATCTCAGTGAATTAAAGCCAAATGGTTTTAGTTGCACAATGCGGCTCATAAAAAGTCCCTCTTCGCTTTCATTACCCTTTTTATGTAACTTTGTGAACACAGGGCATATCCCAAAGCAAATCATGTAAACTACTGTAAGTGTGTGTTTTGCGGAGTAGTCGTTATTATTTCCAAGAAATGGAAACTCTGGTGCTTTTTGGTCATGTGCTGGGCTTGTTTACATATTTACAGCAGACTGCAGACTGTTTTATATTATATTGTACTAAAACACTGGACTTTTATTAAACAGATAACTATAGAATTGAAATTCAAAAATTTGAGGATAATTAGGTTGATTTTTTTAGGCTTTTAATAGGAGATAGCAACAGAGGACTTTTCACTATGTTGCACATGTATAACTGTATGTGACAAATAAAGAATCTTGATCTTGAACTATTCATACTTGACCTTTAATCAAGGCACCATAAATCAGTGTTAGTTGTGTTACATCAGACTCTTGTAGAAAACATTGATCAGACATCTAACATGTTGTAACCCTTAATGTACTGTATATTGAACATATCTATTTTTATGGAAAGAGAGAATATTTATTTTATTAACACATCTGCTTGAGATTAGGAATTAAAATGTTCAGTTATGTTTTAGTTACTTTTTGTGATTTGGTGTGAATGGTAGTGAGTTTGTTAAATCACCATATGACATTGTCTCATACTGATCACTGGATCCTGAATGGAAAGGAATCAAAACCGTATCATAGCAGACATTGTGATATTGACTGAACTTGAATTAATACGCTGAATCGATATAATATCATGAAGCTTGTGAACCTTGTGATTTACACCATGAATGTACAGTGGATCACAGGTTTGACAAAAGTGGTCTTCCTCAACATTACACGTCTTATGATGTGACTTTTGCACACTTGCACATCGTGATAACAATGGTGGAATGATAAATTTTGCAGCCCTAGAGCAGAATACTTATTTTTCCTCTCTCCTCAGCACACCGTTACCAGCAGGCCAAAGCGAGTGGTCAGGCTCCGCACAGTAAGAGCTCCAGCGCCCACTCATCCCGCTCCACTAGTCCCGGCCCACACTGGCGCAGCGATGCCATTGCCCCCTACAAAACTGCCGAGCGACGCTCTTTGGAGCCTTCGGCAGTGCCTAACTCCTCCTCCCGACCTGGCAGGGCTCATCATGGCTCTCTGCCTGGGGACGGAGAACTGAACTCCGGGAGGGCAGCCACTACGCTGCTGCCCAGGCCTCCAAGGGACAGATCGGAGCCACGTCACTTCAACCCCCTCAGGTGTGTGTTTGTGAGTGAGTAAGGGAGGGTGTGCTCATCAAATGCAACATATACATGCATGTCGTGTATGAAATAGATGTGGATATTCAGTATACCGAGATGTGGCAGACAGAATTACATATTGCAAATTCTATTTTATTGAAGATACATATTTTACATATACATACTGTATAATAAATGAAAAATTAATTATTACACATTTTGACATTTGTTGCATGTTGAAAACACTTCGGTGAACCCTAATGAATTAGCTTGAAAATAACGTTTTATTTTCTCGTCATTTGCAAGTTGTATCCTTCTGAAGCATTAGCATTATAAAGGACATTTAGGGTGGCTCAGTATTTAGTTTCTGCATAATCGGTTGTATTACACATGAGCAGTAGTTGCATTGTATGAGATGTAAGGTCATATCACAACCCTTACTACTTAGCCATTCCTGGATAAAGTTCAAAGTAAAAAGTTGGGTTTTGCAAGGTATTATAGCTACGTGTTTAGGGTGTGGTGTGATGGCAGTCAGATAATCACTTTGTTGCTTATTTAATTCTTAATGCACAAGTGAAAGAATTTTTTGACTAATGATGTATATAGGAATGTTAGTTTTTCCCTGATATCATTCACCCCTTCATAGCAATATTCTGTGTGGTCGCGTCCTGCAATGTTGCGTCTGTATCCCAGTGGTGGCCTTTAATTAGCCTGTTCTCTCACTGACCTAGTTACTCAAACACCCCACATAACACACTGCACTGATCCAGGTCTTGATGGTCATACACACACACACACACACAAGCAACAGATTGCAGCAAGCAGATTTCACTAATCCCAGGTGACATTGGCCGTCTTCCATGCTCCGCCATAGTGCCCCCACAAGGCCGAAATCCAGCATTACACCTTAAAAGTGTGGGTGTAAATCACATGATGATATTATATTGATTCGATGGACAACAATTAGATGGCTGCCAATATCACAAGGTCTGTTGCGATATGATTTTGATTCGATTTAATTCAAGAGCCAGTGACACAGTCACTTCCATTCATATCAGATCACAAAAAGCAAGAAAAATCTCATTTGACATTTTATTCCTCAGCTCAACTGGACATGTAAATGAAAAACAGTCTTCTCTTTTCAGTCTTCCCGTATGTGATGAAGTAATGTTACAGTATGTATGACGTCTGATTGATGTTTTCATTTTGGATCAATACTATGGGCTCAGTGATTACTGAGTCGATATATCGATGTGGATTTATTGTTACACTTCTACTTTAAACAGAGTCCCCCATACACCCACAACACTGTTACTGCCTATTGACTCTAAAGACGGTCTGGAAGGTTGGAAGGGTTTCAGCCTCCCCTGTTGTTCCCTCCTTCCAACACTGTGGTGATTGAGCAAATGAACCCCGAAGCCCAGAGAGAAAGAGTGAGGGAAAAGAAAAGCCTGTTGTTCCTTTGCCATCCCACGTGCTGTTTAGACTAGCGGCCATTATCGCAAGACTATTAAAGCTCTCTAAACAGCAGTCTGCCCTTAAAGCAAAGAAAAGAATTAACTCTGGTATTTACTGATAAGGTTAGTAGTGCAACTTTGTCAGTCGTCATGCCGCAGTTTTGGTTTCTCGCGTCAGCGCTGTTGCATTGTTCGGCACAGTCGTGAGAAGCCGGCCTGTTTGTGTTGGCAGGAAGCCACGAGGGCCAGCTTCCTGCTCGATTAACAGTTCGGCCGAATGTCAACACGGTGCACTTTAACCCATACGGCAAACAACCCTGCTGCAGGTGAGACGGGCCAGATTACAGCAGGATTAAACTAATCTCAGACAACCCGAGAAGAGACAGATCAGCAAATGGCTAATCTAGGGTTAGCTGTCAAGATGTCTGTCTGAAAAGTAAAACATCACCCACATGACAATCTGTCTTGAGTTTAAAAAAGCATAGTGCAATTCTTTTTTATTATTTTTAAT
Organism: Distichodus sexfasciatus; assembly: GCA_032718565.1. Lineage (NCBI taxonomy): Eukaryota > Metazoa > Chordata > Actinopteri > Characiformes > Distichodontidae > Distichodus > Distichodus sexfasciatus. The sequence continues at coordinate 2,031,203 of JAVGVS010000044.1, forward strand.
CGATATTAAAAGGATATCAGTCAGTTTGCATTCTAACTGTTCTTGTTGCTAATCCAGTTCTCTCTGCAGACATGATTTTGAGGCTTGGAGCCTGCATATTTGCTATTTTCTACTAGACTGTCAAAAAAAAATCTCTGCAATCTCTGTACCTTTGTCCATAACTTTGTCAATTTTTACAGTTGTATTCAGAATTAAATTTGCAGCAAAGTGGTTATTATATTGTCCATAATACTTTAAACGTGTAGCTATATCTTGAAGAACCCAAAAATGTATTAAGCAAAGCATCATTGACAGTGTGCTTGATCAGGGGTGTTAGACACTTTGTGCTTGTATCTGTGTGAAAGCCAGATTATAAACATTTTAGTCACTTTGCAAAAACAAATCATTGTTATTGAACCAGTCATAAATTGCCATTTTATTGTTTACTAGTAAAGCGGTCATATATCATTAATATGAAAGTATCATTTGTAATAATTGACATTTTACAAGACGTTTAAGGTGTGGTGGTAATATAATAAGCACTTTGTTGAATATTCTGAATGTGACACTTGAAAAGTTATGGGCGGAGGTACGGAGGTCCCATTTTTGACTCAAGTGAAAAATACTCTTCATGAAGCAACATTTTTTATATTAGGCAAGAGAAACAGTGACCCTAAAAATCACCTTAATTTTTTGGTCTTGTATGCTGTTTTATGCTAGTCATAATCAGAACATTAATTTTAGTAAAAGGTGATTATGAATTATTGTTGTTATTATAAGTGAATGCTGTGATTGTGTTGTTTTGTTTGATCACTAAATCCCCAGGCTCACTAATCCTCCTCTCACTCCTGTGATCATTTTGTTAATCTGATGGTGTTGGGAACCACCGTTGTGGGGAAACTCTGCCAGACATGGGCTCTAGCCGCACTAATCAATCCCCAGAATGCCTTGCACATACTTTCCCGCCTATCCCATTGGCAGGCAGTCGCCGGTCAGGGAGGGATTAACCAGGTTAATTCACATGCTGTTGGTGGATGAGGGCATAAAACAAGAAACAGTCGCTGGTAGAACATCTCTTTCCACTGGAATCGCACCTTCATAAATTTACTGTAATGCTTTAAGATAAATTACATTTCTAGAAAGAAAATGGTTCATTTTTTTGCAGAATCTACTTCATAGATTATATTTATCTTTGACTCATGCCCCATTCTTGTGCCTCAGAAAGATGTCAGTGTTATGACATATGATGTACTTAATATCTTAATTTTTCCTGAACTGTACTCTGCTTTGCATCTGCATCTAAAAAGGACCAGGCAAAGGAGTCTTAATAATATTACAGTAATAGTGACAGAATAAAAGCACTTTCAGCAGGGGTCCAATTATCTAACCATAATGGACCAAAACGTGTATGATGCAAATGCATTTAGGGTGTGTCTTAATCAAATTCTCCTAGTCTAATTAATAGTTAAATGATCAGTTTGCCAGGCACATGCTCTAAAAGAGCTGTACTTAATCTCTTAATTAAAGCTACACTTTGATTTGGGCATAACGTGCCAGTAAACTAATTACTCTGCTCAAATAAAACATTCAGAATACTGTAACAGTTAGCCAATAATTTGCCTGAGTACATACACCTCATTTTAAGACTGTCACATAGGCTCAAAGCTGTTGGCTACTAAAAATATGGGCACAACATGGGATATTGAAGACTTGTGTAAAGAACGGAATATACTTGACACTATGCAACACAGATGCTTGTGGACGCTGGTGCAGTGCATACTTTGTATAAAATTGAAAAATTCTGCCAGGTGTCAGCATGAGAAATCATGGTGAGAAAACCATTGAAAACAAAATTCTTTGCATTCTGATGCTTTTACGATCATTTCTAACCTGCTCTAGATCATTTCTAATCCTCAAAACATTCAGCCATGTTGATTACTTCTGTCTATTAAACAACAATGCTGAAGTTCTGTTACAAAACTTTAGCACACTGCCACCTAGAGCTGGGCAATATGAACAAACACATTATCATGATATTTTTTGTCATATTGATCGATTTCGATAATTATCACGATATATTGTCATTTTTGGGGTCTTTTAGATTCTTATACAGACTGAATGAACAAGTTAAAATAATCAAACTATATTAAACAAATAAGTGCTTGAAGCGCTCTGAGCACTGCGGCAAAAAACGTCTCCACCGACATCTTTTTTTCCCGCTGAAGGCATTTAGCACTCATAGGATTTGTTTTAAAAATAGCCACTGCCAAAGAGAGCCGTCAACACCTCACTTCCAGAGCCCTTTCTCGGTGCTTGTTGTTGCTAAGTTACAAAAAGCTTCATTGGGTACTTTCACATTTGTATTTTATTATTTTTTTCCCAGGCGGATGTAGTTAAGGTGGGCGCATTTGTTGTCAAAGTGGCCGCCGTAACTATAAAGTGCTGCAGGAAACCCTGCATTTTCATCCCGTTATTCACTCACCGCGGCATCCTGGTTGCCCAACATCTTTTCTTAGGGCCGCGATATAGTTAACGCTACGTGACAGGTGCGCTTGTGGACGCTGCTGCTACACAAGCAGTGTACTGACTGTACTTGCGTGCATACTTTTTGTTAATCTTGAGGACTCCAAAAGGTGGCAGTGTACACCGTAAAAGCGTCCAGTCCGTCGTTAAGTGACAGAAGAATAGGAAGAAGTAGAAAACGGCAGTGTGAGAAAACATTTTGCTATGAAATAAAGGAAGAAAGATAAAAAATTATTTGCATTCATATGTTACAAAGGTGCAAAAAAGACGGCGAAACCGTTCAGCTTGTGTTGATTGTAAACAATGATGCTGACGCCACGTGGCAAAACTTTATAACATACAGCCACCCCAATTACTGCTGGTACTGCAACTCTCGTAATTTTATGACGACATACTCAGCGGACGTGTCATGCCATGATGCGTGCGCATAAGCGCTCTGAAATTTGCAAATGTGCATTATTGGCTGCAATTGGCTTTTGAGCTGGCGTTATGCCAAGCTACGTGATTGGCCAAAGATACTGTCTATCTCAAGGCGCTGTCGCAAAGTGGGCAAACAAGTGTGATCGAATTTTATAGCTTACGTTTATCATCGTTATTGTCATCACTTTTTTCTCGATAAAATATCAAGATCGTTTTATCGCCCAGCACTACTGCCACCCCAATTTTTGTTAAGACTGCAACTTGCACACATGTTGCGTTAATTTCTGCGTTAAAGTTTGCATCAAAAGATCACTGGGAACGTGTGGGCAGTCATGTTGCATTCTGAGCATGAAGTGTCTCCTGTGACTTTCTCTTAAATTTATAACTAACAGTCCTCTTTTTCTTTCTTTATATCTCAGGAATAAGGACTCTTTGTTGCCATTGACAAGGAGACTCTCGGGTGACAGCGACTCTTCTACTGCCTCCTCTAAAGGAGGAGGTGGTACTGGAGGTGGGGCAGGAGGAGGCCGTCTCTCCCTGGGATCTCGTCGGCTCAACGGGGAGGAAGTGGTCCTCTTGGTTAACCGGAAAGAAGGCAAACATGTAATTGAGCGCCCTGATGGCAGCGCCCAGATGCCCTCCCTACGGCTCCCTCAATCCCGTGCCCGAAGTGCCTCCAGAGAACGGCCGGCACATCCACCTTCCTGCCCAGGTGCACTGAAACCGAGCCCACCTCAGGGCCCGGTGGAGAGCCACAGGCCTGCCCATTCTGAGAGAGGGCGTTCATTGGGGTTGGATGGGCAACGCAGGCTCCAGGGTCCCCGTTCCCTCAGTCAGGGTAAAACTCCTCTCCGTGGCCGGGCAAGTGAAGCCAGCCCAGTGTCGCCTCGCCACAGAGACTCCCATCCATCCACTATGGATAGGCGGGAGGAGCCTAGGTCCAAACAGGCCCCTCCACCGGGCTCACCCAGGCTGAGTGGAGGCATCTCCCGTCGACAGATGCCCTCTTCTGCTTCCAACTCGCCCATCAAAAGTGGTTCCAGTAGCAGCCCGACGAAAAAAGGAGTAGTGACGCCACGCCCCCCTGCCCCACGTTCACCTTCTGTGGGGAGCAGGAGATTGTTGCCCCCTGTCTCACAGGCAGGGCGACGGTCTCCTCACTCATCTCCAAGGTCATCCCATCACCACCATCACCCTCCTCGTTCTCCTCGAACCATCCACAGCCCCCGATCCGCAGGGAAGCAGCAGAGAGGGTTGGGACAGCCCCAGCAACAGGCCCTAGACCAACAGGAGGAAACAGGGTTCGGGTTGGGATATCAGACCCTACCCAGTCTGGATGCACAGAGGGAGATGGATCTTTACCGCAGCTTTGAAGCCGAGTTTTTGGCTAACACACAGCAGCAGCCTCAGTCCACCCAGTCCAGGTCAGGTTCCACAAAGGAAATGTCGGGGTTACAGCCTCCTGTCTCCCAGCAGAACGTTGGGGCACTGGGCATGCTTTCGTCGGGTGACTCTAATATAACTGATTCGGCATACTCCTCCTCTAACTCCTCTTCCTCTTCTGTAAATGTGGGAGGCAGAATGGGAGTGTTGCCTGACTTGCGAGAGTCCAGACGGACTAATGGTCGGAACTGTGCTCTGGAGGATCCCCCAACCCTTCTTCACAGCCAAACCAGAGCCGGCCTTCCCAACGGGGGGCTACGGGAGCGAGAAAGATGGACCTCTCCTAGTGGCGCACTCCGAAAACTCCCTGCTATCTCTAGTTCCATGGAAGAGGGTGAGCCAGTGCGGGAATCCAATCCGGAACTTCCCTGCAACTTCCTACCTTCCACTCATGTTTCAAGGCAATTAAATGGACGTTGTGGTGGTCTGCAACCTACCAATATGGACACCCATACGGATTACCAGAACTGGGCTGGGTTAGAGGGTGATGTCCCTCTGGATGAACAACAGCCTGATCTTCCCCATGACTATGAGGATGCTAATGCAAATGCCGATCTCCCACTTCCAGAGACATTCCCCTCACCCCTTCCTCCACCTCCTGACGACTGCTCTTGCAATGACTCCTCCAGTGAGAGTTCATCCATGTGTTTGAGTTTGAGCGAGACTCTTTCTGCCGGTTCTTCCACGCCTCCACCCCCTCTCGCAAACGGAGACACCAACGGCACGGTGGTCCTCCGGGCAAAAAAGGGCCAGAAAAAGTCAGAGCGGGTGCCCTCCATCTACAAACTCAAGCTGCGCCCACGGATACGACCCCGCACTGACAACAGGCCTGAGAATAGTCCGTCACGAATCCCAACACCAGTCAGTTACAGGGACCTGCACCGCCAACAGCAGTCACCGGCAAACCTCTCTCCCCTACAGACCCCACCCCTGTCTCCACGGCCCCATGGACACCCACCCTCTCACAAGGCTCTGCACCAGGCCTTTGCTGGTCTCATCCACCCTCAGCAGAGATCAAGCCCCATGGGATCCAGAGAGCGCTCATTCTCTTCAGAGGCCAGCCTGGACGCAGAGCCCTGGATGTAGAACAGCACGAGAGTGACGACGGTGACGATGGCAGAGCTGATTAAGCGGCAAAGAGTGTACCTTGGTAACGATACAAATCAAGAGGGTGATCTCCACTGGTGATCAAAAGCTTTGTGATGAGCATTAGTGAAGAAAGGCTACAGGGGTCATGGGTGATGCATTGTGGGCAGACTACTCACTCCCTTAGCAGTTTTTGGCTGCAAACCCATGCACAGTCAGACCACAGGGATGAAAAGAGTGACAAACTTTTTACCGCGGAAGATTAGAATAAAAAAAGATTGCAAGAGACTACAAAGTTGAATGCTATCAGAATGGACGGTATCTCAGTTGGGTCTCTCAGTGGAGATCACCATTGTTTAGCGTATCAGAAGCTGAGCTTTTTGTCTCTGGCTAAATCAGGAACAAGTTTCAAGTTATATCTGAGCCGAGGCCCCTTCCATCATTCCCAGAGCCTACAAGAAGGGGTGTAGCACAAAACTCTGGGCCATGTACATAAGCAGCCTCTGTGGATCCCCATTTCTCTTGATCTAAAATTTTATTCCAGGGTTTGTGGGAACTCCTGGCCCTACACTCATCCCCAACCGACTGGTCCCTGGGTAATCCTTACCCATTTCCCCAACACCTACAATGCCCAGTCTACAAGTCCTAAAATGTTAAATGATTACCAAAGGACATGGTTAACCTTAGTCATCCATTTCCTTCTTCCCTGACATTATTTGCATATTGGTTTCAGATACTTACACGTGAACCACAATATCTCTCCCCGTCAAAGCAATCTCTTGCTGACCTGACGCTAGGAGGAGTTGAGTTCTTCTGAATGTAGGCCTGACCTGTGTTTTAGCAACATAAAAAAAGGAAATGAGACAGATGAGGATAGAGCCTGTGACAGCACCGTCACCAGCTTCCTCTCAAGAACAAAGGCTTTATTTTTCCTCATATGTCGCCGGAGGTCACTCACCTTACTGCCCAACAGCGAACAGAAAATTTGCTGCCTTTGTCATGGAATTGAGAAAGTGTCTGTAACTCATATTTTCACCATTACAAAGAGCCTGTTTGTTCTCTGTCTGGCCTGGTCACGGGGGAACGTGTCCTTGGGTGGCTCGTTGGGATCTCATCCGGATGAATGAGCAAATGAGATGATGTTTGTCCTTGGGGGTCTGTGACATAACTCACATCTTACATTATTATCACTGTCAGTCAGGAAAGCTGGTTTTTAAAAATCCAACTTCAAATGATTTTTATTTGTTTTAGTAAATGCATCTGTTCTATTTTATTTTCTACTTGAGTCATTGACATGTTATATTAACTTGTCCCCCTTCAAATTTGGAGTTGTTATGATGATACAGTGATAGGGAGGACAGCCGGAACCTGGAATGCCTCTCATCTTTAGGGGCAAGGATTGTTCAAATACATACTTCAAAAAATGTTTCCTGAAGAGAATCTTCTAGAATCTTTCCTCTCATCAAAACATTCGAGTTCTTTTGTAACAAACAAAATGAAGGCTTGATTTGTAAATGAAGGCTTGATTTGGGATGCAGTGATCTAACATTTTCAGTCCTGATACCAATATGAGCTTAGAGTATGTATTATTACATAACAGTAATGAAATGATTTATTATTAAATTAGAAAAAAATAAAGAATCATACACAAGTAGTTTAGTAAAACTCTCCAAAATTAATATTAATTAAGTATTAAACTTAAAATGATGCAAAAATTGCAGTATAAATGGTAAAACTAGGGAGTAGTGTTGGTTTAGTGGTTAGGAAACTTGCCTCTGGACCAAGAGGTCGTGGGTTTGAATCCTACCTCCACCACTACCGTCATTGGGTCCCTGAGCAAGACCCTTAATCCCAACGTAAGTTGCTCTCAGGGAGAGTCTCTGAAATTAGGAAAATGGACCTCGCTCGGGATAAGAGCATCTTTTAAATGTCGTAAATGTAAACAGTATCAAATGAGAGGAAGATGTAAACAGTAATTCACAAGTCTCAATCTAATGCAAACAAACCTGAAAAAATCACAATACACACAAGTACTATAAACAAGTGCTTTAACTGAATATGGATCCCTTCTTACTGATACTTAAATCCAGTGATATGAGTCATTTTCTAACCGATATCCAATATCAGGATTAGATCAGAACATCTCTGTGCTGGCCAGAATATCAGTTTGTTTGTAAAGAGAGATTGGATAGTGTGGGGAAGAACAACAACAGAATCACTCAGCTTCATTGTGAGTTTAAATTCAAATTCAGACAGCATTTTGGAGCACAGGAGAGATGGAACACTGTAAGTGTTTGCTGTCGTTTGGCTACATGGCGCTTCAGATAGGCCTTTGCTGCATGTCTAAACCCCACTCCCAACTGCTAGCATGACTATTTATGGCATCGTACTGAATATCTGTGTTCAGTTGGTCATGTTAGCAAATCGCTTCCACCCTCCACGCTGCTGTCACAGTGAATATTACACAATCGTTGGATCTTTAGTCTGGGGTCACATGCTAGCATCATGCCATCGTTGACAAAAATCTCTCTCTATATAAACATGTAGGTAAATATAATTTATTTATGTTCTGGACAATTTAAAATTGTAATATAATTGTACATGTTTATGTGGGTTCTTTAGTGTGTTATTAATGAAGTCTTAAGAATATTGTATAAAAATGGATGCTGTTTTGTTTGAGTTGTTTTGCCTTAGCTATGCAATATTGCTATCAGAAGTGCTGCCTTGAAAACTATTTTTGCCTTAAAATATGTGTGTGAGAAAGTGAGAGAGTGTGTAAGAAATGAACTTAAACTGATTTTTTTTTTTTTTAAATAGCAAACCCCAAAATATCACTACAGTAAAATCACATTGGTATCAGCTTCTGATGGCACTGTGTGAATCCGAAGTCCCCTGACTGACTTGAATGAAGTGATGATTTAATGTATTTACCACAAAGACAAAGAGGGAGAGATAAGGGCTGTTGATGCGCTGAGTAGCATGACAATGAAATGTCCTCAAATCTGTTTGTATGAACTGTAATTTAATCACCATGGATCTCGGAGGATACCATGTAAAAAAGAGTCGACACTGTATTTTATGTGAATTGTGACTTGACAATTCTGCACAATGAGCTGTGACTCCCCAAATGAAAAACTCTCTTGTCAGTCTGTGCTGCCACCTAGTGGTTGAATAACTGATCAGCACTACATATTTACTAATACTGCTGCAGCTGCTGGCACTCTCGTGTACTGAGGGCATCTACATTCAAGAAAGGGACTTTTGTACCTTTACCCAGAACTTTGGCAAAAGTATGAAACATTTTTTCATGATCAAATTCAACACTTATCATCTGTTCTTTTAATTAATCGTTACAAAGAATGTTCAAAATGTTTTTGCAAGTCGCCAACGCCACTGATCAATGGCATTATCAGTGACGCTTTGCTCCAGGCAGGTTTTCTTTTTTTTTTTTTAATTTGACATGGTATTCTTTGTAACTTGTAATCGCAAAAGCAGATCATTGTTGTATTTGGTCATCAATTTGACATTCTATAGTTCACTGTTAATCTTGCTGATTTTTCACTCATTATCCGAACTGCTCAATCCCAGTCAGTTTGTAAAAGTCATTTTGCAAGTTTAGCTACATCTATAAGCAATGTAATTATTTGTTGGAAATTTAATAATGAATGCCATGAAAGATTTTCTAAAAATTGGTCAATGTTAGAGACAGTCATGGGCAAAGATTCAGAGGTCCCTTCTTGTTAAACTCAGTGTTACAGTACAGGCACAGTTCCTAGTAGCAACCTTATTGTTGATTTAAGACATGAAGTGGGAATCTAACACTAAACCAGGATTAAGAGCAGAGAGGATAGATCTTACTACTTTTACAGTGTATGACACTAGTTTTTGAATGTCTGGATGTGCAAATTGTGTAACAGAGAGCTGTTGTGTTTTGAGGTTTTTGGTGTTGGATTGAAATAATTTATTTAAAACAAACAGGTTTTTGGTGTGTGCTTGCAGGGAAAATGGTACGTGTGAAGCGTGAAAGGGATGATGTTAGTATCTAACCTTACTTTGGTTTCGGTATGTGGAGGGTCCATTGTACAGTGTTTCGGGGTTTTGTTGGAAATTATTTTTATCTTTTAAAGCCCTAATCAACAGTCAAGAGCCAACATTCTCAGAACTAATCTGAGAGATGGGGAGGGCAGACTGTTGTTATAGGATTTTTTTTGTGGTGCTGCTATTGCAGTACCAAGAGTGTGATGGAGGGTTTTGGAAGGCGTAGCATGTTGAGAAGATGATGTTGGATTTTTGTTGCCTGAAGGACTGCAAATAAGATTACCAGGAAACAGCATAGCAATCTGTTATTCAGGTCACCTCATAAAGAGTAGCGAGGCATGCATCACCACCGCAAAAGCAGTGTATCTAATCCAGACCGAGTCTTACACCCATGCACAAGTTCTGTAAAATATTTAACCATCTGCAGTTGCACTTTTCATCAGTTTCCAAGTTTTTGTTACTGTGCCTAGTTCTCATCCTGGACTAATTTACACACATACAGCCTCACTTTCCAGTAATGTACAGTACTGTCCAGAGGTCTTTAGCCACTCCTCATTTCTTTACATTTTGGTAGGAAAATTAGACGGCATGTACAGTGATTTATTACATGTGCAAACACACATATAAATGCCTAAAGATTACATTTAATCCCTCAAGACTGTTGCACAGTACTGTAGTTAAATAACTTTTCATGCATACGTTCATAAAACGGCACCTGTGGTATCAACTCAAAAATGATTTGGCTGTATGTGTCGACAGTCATGTTTATCACCATGTTGCTCCTGACAATGGAAGGGTCTTGGTTATTCATGTATTGTTTTCAAGATTTTTTTGTTTTTCCGTTTTTGCATTATGTTTTTTGGGCTTTGAGTCGTGGGGTAATTTTGAATGTATAATTTAAGCTGCATGATTTTTTTTTCTCACTCAGAATCTTGACTTCAGGATGCTGGTTTGGTGTTGCCATGTTGAGCACAACTGATTCTGCAGTGATGTGATCCTGTATGCGCCACACTACCGCATGTTAAATCGTGTGGCACTTCTTATTAAAGTAGTGCGACACTTCCTCATCCCCAGACGTCCCTGACAATTCTGGATGATCCAGTCGGTGTTTCAAAACATTTTATAATGAAACTGTGTCTGAATGTCTGTACGAACTGTCTGCATTCTACTGCTTGAGTTTTAGTTTCTTTTGAGTTGATGATGAAATGTTCTGTACAGTCAGACATTGTGGAATTTATCTATATTGAATAGCAATATTGCAAGACCAGAACTCCACTGTTCTTTGGAAAAAAAAAACAATTGCTGTTAATTTAGTTCTTGTAATAAAGCGGTTTTTCTTTGAAGTTCAAGTATTTTATTCTTTCTTTGTTGGTCTTTACAGACTGGGAATTACAGAATGACATTATTAACATCAAACAGTATAAGTAACTACACTATAACCAAGTAATAGCAAATTATTTTTTAAATGATAATGACCTGATTCTGATACAGTATATCTAAAAATTCTAGACATTTCTGACCATCAAACAGAGAAATCATTAAAAAATATATACATTTAGAAACAGCAGAGCTGGGCAAAGTAGCTAACTTCATTATTTAAGTGAAAGTACAGATACCACTAGTCAAATGTTACTCCCATACAAGTGAAAGTCGTACAGTCAAATTTTTACTTAAGTGAAAGTACTGAAGTACTTGTTTTAAAAAATACTTAAGTATTAAAAGTACATCTTCTTTCACCGCACTGTTGCATTATTGCCACAACACTTACAATGCCTCTGACTAGCTTGTAGAATAAGGAACTGGTAGAATGTTACAGAATGAACTAGGCTGCAACTCCAACTTAATCAGGAGGACAGTGCAATAGCAGTGCAATGCAGCTCAGAACATCAACATTCCAACCTGCTTAAAATCCAGCTCTACACCTCTAGTTTCATGACTTTCCAACAGCAACAGTGTTTTAATCAAGACAGAAAACAGCAGAACTGTCTGAACTTGGTTTTATATTTCCAGTCTACAGGTGTGACGCAACCCTGCTGATTACTAATAGACTGTCATCTGCCAAACAACCAATCACATTTTAGAAAAGGGGGAATAACATCCACTTTATCCACAGGTTTGAAAGTAACGAGTAACGAGAACCTTGATAGAAATGTAGTGAAGTAAAAAGTATGGTATTTGTCTTTAGAATGTAGTGAAGTGGAAGTCGTAAGTTTCCAAATAAAAAACTACTCAAGTAAAGTACAGATACTCAAAATCTCTACTTAAGTACAGTACTCAAGTAAATGTACTTAGTTACTGTCCACCTCTGAGAAACAGCACTTGGTTTCATCAGGTCTTTCAGTATCAAACCATTTCACACCATCAATCAAACTTCAGTTAATCAAGCCACAACTTGTCTGTGTGGAAGGGGTAAAGCAAATTCCCATGACCTTTCTCTCCTTATCCAGGTACAAGCCAACCTGCTTTGTCTAAATGACAATCAGGGGGTGTTTACATCACATTCACAAAGTACGTGTCCACATTCTCATCCAGGTCTCAACTTGCAGACTCCAAAAACCGTCATTACACAGAGAGAATAAGTGCAAGATGCTATTAACACATTGCACAAAAGTCATATGTAAATAACATTTAGAGCTTTTAAATATAGTTTGTGATATTCCGTGTACTAAGTGCTCATTGTATGACGTTCACAGAGTTTAACGTTGTTGTTTGAGAAACTATTTGATATAGTACCAGTACTAAACAAGCATAATAATATACACCTTCCACTAAACGATGAAACATGAGGAGAAAGCACAGCCAGCAACTCAGACCCGTTGAAGCGATGTGGACGTGACATATACAAATAAACTATAATTAAAACTCATTCTTAATCGCTAAAAAATGATGTCGAAGACAGTTCTGAAGTCGATTAACAACGTGTTTTGTGTTTTTACTCCTCTGTCATGGACAATCTTAACACACATAACAGAACTTATAAGAAAGCAAACATAATTCAATTTTGAATGTAATTAATACTTTTTACAACCATATGTGCTTTTAAGTAAGCTTAGAATGACGTGAATGTCAAAAACAAACTCAAAATGAACAAATTTAGGTTTTATTTCTTCCACATGAAAAAAGTTATCTCCCTACTTAAAAAAATTGTGGATTTCTTTTTCTCAAGTGAATGCATTACGCTTTCATTAAACAAAATAATTACGCGTAAAAAAAATATTTATTTCGACTCAGATTTATTTTTTTCGCGAAAATATCAAATGTTGTTGATGCTAATGTGCTAATTTACTAACTTAGCAAGACGTGCCGCTAGTTTGAAATTGCACTTGCCGGAAAGCGTAAATCACGTGGTGTCTGACGCGGCCTAAAAGGAAGCGAGAAGGCCGAGCCAAATATACACTCATTCACTCACACACATACACTTCATCCTCGGATTAATCTCCTGGACTGGATTTTCTCCTCTTTTCCCCGCTCGGTTTAGGTTGGTGATCTATATTTAAACTCTTCCGCGCGCTCATTTAATGCCTTGTGGATTAAAAGATTAACCGCTTCTGTAAGCTCCGTCTGAACTCGCGTCACAGCGTTGGTCGGTTAGCCTGTTAGCCGCGTCAGAGTCTGAGTCGCTTTAACGTTCACGACAAAACTCGGCGAAATGGAGTGGGCCAGTCAGTTATGCGTGAGTTTTAAAGCGTCCAAATCATTATTATTTCCATTGTGTTTTTCGTATGAGGTATCATGTTAGCGTGAAGATTGTAATGACGGTTTGAGCTAGCACGTAAACAAGCTAGCACGCTAGCTTGTTGAGGTTGCCAGCTGTATGCGTTACGTCCGAAGTATCGAATTAAACTACACTTTAATAGCACGTAAATGCAATAAGTTTATTAATTAAATATGCGTCGTATGATGGCGTTCAAGCGCCGTGTTCAATTTAACTTGGTGTTCGTTCGCTTGTTTTTGGCTAAGTTGCGTCTGGCTCAAAGGCGGTGAGCATTAGCTGACACGCTAAGCCAAACTTTCTACCAGTGCTAGCTTAAATTGTAAGTTTTGTATGTATAGTTAGTTACAAGTGAAACATTATTTGTCAAGCGACTGTTTATTGTCAGAAACCTTTAGTGTTTTGGCGATTGTGCTGTTTATATATTCAGATAAATATGTTTATCTATTTGGTGACATATGTAATGTCTAACTGTCAAACTGCATTCGGTTTTACTGTCACTTCATATTTAACTGCTGTTTAACTAATATGTGTTTATACTCAATGTATTTTGTAGTACAATGTAGCTTTTAAGGACGTTAGTGGGATAACTAATGGTTAGAAATTTGGTAGTGAACTGACTACGTTAGGAGGCAAGATCTCCTAGCTCGGTAAGTTGAGTCGGCAGTAACGAGTTATAATTAATTAATAGACTTTAATAACGCGCGTTAATTACTGAATTTCGTTTTTTAAATTAACTTTCCATTATGTGTCTTTTGAGAAATCAGTGTTCATTTGCATGTTCGTGGCTAATATTAAGCTGACTGCCATGGCGTTGTGGATTGCTAACTTGCTTAGCTAAATTTGCAAGTGTTTCGCTTAAGCCTCATTAAGATTTCAGTTGGAATTTACGCGATAAAACATTAGAACAATGTTTTTGTGTCTGCGATATTTTGTGGTTGGTGTGTATTTAACTGTCAACATCGTTGGTAGACAAATCTGCTCCTGTCAGAACATTTCCGTGCTTAAAATGAATGTAACTGTAAGGTTTTGATGTTTTTCTGAGTAAGTTTGGTATTAGAATCCGTAGCTTGTGTTTTAAGTCATGCTGTTGAAGATGGGAAGTGACTTTTTAAAAGGATCAAACGCCCATAGAGTCAAATGTAGCTCAAATGAATGAAAGCTAATGCCGTCTTTAACACTCGAACGTCAGTAGGCATGGTCGACTTTTGGGGTGGAGCTTCCATTGAATGAATTTTAGATGAAGGTGTAGTGTTGCACTGCTGGTGTGTAGAGAGAGATAATGGAGACGGTTTATTTTGCATGGACTGTGACACTTGTTCATTGACCCATCAATACAAGTTTAAATACAAAAAAATGAACTTTTTAAAGATGGTTTGCTGATCTGTGGATTCATTTTTAAAGTCTGGAGTTTCTGATCACGTTCCTTAAGAATATATGGAGAAAGGTCTGACACTGCGCAGATGTTTTCGGACAAGATTGTCCAAGAGGAGATTGTTGACTATTGTAGAGAGAGCCCTTGGCCTGGGCCTAGAATTTTAAATTTAGGAAGAAAAGTAGGGTTGGGCGTTGTTGAGAGTAACCCTGCACATATTAATAAAGATTTTAAAAATTGTTAAAGACAAGGGCCAGTGATCTCATTTATTATTGCCTACACCCAAAACGGGCCTGGAACATTTAAGAACCTTGCGGGATAAGTTGTGTGGTGTGTAGTGTGGTTTCTTTGTTACGTCTCCTCAATAAGAAATAAAGTTACCAATTGGCATTTGGGTGCAACCGAAAATGAAATTGGCAATTTATGCAAATTTGTCCAAGCAAAAAGTTGAAGCTTAAAATGCACCATTATAAAACAACCATGACTTATCACTGGCGTGTCCAGTTTGCTGCCAACCAGTTGAAATCCACTGTAGGCTTTAGCTAAAAATCATATTTAGTTAGGTGAAATGGTAAGGTGGAATGGCTGTCAGGATTTCTTTTTTACCTTTGCGTCTAGTTGTATTATCAGTATTGTGAGTATTTTTCTTTAGACGTGTTTTTGCCGTTTTTAAAGACCCTTGTGCCCTGAAGGTGAAAATTGGAGAGTGGATCAGAATAACAGGAAACAGAGAAAGTGCTGTGTTCTGCAGCGTTAGAGCCAGATAGCAAATAGAGCCCTTGGAGTCGCGAATGGGGCACCGCAATAATCCAGCTGACTAAGAGCAAAAAGCTTAGAGAGTCTTTTTTCCTATCTGGGTGTTTTTCTGTTTTTGCTCCAAGTAAACTGCAGGATAGAGGGTCACAGGGACAGTGATGAGACTTCCTTTAGTTCTCATAAGTACGCACTTCTTGGCTTTCCGGTCTCCACTTTGTTGTCTGAAGCCTCACTTCTATCTTGCTAATCTCTTTACTGGCTGTATCTAAATAGGATACTTCTTCAGAAATTGTATTTTTGCTTTTTTTTCTCTTTTTGTACAGGAAAACAGAGGGTTGGGCTCCAAGATGACTGACTCCAAATATTTCACCACTACCAAGAAAGGTCGGCTTTTTTTCCTTTAATTTTCAGCAAATCATTCAATTTCTTCCCTTAACTTGTATTTTCCGAAAAGTAGAATTAAATAAAAATGCCGGCTGCATCTGTATGAGGCTGGAAATATTTGATTATCTACCAGAGTTGAACAGGGCTTTTGAACTCCTCATGAAATCTAATTACCTAGAGGCTGCCTGTAAGTAAAACTTAAGGTTCACATTTTTCTGTTAATCTGTTCATGTACGAGCTAACTAATTACCATGTTTTAGTCCAGGGGCTAAGGTTGGGCAACAGCCTCAAAATTCTATCACAATATTTCAAGGACATTTGTGGAGTGTTTTGTATTTTTTTTGTCTATCCAGGCTTTATGGGGGATTGCTCCTTGGTGGCAGCAACATTTAATAGTGCAATCAAAATGACAAATTTAGTTTTTTTTTTCCAAGTGATTTACTTTCATGGACAGTTTAGAGTTAATAAATGGAATGAATGATTGGAGCAGCTGGAAGAAAGGAAGATGGTGGCATTTTTAACCAGACAAGGTTTTAGTACTGCTGTTACAACACTAAAATCTTATGGTCAAAAAGGCTGCATGTTTGGCATCTTTTGATTCAGATTTATTTGTATAGCCCTCTTTACAACAGGCATTGCAAAGCTATCTCTGTAGTAACTGTGAAGAAACCTTGAGAGGAACCAAGACCAGGAAGGGGGACTCCATCCTCTTCTGTCTGTGTGTGTGCGTGCGTGCGGTCATGTGTAAATGTAAAAATTCATTAAACAGAATTGTTTAAACATATGAAGTAAATGATAAATGTATGGCAAAATAAAATTGTACTAAACAAAGTTAACCCTTGGTGTGAACACCACACCCTTGGTGTGAACTCATTTTGAAGAGAATAACTTACAGTGGGAAGAAACGGGACTTGTGACTTGCACATGATCACTTTAGCCTGTCACTTGCTATTACATAAGATGTTATTTAATCTTGTGAGTTAGTCTACAACAAATAATTCAGTTGTGCCCGCTCAGAATAGCTGAAGGTTTTTTGCTAGTCCCTCTAACAGTCACTATCACAGTCTGAACCATCACAAAATATTAACTTAAAATGTTAAATCGTCAACTGTGTACATCAGCTGTAGGTAGACAAAGCTGTATTTTCCAAAAGCAGTGTTGAAATGTAAAATCATAATACAAGACCAGACTGGAATGAGATTCCCTGTTACTTCTCACTCAAACAGTGTGTTTGTTGCAAAAAAGCTACAGCTGTAATTTTCCTTTGAACGCCTTGTGGCGATGTAGCAGTACTGTTGAAATACTATTATACTACTATAAGGAAATGACAAGGTGAAATCTAAACTGACTTGAGCTGTTAGGGCAGCTCAAAGACACTGAATATTACTGATATTATGTACTCAACAGGACGTTAATGAATCTCCTCACTGTATCGTTAAAATAATGACACCTCGTAGTGCATAAAAATAGCAGTGTTATTGTGGATGTTATATGGCACAGCCCTAGCAAGGGGTAGAATATGCTTCTTTTTTGGGTAAATTGTTCTAATAAGTAATTTTAACTTAAGTTTTTGTGTTAATGTTTAGAGTGAATGTGTTAAAGTACAATACAGGAACAGTATGTATTGAAATGACAATATCTTGCAGTTTTTTAAAAAGTGAAATTACTTTTAAAATGGTTGAAATAACTAGAGTATCCAATTTGACTTTAAATATAAGGCAATAATTAAACCTAAGTGTTTAAGAACTAGAAGGATTTTTAGCACTGTGGTTTATTACATTTTTAAACACAGCTGTAATTACAACTTGCGGTTTTAATTTGATTAGTCAATTTCAATTTGTAGAATTTCATATAAACCAGTCTTCTAACAGTGAAAACTGAAATTTGATGTAAAAGGAAAAGTTAATATGACTAATTGAAAGCTATTTTATAGTGTAGGGCAGCATCAAAAATCACAGTTTTCCCTTTCAAATACCTGTTTGTCATAGTTTGTGACAGAGGCAAAAACATACAGTATTAGATTGAAGCTGTGTTAGTACGAGATTGTTACACTGATACTGGGAAGTGGCTCAGATTTCCTGCTGAGGCTGATTGAGACTTTAAAAGACTAGCAACACTTGTGAGGAGAACTGAAGTCTCAGCTTGATGTTTTTTTCTCACGCTTACACAAACTAGTTCCCTACCAAGCTTAACCAAACTCGCGCCGCATTACGGCGGCACGACAAGATATCACTCAGACTTACACCTTGGATTTCTTAATTAGATGCAGCGTGCGCTGGGTTCTGAAACCGACTTTTGTTGTGACTTGTGAGAGGTGATAGTTTCAAAGCAACCAACAATAATTTTTCTTTTCCTCTTTGTCTTTCACACACTGTGTGCAAATCATCACAGGAGAGATCTTTGAGTTGAAGGCAGAGCTGAATAGCGATAAGAAAGAGAAGAAGAAAGAGGCAGTAAAGAAGGTGATTGCCTCCATGACAGTTGGAAAAGATGTCAGGTGAGTCAACCCCAATCAGACTTCCACACTGGATTCTTAGCAGACTGAGGCATTTCTCTTAAAAGTTAATTCAGATTTATTTGAGAAACTTTTGTATATAACAGTTTCTAAGAACATCCATCCTTAATTTGTGTTTTTGTCCCACTCTTTTCTACAGATGTAGTTGTGTATTTAAGGACTTAGTCCAGAATTTGCATGCAGTGTTTGCCATCAGCCTGTAAATTTCCTGAACCAATTTATTGATTTGATTCTCTGCAGTGCCCTTTTTCCTGATGTGGTGAACTGCATGCAGACTGACAACCTGGAACTGAAGAAACTGGTCTACCTGTACCTGATGAACTATGCCAAGAGCCAGCCTGATATGGCCATCATGGCTGTCAACACTTTTGTCAAGGTATTACAGTGATGGGCCTACTTTTTTGGGACTAAATCAAGAGATTAATTAGTTATATTAACGTAACGTCACAGATGCTCTGTCGAGGTGTACACTCAATAGGAATTGCACTCACTGACGAGATAAATCTGGCATTTTAAGTCTACAGTAATGCGGTACATGTGTTATCATGTACAATCTGTCAGCTGTCAGTCTGCCCTATTGGCAGATGGACTGCTTTTGACAGCAGGAGCCCAGTTGTTTTACTTGCTGTTACTCGTGGAGTTTTCTAACAGTGCAGTTATATAAAATCTCAGAAAAGCAAACATGGCTCTGCTCTGTTTGTGTTAGCCATTAAATATGTTTAACAATCACCGGTAGAATCTTTGACATGGAAATCAGTGGTTATTTACATAACTGTATACAGCCATAAGAGCATGGCTTCCACTGAATGTCTTGACAGTGTTTGACACATATGAGCTAGGTTAAGCAGTTTAATGTATGATTAATTTTTACTAGATGCCAGCTTATCACTCTTATCAGCAACTTTATTTAGAGCTGTTAAAAAAAATCTGAGAGGTATTTCAGCAAACTACTTGACATTTAGTGAAACTCATAGACCTATTTTAACTTTTTAAAAATGTATAAAATGGGACTTTTAAGTGATATCATTCTGTCTGATGGTGTGGCATGACTACCTTTGGACTGATTGCTCCGTGTATATTGTGATTGTTTAATATTTGAGCAATTTTACATTCATAGTGGCACCGACTATGTGTACATTTTATATTTACTTAAAACTTTTCCATTAGCATTTTTTAAATCTGTTTAATGTTTGTGACTTGCACATATACAGAAGTGCACCAGATTTACATTTCTTTACCTGTAATATTTGTGTAACTATGTATGTGAGAAAGTATCTTGACTCTTGTCAGGACTGTGAAGACCCCAACCCTCTGATCCGGGCACTGGCTGTGAGGACCATGGGCTGCATCCGTGTGGATAAAATCACAGAGTACTTGTGTGAACCTCTGCGCAAGTGCCTGAAGGACGAAGATCCTTACGTGAGAAAGACGGCTGCAGTGTGTGTGGCTAAGCTCCATGACATCAACGCCCAGCTGGTGGAGGACCAGGGCTTTCTGGACACACTAAAGGACCTGATCTCTGACTCCAACCCCATGGTAAGGCCTTTCTCGGTGGAACACCAGCAGCCTCTAGGACTGAGAGATTTCTTTGTAGTATATTTTCAGGATTTTTATACAAACACAGATGTTTTTTTAAAAATGTCTTCCATTGCTGAGACATTTAGTTAGAATGTAATGAACCCTTGTGCAATAACATTTGTGTGACTTATTTGACAGAAATAATTGCCAATTCAGTGAAATTACAAATCACTGTTGCATTCAGAATTAAGTTGGCAATGAAGTAATTATGATATAACCCACTACACAATGTGTTGCTACAATACCTTGCAAATCTTAAAGATTGTCTGGAAAAGCATAATTGAAGATGTGACTGACCTTTGAAACTTCATGACTCTTGTATTTGAATTCAGGGCTTATTGGACTTTAACTGATAGTTGTTGACTGGTCATAAATTGATGTTATTGTTCACTGTTAAAGTTGTCATATACCATTTATATGAAAATATGTTGGGATAATTATCTTTTTACAAAATATAGTAGCTGCATGTTTAAGATGTGGTGGACAGTAATAACTTTGCAAATGTAATTCTGAAATCTGTATCAGTGAAAGAATTATGGGCAAAGGTATTTATTTGAAAAGATGAGTAAAAAGGTTTGCTGTTGGTTAGGGTTAGGTGTAGCTGTTGGATTATTTACATCCAGTCATTATGGGAGTAGGAGGTACAATATGTTTAAATCACTGTAGATAGATTATGGCTGATACATTGACGGCATTGATATGGGTATACATTGATTGTTATAAAACTCTCTCTCAGGTGGTGGCGAATGCAGTGGCTGCTCTCTCTGAGATAGCCGAGTCCCATCCCAACAGTAACCTGCTGGACCTGAATCCTCAGACCATCAACAAGCTCCTGACCGCTCTGAATGAGTGCACTGAGTGGGGGCAGATTTTCATTCTGGACTGCTTGGCCAACTACACGCCACGGGACGATCGAGAATCCCAAAGGTCTGAATCATTACTAAAGCTGTAGGGCGTTTGATGTATAAAACAGCAGGAGCGCTCAGCTTAAATCAGAAAATCAGCCCAGTATATGTTGCAGATATTTTTCTGGTTTAGTCTTTAGTTAGGTGTTAGGGGATCACCACCCAGATCACAGGTCTCTGTTGTTTCCTGTTAATTCTCAGCATGCCTGCATTTGGCCCCGATTGCTTGTTATATAGTAATTACCTGCATGGGGTCTCAAAACCGGTGCTAGGTCATGATGCCTGCTTAAAGTCTCGAGTACTCGCATCAGGGCTTGGTTACCTCTGTTTGCATGCGTGATTCCCTGCATCGGCTCTCTGTCGTTTGCAACAGGTTACGATTATCTGGAGTAGGCAAATGCTTGCATAGAGGATACATTGCCGGTTTGACCCCAGGGAGAGCGTCACGTGGCATGCTCCTGGATCCAGGCTTATCTTGCCTCAGTCAGGTCAGGACCTTCGTCAGTACGAGTTACTCCGTATGAGGCTTCACAACTGTGGCGGGACACGTGCACTTGCAGCGGGTTTTCAGTGTCTGTTCGCACAAGGTTACGAGTGCCTGCATCAGGTCCTGATTTAGTAGCAGGCCGTGTCTGTTTCACTTGTATTCTACAACAGAACTCCAGACTGGGTGATGCTCCAGTACTGGGTTGAAGTACAAGATGTTGATTTGCAGATATGCGCTTATCGCTCTGCAACATCTATAAAGCAAATTATTTGCTTTAAGAACATTTAGATGCCTTTAATTCTCTTAGTACAGTTAATACACTAGTAAAAATCGAATAAGGGTATAGTCAACATGATTTATTTGTGTATTGCACGGTAAGTGTGGAAGGTAAGTTTATGTAGAGTAAGTATGAAGATGGTGGCGAAGGACGCTTGCCTGAAGAGGACGCTGGATTTTTTTCGAATATTTACAGTGCTGTGCAAAAGTTTTAGGCAGGTGTGAAAAAAGGCTGTAAACAAAGAGTGCTTTCAAAAATGGAAGTGTTAATCATTTATTTTCATCAATCAACAAAATGCAGTGAATGAACAAAAGAGAAATCTAAATCAAATCAATATTTGGTGTGACCACCCTTTGCCTTCAAAACGGCATCAATTCTTCTAGGTACACTTGCACACCGTTTTTGAAGGAAGTCGGCTGGTAGGTTGTTCCAAACATCTTGGAGAACTAACCACAGATCTTCTGTGGATGTAGCCTTCCTCACATCCTTCTGTCTCTTCATGTAATCCCAGACACACTCAATGATGTTGAGATCGGGGCTCTGTGGGGGCCATACCATCACTTCCAGGACTTCTTCTTTATGCTGAAGATAGTTCTTAATGACTTTGGCTGTATGTTTGGGGTCGTTGTCCTGCTGCAGAATAAATTTGGGGCCAATCATACGCCTCCCAGATGGTATTGCATGATGGATAAGTATCTGCCTGTATTTCTCAGCATTGAGAACACCATTAATCCTGACCAAATCTCCAACTCCATTTGCAGAAATGCAGCCCCAAACCTTCAAGGAACCTCCACCATGCTTCACTGTTGCCTGCAGACACTCATTATTGTACCACTCTCCAGCCCTTTGACGAACAAACTGCCTTCTGCTACAGCCAAATATTTCAAATTTTGACTCATCAGTCCAGAGCACCTGCTGCCATTTTTCTGCACCCCAGTTCCTATGCTTTCGTGCGTACTTGAGTCGCTTGGCCTTGTTTCCACTCGGAGGTTTGGCTTTTTGGCTGCAACTCTTCCATGAAGACCAATTCTGGCCAGACTTCTCCGGACAGTAGGTGGGTGTACCTGGGTCCCACTGGTTTCTGCCGGTTCTGAACTGATGGCACTGCTGGACATCTTCCGATTTCGAAGGGTGATACGCTTGATGTGTCTTTCTTCTGCTGCACTAAGTTTCCTTGCCCGACCACTGCATCTGCGATCCTCAACGTTGCCCATTTCTTTGTGGTTCTTCAAAAGAGCTTGAAAAGCACATCTTGAAACCCCAGTCTGCTTTGAAATCTTTGTCTGGGAGAGACCTTGCTGATGCAGTATAACTACCTTGTGTCTTGTTGCTGTGCTCAATCTTGCCATGACAATCATTATTTATATTTCTGAAAGGATTCTTTGTTTACAGCATTTTTTAACACCCGCCTAAAACTTTTGCACAGTACTGTACATGAATTTATGCTGTCCTGGAGGACCTTTGGACCTGAATTATCGCTGGCTCGGAGGAAAAAACGAAGGCCCGGTAATTTAGGTGTAAATTTGAAAAGAAAAAAAAACTCCAAAGATCAATGCAGTGATGAGCCTATAAAAGTATTCTTTCTGCCTTTAAACTATGATCGTTTTGTTTTTCTCAGTATCTGCGAGCGGGTGACTCCTAGGCTTTCTCACGCTAACTCAGCTGTAGTGCTGTCAGCTGTCAAGGTGCTGATGAAGTTCATGGAAATGCTTCCCAAAGACCTTGACTACTATGGAACTCTGCTGAAGAAGCTGGCGCCACCACTGGTCACTCTGCTCTCAGCTGAGCCAGAGCTTCAGTATGTGGCCCTGCGGAACATCAACCTCATTGTACAAAAACGGTACGAACTAAACTGAACTGAACTGTTTCTGTAGTTATGTGAAACTATACCAGATCAAACGAGCAGTGAAATGTGATTTATTATTCAGTGTATGATGTACAAGCCGGTTCACTGTTTTGTTGTCTTTAGATGTACTTGTGCATGATGCAGAATAAGAAATTAGGATTTTATTGGCTAACCTGCTGCTTCTCCCATCCCCCTACCCACCCCTTGTCTTGCTGCAGGCCTGAGATTCTAAAGCACGAAATGAAAGTTTTCTTCGTGAAGTACAACGACCCGATCTATGTCAAGCTTGAGAAGCTAGACATTATGATCCGGCTTGCGTCTCAGGCCAATATTGCACAGGTAATCATGGCACAGCTTCCTGCTGTACGCTGACAGAGACTTTTATTCAGTTATTTTGCAAATCTAGTCTACGGCACTATTTAAGTTTAAAGTATTTAAATAAAATACAGAAGCTAGCTGCCACTTCCAGCATACTTACAAATGAAGTTAATTTTTGCTGCTTGTCTTCTGACTGTCAATATGCAGGTCCTAGCAGAGCTGAAAGAATATGCCACGGAGGTCGATGTAGACTTTGTCCGCAAAGCTGTACGTGCCATCGGTCGCTGTGCCATCAAAGTAGAGGTAAGACCCAAAACAGTGCCACAGCAATACATGAACCACTTTAACAAAAACAATCGTGCTGCAACACTAAACAATCTGCTCTAATCAACACAACAAAACTGAGCTGCTCTAACCAAAACAATGATGCAGCAAAACATGAACTGCTCTAACACAATCCTGCTGCAACACTAAGCAATCTGCTCTAATCAACACAAATCATGCTGCACTAACCAAAATAATATGACAGCAACAAAACTGTGCTGCTCTAAACAAAACAATGCCACAGCAATACATGAACTGCTCTAACAAAAACAATCGTGCTGCAACACTAAATAATCTGCTCTAATCAACACAACAAAACTGTGCTGCTTTAACCAAAACAATGCCACAGCAATACATGAACTGCTCTAACAAAAAACAAAAAACTAGCTGTGCCAAATGGTACATTCATGCTAACCTTTACTACACTAAACAAAACAATCATGCTTCAGCAATAACAATTGGCTGTACCCTCCCCACCCTGGAACAAATCTACACCTCCCGATGCCGCAAAAAAGCCATAGATATTTCACAGGACTCATCACATCCCAGTCATTGCGTCTTCCAGCTCTTGCCATCAGGCAAGAGATACAGAGCATTGAAAACAAGGACAAACCGCCTTAGAAACAGTGTTTATCCAAATGCAATCATGGCCATAAACTTGAAATAAAAGCTGCTTCATATCATTCCCCCCAATGTGCAATAAAAGACCTTAAGTTAACCTGGGCACTTTGTACATTTAACCAGTGCAATTTCCGTATATGCAGTGCATCCGGAAAGTATTCACAGCTCTCCACTTTTTCCGCAATATCCTATGTTACAGCCTTATTCCCAAATAGATTAAATTCATCTTTTACCTCAAAATTCTACACACAATACCCCATAATGACAAAGTGAAAAAGGTTTATTTGAAACTTTTGCAAATTTATAAAAAAAATAAAAAAAAAGTCAAACATTTACATAAGTATTCACAGCGTTTGCCATGACCCTCAAAAGTGAGCTCAGGTGCATCCTGTTTCCACTGATCTTCCTTCAAAAGTTTCTACAACTTGATTGCAGTCCACCTGTGGTAAATTGATTTGTTTGGTCATGATTTGGAAAGGCACACACCATTCTATAAAAGGTCCCATAGTTGACAGTGCATGTCAGAACACAAACCAAGCCATGAAGTCCAAGGAATTGTCTGTAGACCTCCGAGACAGGATTGTGTCAAGGCACAGATCTGGGGAAGGCTACAGAAAAATTGCTGCAGCATTGAAGATCCCAATGAGCACAGTGGCCTCCATCATCCGTAAATGGAAGAAGTTTGGAACCACTAGGACTCTTCCTAGAGCTGGCCACCCCTCCACTCTGAGCGATTGGATTAGAAGGGCCTTAGTCAGGGAGGTGACCAAGAACCCGATGGTCACTCTGACAGAGCTCCAGCATTGCTCTGTGGAGAGAGGAGAACCTTCCAGAAGGACAACCATTTCTGCAGCACTCCACCAATCAGGCTTGTATGGTAGAGTGGCCAGACGGAAGCCACTCCTCAGTAAAAGGCACATGACAGCCCACCTGGAGTTTGCCAAAAAACACCTGAAAGACTCTCAGACCATGAGAAATAAAATTCTCTGGTCTGATGAAACAAAGATTGAACTCTTTGGCCTGAATGCCAAGCGTTATGTCTGGAGAAAACCAGGCACTGGTCATCACCTGGCTGATACCATCCCTACAGCGAAGCATGGAGGTGGCAGCATCAGCAGCAGGAACTGGGAGACTAGTCAGGGTCGAGGGAAAGATGAATGCAGAAATGTACAGAAAAATCCTTGATGATAACCTGCTTCATAGTGCTCTGGACCTCAGACTGGGGCGACAGTTCATCTTCCAACAGGTCAGCGACCCTAAGCACACAGCCAAGATAACAAAGCTGTGGCTTCAGGACAACTCTGTGAATGTCCTTGAGTGGCCCAGCCAGAGCCCTGATTTGAACCCGATTGAACATCTCTGGAGAGATCTGAAAATGGCTGTGCACCAACGCTCCCATCCAACCTGATGGGGCTTGAGAGGTTCTGCAAAAAGAATGAGGGAAACTGCCCAAAAATAGGTGTGCCAAGCTTGTGGCATCATACTCAAAAAGACTTGAGGCTGTAATTGCTGCCAAAGGTGCTTCGACAAAGTATTGAGCAAACGCTGTGAATACTTATGTAAATGTGCAAGCATTGGCTAATGGGCCGGTGCAGTGTACCCTGCCCCTGCCCCCCGCACACAAGCATTGGCTAATGACTGGTGCAGTGTACATTGTCCCCCCTCTGCGTGTGTAAGCATTGGTTAATGGGCTGGTGCAGTGTACCCGATCCCCGCCACGCACAAGTAAGCATTGGCTAATGAGCCGGTGCAGTCTACCCTATCCCCGCTCTACACGTGCAAGTACGGTCAGCGACCTGCATGCGTATTGGCTAGTGTCTGAGGTTTATATGTTGCGTGAATACCTTGTCTAAAACTTAACTTCTGTTTTTGGTGCATTTCTGTGTCCACATCAGTAGTCACATAAATTTATTTATCATCGTTTGAATGGCATTGACTTTTGTTTTTTCCATTTCTCTTTCTTAGCAATCTGCTGAGCGCTGTGTCAGCACACTGTTGGATCTCATCCAGACAAAGGTGAACTATGTGGTGCAAGAGGCCATTGTTGTGATCAAGGATATTTTCCGCAAGTACCCCAACAAGTAAGTGTCCCACAGTTGCCCAAATTAACCTGCCCTGGTCAGTCAGTCTGATAAGTCCTACCCTGAACTGTGGGCCATCTAAATCATCTAGAACATTTGGCCATCCTGTCTCTCAAGTAACCTTTTTTTCTACTTTTTCATCATTGTTGTGTATGTGTGTGTGTGTAGGTATGAGAGTGTGATAGCTACCCTGTGTGAGAACCTGGACTCTCTGGATGAACCTGAGGCCAGGGCAGCCATGATCTGGATTGTGGGAGAGTATGCAGAGAGGATCGACAATGCTGATGAGCTGTTGGAGAGCTTCCTTGAGGGCTTCCATGATGAGAGCACACAGGTGAGATGCTTGCACACACACCAAGAGGCAAGAGGACACAGGTAACACACAACTTCACATGGTTCCTGCACACCCATTCAGAAAAACAACTAGGGGTGTAATGATACACCAATCAACGCAGAAACATCAATGTTAAATCAGCATATCATCACTGTTGGGCAAAAACCTTGTAAGTCCATTTTTGATCGTTTTTATTTTTTGTCATAAAAACATTCTATTGGTCAGTCTTCATGTTGGCCTGACAGTTTCAGAAGTATTTAACCAATGAAAGTTTTGAAAATGGGTTGTTTATATATTTATATGCAGTACCATGTTCATATATTTAGAATATGCATCATTTTTCCAATTTCTTGATAAATTAACCGTTTTGGACGTAAAAGGTTTCTCTCTGATAGCAATGATGTGATGTCTCATATTGATCACTGTTCTCTAAATTGAATTGAATGGAAATCATGTCGAAGTAGACTTGGTGATAATATAGAAACATAGTACAGTCTTCGTCTGATCGGTATGTTAATGAACTGTTTTCTGATCAGTCATACAGCAGGCAATACAGGTTCAATATGAAATTTCTTTGTCTCTCATCTTCTTGTTCTTTTTACCTTTTTAACACATTCCTGTTTTCTCTATGATTTGGGCTGAATAAGTCTAAGCCGGCTTGCCACTTCAGGTTTCAGGCAGTTGTCAGATATAGGATTTGACCAGATACATATCACACTGTCATGCCAGATGGGGCACTTCTCAGATGAATGTCATTTAAGGCTGCCCTCTTCAGCTCCAGCTTTGAAGAGTTTCAGTAGTGATGAGGTTTTGATTAGTTGCTGTGTATAGGAGCAGGGCCCGTGGGAACTGTAAGGTTATTAGGACTGCAGTGCAGAATTTTAAAGAACTCCACTGAAATGTGTGGAATTTAAGAAGTTTATGCTGTCTGTTAATGCATTGTGCACTTACCTGGTTTTACTACAGGTGCAGTTGCAACTTCTGACTGCCATCGTAAAACTGTTCCTGAAGAAACCCACTGAGACCCAGGAGCTTGTGCAGCAGGTGCTCAGCCTGGCCACTCAGGTGAGGGAATGCAAACTTGCGCCACACACTCATCACTCGAATCACTGAATTAATGGTTTACGATTTAAAAGCAAACGTCTTTTTTTTACTCACTTTCATGGGCCAACTTTTGAAAAAAAAAAACCCATCCAGGACATAAAATTTATGCTAAAACCTTCTTATAAAAATAAATTGTTATAAAATGGAAAATATGCAGTTTACAGTATCATGTAATGTAGAGCTGGGCGATATGAACAAAAACATTATCACAATATTTTTTGGTATATTGATCGATTTCGATAATTCTCACGATATATTGTCATTGTGGGTTTTTTTTTGGATTTTTATACAGACTGAATGAACAAGGTAAAATAATCAAACAATATTAAACAAATAATTTTCAACAAATTTCTACTTAAAGCACTGAGCACTGCATCAAAAAAAATCTTTTTTTTTTTTTTTCCACTGAAGGCGCTTAGCACTCATAGGATTTGTTTAAAAATAGCCGCTGCCAAAGAAGGGCAAAAGAGAGCCGTCAACACCTCACTTCCAGAGCCCTTTCTCGGTGCTTGTTGTTGCTAAGTTACGAAAAGCCTCATCGGGTACTTTCACATTTGTATTTAATTATTTTTTTCTGGACGTAGTTAAGGCGGACGCATTTGTTGTCAAAACGGCCACCGTAACTATAAAGCGCTGCGGGAAACCCTGCATTTTCATCGCCTTATTCACTCACCGCGGCGTCCTGGTTGCCCGACATCTTTTCTTAGAGCTGCAATATACTTAATGCTACGTGACGGGTGCGCTTGTGGACGCTGCTGCTATGCAAGCAGTGTACTGACTATACTTGTGTGCATACTTTTTGTTAATATTGAGGACTCCAACAGGCGGCATTGTACACCATATAAAGCGTCCAGTTCGTCGTTAAGTGACAAAAGAATAGAAACAAGTAGAACGCGGCAGTGCGAGAAAACATTTTGCTGTGAAATGAGGGAAAAAATTATTTGCATTCGGATGTTTCAAAGGTGGAAAAAAAAGACGGCGAAACCGTTCAGCCGTGTTGATGGTAAACAACGATGCTGACGTCACGTGGCTAAACTTTAACATACAGCAGCCCCAATTACTGCTGGTACTGCAACTCTTGTAAATTTATGATGACATGCTCAGCGGACGCTTCAAGCCATGACAAGCGCTCTGAACGTTAAGTGTATCTCGGCACGCGATCACTTCACTAACGTTTACCACGCGGCTTCTTCGTGTGCTGTGGGCAAATTTGCATCGTTGGCCGCGATTGGCTGTTGTGCTGGCGTCATGCCAAGCTACGTGATTGGCCAAAGATACTGTCTATCTCAAGGCGCTGTCGCATAGTGGACAAACAAGTGTGATCGAATTTTATAGCTTACGTTTATCATCGTTATCGTCATCACATTTTTCTCGATAAAATATCGAGATTGCTTTATCGCCCAGCACTAATGTAAGGACACCACTGATGCATCTATGATCAGATGAGTCTCTCCATGACATTTTGGGTTTGCAGTAACTGTTTGATCAGCCTTTGCCAAGCGACAGCTGAGCTTTTTGAACTGCAGTTTTGCAAGACTAGACAAACTGTGTTCCTGCTTGTGTCCTCCCACCTGCCTGTGGTGCTCTTAACTAGAGCGCGCCTGGCTGGGATGGACTTCTTTTTTTCTTTTATTTTTTGCATTTGCTGATTGTTGCTATCAAAGACCAGATTAATGTCTGATTTAAACGGATTAATTTAAATCACTCACTTCTTACTTGATGAATATTCATGATTAAATCAAATTTGTGAACTCAGCAAACTCATATTTTATATATAATGACCACGTGGAAAGGACATTTTGCCTTTTGCATTTTAATTGTATACTAAAAAATGAATGATTTCTCTATATATTGATATTCTGGCATAATGCAGCAAGAAAATAAGCTGTTTAGAGCTTCTCAGCATATCTCTGAGTAATTGTTTCACAGAGGTGTATTATTAAGATGTTGTAACAGTCAGAGTGGACACTAGGTGTCCCCATGGAGATGAAAACAGTTTCAAACATTCCAGCACGATTGCTTTGAACACTTCAGTGTTTCCCAAAACCTGACCACTCCATTTCTACCTGCGTCCATGCGGTGCCGTGTAATGTTTGCAAACCCCATTCAAAAGTCCATTTTTGGTCATTTTAATTTTTTGTCATAAAACAATTCTATTGGTCCGTCTTCATTGTAGCCTGGCAGTTTTAATATATCAGCCCAGCCTGCTGATCGTTCTTTATTACACCTGCTGAGGCAGGGTTGCATAGGAGTTTCTGTAGGAATTAAAAACTTAAGAGCATGCAGGTCCTAAAGTTTTAATAATCTACATGTGCACAGCACAAACTCCCTGAAGGTTTGAGCAATGGAGCGTACACAGTGTAGCTTAATAGTTGGCTTGACTTGGCCTCAGCGCTGTGCCCTCTGTGCCATTATTAACTTTGAGAGTGTATGCCAGGGGCTCCTCGGGCAGCCAGAACCCTGTCAGAATAAAAAACCTCCTGCTTGAGCTGAGGAGCCCACGTTGTGCCCTACAGGGATCTGATCTGCTCTTAACCTGTCTTTGGCTTCACGTTTTATTGCAGCATCGCCTAATGTTATTACACAGCAGAATTTGCAAACAGGCAGAGTCATGCATAATTTAGAGCGAAGCAGCCTGACTTTCTCTTCCTCTGTGCTTCAAGGGAGAATCATGAAAATATTTGATCTTTCTCTTTTATGCAACTCCAGAGAATGTTTTTTATTATACTCATTAGGGAAAATGTTATTCCTTGTGTTTGCATTACTTGCCGGGGAAAGACATAAATGCTTTTTGTGGGGGTAAATTATAACATTTAATGACCTTTCATTGGTTAAATTAACAAATTCATGCAGTTACTTTCTGTTTTGGGTTTAAAGCAAGTTTAAAATTTGGCCTTTTGCTACTTGTTTAATATTATTGAAGGTTAGTCTTTTCTGAAGAATTGTTCATTTTTGACAGCTATTTAGATAAAACTTCTTAGTTTCAGTTACATTTTAGTCATTTCTGTTCTTCAGTGTTTTAGTTTAATTTTAGTTGATAAAGTATTTGTCATGTTTATATATTATTTTTCGCCAACTTTAACAAATAGCTGTAAATAATGCTTAGAAGGAACTTGTCCAGTAATACAAACTAGTCAACTAGATCTGCTTCTATCATTGTATCGTGTCATGTTTTAGCATGGCATGAACAGCTGGGAGGTGTGGTTAGTTTATCTGTTGATAAAGTCGTGCAAAAAAGGGCTTGGCGAACATTTTTCGTTATGCTTTTCCTTAATAAAATGAACATGGTCAAGAAACTCATTCCCCTTCCCTGATTGATTTCAGGACTCTGACAACCCCGACCTCCGAGATCGCGGCTACATCTACTGGCGCCTGCTGTCTACTGACCCAGTGGCAGCTAAAGAGGTGGTGCTGGCTGAGAAGCCCCTGATCTCAGAGGAGACGGACCTGATAGAGCCCACCCTGCTGGATGAACTGATATGCCACATCGGCACGCTGGCATCCGTCTACCACAAACCACCCAGCGCCTTTGTGGAGGGCAGCCGTGGCGTTCAGCACAAACGCCTCCCGGCACGCGCTGGATCGTGAGTCACATTTTTACACACACACAATAAGAGAGAACACATAGCATACATACCTAGCCGAAATCCAGACTGAGTTGTTCTTTAACATCACAGAAAAGTGCTGCATTACTGAATGTACCTAAAAGAAATATAAAAACAACCAAAGAAGTGCTTTTTATGCTTCACAAATCTGGTGCACATTACCAAGGAATATTAGTTAGGCACCTACAAAGGTTTTTGGCTTTTTGGTTTAAAATATGTTTGTCATAGCGTTTTTTTTTTTAAACTTTTATTACTTTTATAATTTATTTTCTATGTTCTTTTATTTTCATTATTTGTGCTAATCTTCATTCATTAATTCATTATCCAAACCACTCAATCCCAATCATAAAACATAATGTTTATTATTTTATTATGTTTTATCAAATACTTAATGTTTGTTTTATTTCTTGTTTTCCTTCCTTACTTGTTGTAAAGCACTTTTAGCTACAGCAAAATTTATGAAAGGAGCAATATATATTTTTTATTGTATGTATTTTATTTTTATTAACCCTGTGCAGGTTCTGATTTTCCTTGGGCACCCCACTCCTGAGTAAGCATTAGACATTGAACTATAGGAAAATGATTGGTCCCTTAATTTTTTGAAGCTTGTGCTTAGACTTGGACATGCATTATATTTGGTGGTTTTGTAATATGTTATACTTATTTTATTCTCTTACTCTTTCTCTTTTTGTGTCTCAGTGGTGAGAGTGCTGAAAGCCCAGATGTTGGTCAGTCAGTCGGCGGAGTCTCCGATGCCCCACCTGCTGTTATTCCATCCCAGGGAGATCTCCTTGGTGATCTGCTGAACCTGGACCTGGCCCCGCCCACTACTAATGCCCCCTCTGTGCCTCCCTCTGTCCAGATGGGGGCAGTTGACCTACTTGGTGGGGGACTGGACAGCCTGGTAAGTCTCCAGTAGCTGCCTACATAATCTTTCCAGTCACTGGCTATGAACAGCATTGAGTGTCTTATTTGGTACTGGTAAAAGTACAACTGAGGTACTCATGAATAAGGTGCTGTACCAAAGCACTGCTGCCCAGGCGCTGCCCGTGTCAGCTTCCCACTGCTCCTTCATGGAGGGGTCAAATGCAGAGGTCACATTTGGGTGTGGTGCACTGTCCAGATGGAACTTTAGATAAAGATAAAGGTGGCATAGTGGTGGTCTAGCAATTAGGGTACTGACCTCTGGACGAAGAGGTTGTAGGTTTGGATCCTACCTCCAGCACTACAATCATTGGGTCACACTTAAAACACTTAACTCCAAGTTGTTCTCATGGAATCTGAAATTAGGAATTTTAAGTGTGTGAATGATAATTTGTCATTGTGAGCACAGCACACCACACCACAATGTGACTGCATTTGACCCATCCGTGAATGAGCAGTGGGCAGCTTTTGGCAGCGCCTGGGGAGCAGTGCTTTGGAACAGGACCCTGCTCATGAGTACCTTAATTGTACCTTTACCACTCCAGACCTTAACTGACGCCCCTCCGTGCATGGGGCCAGCCCCATAACCGTTACTCTACCAACTGAAATGGAAATCTCTCTGAACGAATGTGTCTGCTAAATGTTGTAGATGTAAATCAGGTTGTGTAGTGCTGAATTTTACGGCAAAGCACAAGCAGCCTGATCAGCAGACATTATTTCGTTCATGTTCTCGTCTGCTAAGTAAGCAATTAATTATGGATAATATAGGCAATGGCAAGTTACAAACTACACATTTCTTCCCATTCTTTTCTGTGCATTTCTCTATTCCAGTACCACACATTTATGTTTTATCTAGGTAGTAAAAAAGGTACACTTGTGGCAAAATAATTGTTGTGATTAATCTGTTAGTCATTTTCATTTTAAATTTCCTGACATGCTCCCACCCCTTTAATATCAAAATATTGGCTCTGTTTTATGTAAATGTCCAGTTCCTCCCCGAATGCTAAAATGACTAACAATCAAACAGTAGTAAAAACATCATTAGCCGTTATTTTGGACCAGGCCCAATCACAGTTCCTTGTGTCTATCTGTATCTAAAACCCACACAGATGGTTCTGCATAACTAAATGCAACATATGTTGCCTGTTTCCCTTTCCCACTGATTCCTTTCCCTCCTTTCTTGATTCTTGTCTTTTTTTCAACTTTTTTTCTTTCACTCTTTTTATCTCTTCCCTGCACACAGATGGGGGATGAATCAGAAACGGTAATTAACCACATTTAAATGGGCAACAAACGCCTCCACTTTCACTCCCTTAACATGTGTTTATAGGAAGGCTTATATTTACTGAGTGACAACCAATCACAAAGCCGTTAGCAGAAGTGTAGAAGCTCAGCTCCAGTAGCAGCCCATGCTAGTGCCCCCTGCTGTTGAATGTTCACAATAATTCCAGCTGAATTGAAAGTTTAGTTTCAGTAAGTAACATTTTCCCGGACATCTCAAGTTTTATGAGACTTGCAGTGTACTTGCAGTACTTTGTAGAGGACATCCTGGCCTTTCCAGTAATGATATATCTGTGCCTATAACTAATAAAAACTATAGATAATAGAAAATAGAAATTATGTGAAAGACATTTTAATGAGTAAATTTATTGACAAGTATTTGACTGTCCTGCTTTAGTTTAAATTTTACGGTTTGCTTTGGATTTTGCCATATCTCATTAGGATACTTTTAAATACTAATTTTATAGACTTAAGTTTTTTTCCGTTTGTAGGTACAAGGTTTGTTAGATATTTATCAGATATTTGTCAGAATTGTCATACTACCAATACATAGCAACTTCAACACTGTACGTACTTTTATGACCAGTTTTGACATGTTGTCTGTTTTTGCAAATACAAGTTCCAGAGAAAGTCCAAAATGCCGCTGAATACAGGCATGAATTAGCCAGTGCCACCAAAACATGCTTCTGACAACAAAACAGTATTTGCAAGGTGTTGCTATACTTTGTTGCAATTTTATTTCTCAACGTAACAGTGAAGGAACTTTGAAAATCGGTCAACGTTTCCAAAAGTTATTGGCCAAGGTACAGAGGTCTCTTGTTTAGACAACGTAGAAACTGTTATGAGCAGGAGCAAGGTTTAGGTGTCTGTTTAAATTAGCTTTTCATTCAGACCATCACGCAGAGCATGTCATCATGTCAGTACCATCACCATCATGTTCTTGTTGACCAAGACCTTTCATGACATCTCTGTCTTCATGCCTCCTGCTTTCTTTTTCTTCCTCTTTTGTCACGTTGTCACCCCCGATCAGTTGAGCTCTTCGTACAGGACGGAGATGCAGTCACCCCAGCCGCCCTCTGAGTATAGTGAGAGAGAGGTGTGTGTGCTTTGGGCTTCACCAGCTCAGTCTCTCTTTAGCATTAGAGTTGTTTGACCCGTAGCAGATTCCCTCTCTCAAGGTTGAGTGAAAAATCTGATTTCAGATCAGTGTGAATGGATAATGCTTGAATGCTTAGTGTGTTGTTTATATAGAGGGTTTTTGCTTGTGTGCATGAAACATTCTTTAGATTTTGTGTGGCCAGATTTCATTTAGATTAGCTCAGAGTTTTGTTGTAGAACAGGTGTTGTCCCTCCAGACCCTATTTTAATTTTTTTTTTTTTTTAAGTTTTGTTGGCTGCTAGTGTTTAGAAATACAGTCACCCATAATGTCTTGATCTACAGTACTGTGCAAAACACTTGAGCCACCCTTTCATTTTTCTGCATATTTTACTTCCAAAGAGGCTGTTAGAAATATACAAATGTTCTTGGTTTTATACACTGTATTTACATTGCACATTTACATTACATTGCACATTACAATAAATCACTGTATCACTGTAAAATATAAAGAAATGCAATGTAGCTCAAGTTTTGCACGGCACTGTCCCTTTTTTTGCACCATACCCGCCGCTTCCTCCTTCATCCACACTTTTAACCATGTTTCTTGTGCCGCCATCTTCAATTTTCCTTCAGCCCATCATTTTCTCCCATGCTCTTACCTCACCACTGAGATAAACCGAACATCAGCTGCCAAATGTATTCCCGTTCACACTCATTTGTTTTTTTGTTTTCCTACAGCTTGGAGGGGACATTGGTGGAAGCCCTGCGGTGAGTCAAAAGCTGTGTATTTAACACATTTGGACGAAATTGGTGTTTATCATTTATGTCTGTTCTTACCCATATTTTCACATGGCACCAAGAACCGCACTGTACCACAAAATAATGTCTTTCCGTTACAAATAAAGCGATCAGTACCTAACCCAACCCATCCACACTGTCATAGTCCAGCTTCTCCAGAGTTGACAGCAATGCTACTTTTTGTGTGGTTGAAGTGTGCACATGAGAACAGACAGAAGTAGAAAGAGGCCATTTTGTTTTATTACTATTTGCGAGTTTATACAAAACCAACAGTGAAAACTGAAGATGTATCTTGTGTACATTAAGTTTTCTGCAATGGCTATTTTTTGCTTAGTTTAACAGTGCCAAGAAAATAAAAAATTAAAACCCCAAACAAAAGTATAAATAAATAAAAGAATACAAGAAGAAAATCGCTTCTTCATTTTACATCACTGTTGCACTGCATCTGTGACACTTACTGGGCTTAACCTTAGATAATGGAAAATCTAAGCATGCTAATTTAGTGTAATATTCTCTCCTTTCCCCTTACAGATGGGTGTGGGTCTGACTGGCGCTCCTGTAGGCATGCCCACGGGTCTTGGTGCTGCCCCTGCTGTCGGAGGGGGGCTGAGTGACCTCTTTGACCTTGGAGGGGGTGTGGGCATGACAACAGGGTCCTATGTTGCACCAAAAGCGGTCAGTTTGTGGTTTCTTTAGACCTATTTTGTGGAGACTCATTTTAAAATTGAGTAAGGGCAGAGTGAAGGGCAGACTTATGGCCTGCTCGACTAAGTGCATTAGAATGTGATTAACATGAAAGTTATTAGATTTTATGTTATTAGGATTAAGGCAAGACCCCAGAACACATTAACATAGTGTTATATTACCTGTACGTGAATGTACCTGCAGGTGTGGCTTTCAGCCATGAAGGCGAAGGGCTTGGAGATCTTGGGAACGTTTGCCCGGCGCGGTGGCATCATCCACATGGACATTTCCTTCACCAACAAGGCCATGAGTGTTATGACCGACTTTGCAATCCAGTTCAACAAAAACAGGTGAGAATCTTCACTGACAAAGATGAGCCTTAATGCATTAAGATGAGCATTATGTACTACTTGGTGACTGATGACCTCCTTTAATTTCTTTTCTGTAGTGTTGTTCTCAGTCTTGGATTATGCACATTAGTGTTTCATCTGCCCCAGCACACTTGATTTAAAACAACCATTTTCTTATTATATAGGCAATGTAGTTTGTCAGTGAAAACATGTATTTTATATGAACTAGTGTTGCTAATAGAGTAAAAAGCAATTAATTGTGATTAATCACACATTTAAAACACTTTAATTGGAATAACAGTGTGTGGTACTAGGATAAAGGCGTGTTAAGGAATGGTAAGAAATACTAGCTTAGCTTTTAACTTGCCATTGCCCTTAATGAAGTGCAGACTTAATTAGCAGACCAGCACATAAAGAGCAGTTACTAAGTAACATCCGCTGTACATGCTACTAGTGATCTTTGCCAGAAGTCCCATCTGGACCCTTTTTAAAACCAAATTTGCTCATCAGAACTTTTAGTTGTACTAAAGTCTGCTTTATAACAGCATTTCACATGAGCTCGATTGGCTTTTGTGTGTATCATAAATCTATGTGGGAAGGCTTCATTTGCTCAGTATAGAATGGCAGCCAAAGGTATACGTATCAGGTTATCTAGTACAAACTAGGATTCAGTCAGATCTTCTCAGGAGATGTAAGAAGTTTGAGCCACATTTGGTCATAATATTACTTTGCATAAAAATAATATACAGGTTTCTGTATGTTAACACCATAACGTTCCCAGCTTTAATTAATATATATTAAAATCATAAGAAATGTTCAGTTAAAGGCATGCTGCAAGTGTTGTAAGAAACTAACAAATTCTATTTACTATACTGTATTACATTGTGCTGTTTAGTCTGACAGTGGTGCTAATGTAGTAAGTTATTTTATGTATGATGTGTGTAATTGTTGGTATTTTAATTAACTTATGTTCAGAATATAGCTGAAATATTTTGTCCCAAAGTGCCTGCAAAATCAATATTAATTTAAATTAACTTGCAATCAATGGACAAGTGCGTATTTGTAGAGCCTCTGCTGCTATTGCCATGGGAAACCACATTGTTGCACACTTACAGAATGGTTGTCTGTAAACCCTTCGGGGTTTGGTTTAAGGATTGCTGTATTGACTTTGGTTACACATGTTGATTTATGGATACATGGTATACAATTAGGTCTGGATTCTAAGAACTGTGGCTGTAGAATTACTCTCCCCAGCTTAAGAGGGAGGCAAACAGGGTTTATGGTCTTAGTAAATTACTCTGTCCACAGTCACAGCTTGCACCATGTCTTGAGCTTTTACCCTAAGGGTCAACACATTAGGTTGCCAGGTTGCATTGTCTGGAATTCCAAAACCTTCAGCAAGAGATAATGATCAGTTGAACATAGTGTATTGTTAATATAAATGATCAAACTGTAAAATTCATGTCAATTAAATATTGGTTAAAGTGATTGTTGCTTTCTTTTCATTTGAATGTAAGCAGTTAATGTGTTTCTTTTCCTCTCTTTCTCTTTTTCTCCCTCTGTAGCTTCGGCTTGGCCCCAGCAGGTCCCTTGCAAGTTCTGACTCCCCTCAGTCCTAATCAGACGGTGGACGTCAGTCTTCCTCTCAGCAACACCGGCCCCGTCATGAAGATGGAACCTCTCAACAACCTACAGGTACTACAACACCGCTTCATAAGGAGATTGAATCATTTCAGCAAGCGACTGTTTTGGCAGTCGACTAATCCATCATTTATTTATTTATTTGCACTCGCTATTTCTGTCACGCCCTCCACGTCTGCTTCCTGGGGCATGGAATGCTATGAATATCATCCTGTTGTCCAGTCTCTGCTTTAACATTACATAAGCTTCTGTAGCAAAATAATAACCCATGAGCAGTGAATTTTAGTAGCTGAATCAAATGTATTTATAACATTAATACACATAATCACAACACTAATCTCAATTGAGCAATACAAATTAAAGTGCAGTTGGCCTTTCAACACATATAATCAACTCAATTAGCAGCAGTGAACTGTTAACCTAAAATAAGGTTTCAAATGTAAAAAAAAAAAACAAAAAAACAACTTAGCACTGTTTTACAAGCACTTTTAACAGAATCATAAGTGCTGTTGAAATCGGCGCATCTGGAGAGAAAAGCAGCATTGTCACGGAAGTATGCAGTTCATAGTCTGCAACAAACCCAACATTAGAGACATTAGCCTTTAATTCACTTCCTCATTGAGTAAACCAAATGAATACCTGTAATAATAAGATTGTTTTAGTGATTTTGTTTCCACACAGACGGTAAAGGAGACAAAAGCAAAAGTCAGCACTAGCCATAACTGCTGCATTTTTTTCAAGTTAACTAATCCTTGCTGCCTTAATATGTAATATCCATATACTGTACAGTGTTGCATATATACCTTCTCCTACACATTATATTTTTAGATCCTTTATTTTGTAGCTGATCACAGCCTTTTTCATTCTGCTCTAAAAATATGGCAACCTAGAGGCAGGATCCTGTGTGGTGTGCCAGAAGACCCAGCTGCTGGAAAAAGATAAAGCTATCGAATCTGAAAAAAGGAAAAAAAACACTGGTTATCTTGGGATTACCACCGTCATTACGCAACTCTCATCATCTGTCTTTTTCCTCTCTTTCTCTCATTCTAATTGTCTCTCTTTCTCTTGGCAGGTGTCTTTTCTCTCTTTCTCACATTTAAATCTCCCTCTCATTCTGTTCCCTCCCTATCAACTGTGGATGATCAGTCCTGACATGTATAGCAGTTACTATTCATTATCTTTGTGGTGTGTTTATTAACCACATCTTCCATTTGAGAGCTGAGTGCTGCTGAGCTCTAACTCTGTGGGCTGAGCAATTGAGCTGTCTTGTTACTTGGACAGTTGAAGCTGAAATCTAAATTAAATGTAAGGAAACAGTTGCAGGTGAACCCAGATTTTCACTTTAATGGAATCATTGTAAGCAGCAGACCTCTCTATGTGTAACATGCATGTTATTTTATGTGCTGCTTATTGAGACACTCCTAATTTCCTCATATTTTGCTAGGCAGAATATAGTAGGCCTTTACTGCAGCATGTGTAAACGTACATGTAGATGCCAAGTCCTGCTCTATTTGAAATAAAACATGAAGATGTAAGGGGTGCCTCAAGATTCTGGGTTTAATGCCTGTTTAGCTGCAGCTTATTTAAGTTTCATTCGAGCAACAACTCCCTGTTGGAAATGCAGCAAAGAGAGCTACAAATGTCTAAGTTAGTCTAGGTAGACTTGCCCTGATGTTTGGAAATATACATTTTGTGGAAATGGTAGAACGTAACTTTTTGCACTATACATTTTGAAAGAGTTTGGCTATGAAAGCAGTTAAATATGGCTTCCACATTTTTCCCTCACCTGCAGAGGTATAACCCACTGTGGGCTGGAGGGATTGCTGATATTTCCTGAAGTGTTTCTCCATTATTAATCTTGTGCATGACTGCTTTTAGAAGATTAAATTCAGTCACCTTTTCTGCAATGTCCCAGGTGGTCTGTTTCATTTACATCCTTAATCATATTTCAGCAGAGCGTTTTTTTAACTAACTTAAATTTTGCAAACTGAATGTAATGGTCTCTGTTTTTAAAAAAGCTACAAAGTGAATGAGTCCTCCAGAACGAGGCTCCCAACCAGTAATGTCATTGCAACTAAGTGCATTAGCATTTATTTATAGTCAACTACATTAGTAACTTTGGGTGCAGTGCCCGTTTAAGACGAGAGGAGAGAGACCGAGGCTGATGGAGACATTTGAATAGAGAAACAATAAGCAGAAGGATGGAGACAGCCAGAGTACGAGGCATTGGGTCGGTGCAGTCTGTGGTTCTGGCTCTGTGCCATTATGAATTATTCAGAGAGCCAGACTCTTTAGGCCGGTTTGCATGAGCTCTAGATGCTCTCGCTTCTGGGCCGTACACTCGGATCGATGCTGAGCGCTGCCGTGACCTTTACGGACACTCCATAACTCATGATGCTCCATACGGCTGTACTGCTGTCCAGACTCCCAACTTCCAGCTGAGAAAACAAAGTTTAACTGATATCATAGGCTGCTGATGTCACAGACATGGTGTGTTATAGGATCCATTGCATTGTCCTGCCATATACGTAAACAATGACAAAAAGTCACTCACTCACTGACCAAAAACAACCAACCATCTGAAAAGTAGTCATGAAAATTTATCCTGTTATAGAAATCTTATAACAATCATCTAAATTTAGATACTTTAAGTTTGCAATCATTGTGATGTTATATTAATTGTAAACATTTTTATAATTTGTATTGGGATAGTGGTGGCCAAGAGGTAGAATCCTCACCTATGGACCAAGACGTTGTAGGTTGAAATTGAGCTCTGTCTTTCTGCCAATACTGCCATCATTGTTCCCCTGAGTAAGACCCTTAATCCCAAATTGCTCCAGGATGGCTGTCCTTGTAATTAGGTAATATACAGTAAGTTAATCCGGATAAAGTTGTCTGCTAAAAGCCATAAATGTAGTGTAATGTAAAATGTTAATTCTTGAGTAATAACTGAACGGACTTGTGACACAGATGTCTCAGTCTTTTTCTTGGTGTACGCTTTGGGTTTGTCCATTTACACAGTTTTGGAATTTTAATTCTTTGAAACTTTAAATTTTTAAATCATTAAAACCTTATTCAGTTCAAAACTGAGGGTGTTTTCATGTATAGTCCTCTTTAAAGGAACTGAACTCGGTCCTCTAGAAGTGGTCCAAAAAGTGGGCCAACAAAAACGGAACTCAGTTCTTTTTATGTTCACACTGTGAGTTGATTTGAAAGGGGACTCGGTTCTCTTTCTGCTCCACTTCAGCTCAGATGAGGCATCAGTCCTTTTTCTGTTCATACTTAATTCTTATGGAGCTCTCAGACCTTTACTGCTTTGCATTCTGGGTAGTTTTCACTTCGAACCAAAACTGTCAAAGTGAACCAGGAGCACTTTGTGTTCATAAGGCACGAGTTAAACAAACCGTGCCGTGGACTTGAAGCGAACCGGACTAAGACCACCTCCCGATGTCCTCTCAGTTCGGTTTGTTTCAGAGGGGTCTGAGTTTGTTTGACATGTTCACATATACAGTACACAAAAAATGCTGACTAATCGATCCGAGTTCGCTTTAAGGGCTGAAACGGACCAAGTGTGAAACCCCCCTGAGTCTGCACACAGACCTCCAACCTCTGAAAACTGTTTGAAGTCAGTGATGTATCGTGTGTTGTATGTATGTTTGAGATGGGGGCTTATTAGGAGGCCAGAATCGAAAGGGTGATGGTGGATAAGGACACTGACTTCACCACTACTCTTTTAAAAAGATGCCAAGGTACCTTCTATGAGCTCAGAGTCAGGACATTGCTTTTAGATCTCGTCCAGTTTCATGTCTTGCTCAGAGTATTTAGTGTGTTTGTCTTGTGTAGTTTTGAAGCACTTGTAGACCAACCATAGACACTAGTCACTGAAAGTGAGTGAAAATTTTTCATTGTGAACACACCACAGCAGAGCACACAGTGCACCACAATGAAATGTGACCATTGCATTTGACCCATCAGTGAAAGAACAGTGGGCAGCTGACATGAGCAGTGCTTGGGGATGGTACCTTGCTCATGAGTACCTCACTGGTACTTAAGCGGTCCAGGATTAGAACCGGCACTCTTCCGATCACAGGACGAACTCTCCAACCATTAGACTACCTACTGCCCCGTTATTCTTGTGTTCCTATGTATACAGGTATTTCCTTTCAGGCTTTTGTAATAAGGAGAAAGAGGCAAACCCGTCCCACTCTTAATGGCAGCTGTGTATGTTTCAAAGATCTATCACAAAGACTCACATTTTTTCAAATAAATTTTAACAAGATCTTCACAAATGTGGATGATAAGGCTGATATTGAATGAAAACTAATGAAGGCCAAAGTGTCATATAGCTAATGCAAAGATGAGAAGCAGTGTGTGGAACACCACTTTTCTCCTCCCACTAAAACCCCACTGCTGTTTTGCTGTAGGTCAGGGTGGTAGAGATTTTTTGCACTCTTGTGTTAGCTCTTCTACTTTGGATTTTCACAGCACACATCATCAAACTGAGTCTTGAATCAGGTCGAATGGCGGGTCCATTTAAAAATTTAAATTTCCTGTCTAACGCTCTTCTAAATGGCGGTTTGTTTCAGTGTGTGAAGCTGTGTGTTTGAACTTCACACAGCCCGGTTCAGAGCTGGAGTCTGTGGAAGTGACAGACCACACACACAGGGAAAGAGAGAGAGGAACCAAACAAAGTGACAGGGAAGGACAGAGAGAGAGAGAAATGGAATGGCACAAAGACACATGATTAAAGGACCCCTTTTTTGTATTTCCCTGAGTTGGGATATTTTTGATTATATGGATGTGTGCATGAGATTTTGCAGGGGTTTCTTATTTTTATCTTACCTCATAATGTTGGGGGGGGGGTGTGAGCGAGAGAGAATCCTAGCTCTTGGGAGTCCTAATCTGCTCTACAACACAGCTTGATTTCTTCTACTACACTGTTCCACATGCACCCACATCTCTGAGGAATCTTCTAATGACTGTAGTCTACTAAAACACATATACAGCATCACTTCTGTTCTGTTTCACTGAAATGTATTTTTTATTCTTATGCCAAATGTGTTTCATCTCACATGAGTCAAAACAAGCATCATATTTACTGATTTTCTGTCACCTCTTCCTTTTTTTTCCTGTCAGGTGGCAGTGAAGAATAACATTGATGTTTTTTACTTCAGCTGCCAGTACCCCATCAGCCTGCTCTTTGTGGAGGATGGGAAGATGGGTAAGCGCAAAACCGTGTGTATGTGTGTGTGTGATCAATCAGCTCTTTTTTCCCTCTCAGCTCACCAGAACACACTCATGTCAGCAGGGAAGCTTTACAAGCCCAATGCCGTTATATCAGCGTCTGTACTGTGTGCGTTGCTTTTGGGGATGTGGTGTGGCTTTGTTTATTAAGCCACAGAAAGACTGTCTTTAATTTGACTCGTAAAGTCCCTCTTTAGTGCTGTGCAAGAGTGTGTGTAGGTGTAGGCATGTGTCTGTGTCCGTCTCCTGTGGTTTTCCCAAATGGAGGCTGCAGTTTGTTCTCTGTGGGAACTTCTGGTGACTTAATGTTTGGAACGCACCAACTATTTTCAACAACTCACTCTCTCTTCCCCAACCTCCACCATTTCCTCGCATCTTTCTCTTTCCCATCATTTCTTCTTCTCTTTGGTTCCTAAAACTTTTGTCTCCCTTTGACTGTGTGCTGTTTCTCTCCCCCTCGTTCTGCCTTACTCTCCCTCTCCTTACATCTTTCTCTCCTTTCCTGTTTTTTTCCATGCCCCTTGCCTTCTGTCTCGTTTTGGTCGTTTGTGCTTTTTCTGTCTCTCTTTTCTGCCTCCCTCTCCTCCTCTTACATCTTTCTCTCCCTCCTTCCTTCTTCCTAATTCTCGA
Source organism: Distichodus sexfasciatus (assembly GCA_032718565.1). Taxonomy (NCBI): domain Eukaryota; kingdom Metazoa; phylum Chordata; class Actinopteri; order Characiformes; family Distichodontidae; genus Distichodus; species Distichodus sexfasciatus. The sequence continues at coordinate 2,075,565 of JAVGVS010000044.1, forward strand.
ACTCAATTCTCTGTACTAGTTCTCTGCCTCCCTCTCTCTCCCGCTCCTGTTCACATCTTTCTCTTCCCTCCTTCTCCAATTTATTCTTCTCCTCCATTTTTAATCTCATCTCACTCTTGAGTATCATTTCTCAACTTCCCCCCTCTTTCCTCACACTTAAACTTTATACATCACAGGGAAAGATGACTACATGGATAAGCAGAAAGAATGTTGCTGAGAAAATCACTCATGTTTCTGTGGTTGTCTTTAAAATGTTAGTGGGAAACAGAATACTATTAGAGTTTGATACTAGAAGATTGAGTATTATATAAACATGAAGGATTTGCAGAGTGGTTGCGGGGGTTATAGGAGACTTGTGTTGCATAGAAGATGATGAATGGAGGTTTAGGAAGGTTTTGAACTGAATGTTCACTGAAAGGTTATTATTTTTTTTGATTTTATGTCAGAACAATCAGTTTCTCTTTCTCTTTGTCTGTCTGGGTGAGCAGATAGACAGGTGTTCTTGGCCACCTGGAAGGACATTCCCAGTGAAAACGAGGCCCAGTTCCAGATCAAAGACTGTCACCTCACTTCAGGTAAGATGACAGGAATTATAATGAGCCTAATAAGAAAATTGAGGTGTAAAAATGACTTATGACTAACACGGTGTTCCAAGCCTTAGACTGGTATTCATGTTCAGTTCTTCTGTAGCAGGGACTAAAATGTAACTGACCACTGTAACTTCTTGGAACTACTCAACTAAAACTATGAAGGATGGAGATGACTGAAATAGGACTAAAACTAATAGGAATTTTTATCTTAAAACTAAATAGAAAGTAGTTGTCAGAATTAACACTGATCTATTTGAAAGAAAATCTTGTTTAAATAACGGCTCTTTACGGCTGTAGTTTATGGCGGATAGATGCTAGGGTTATATTTGAGGTAAAAATCAGCTCATCGTGGTGCATGTGTGAAGTTAAATCAGACTAAAATTGTAAACAGTCGGGTACCATTCTTTCTTCCTTTTTCTCTGTCTCCCTCCCACCCCTCACAAACACACACACACACACACACACCAAGTTTGTAGCTTGGGTATGTAATTGAATGGCAGTGACACTTGGTGAGCATGTCTGTGTGTAATTAAGCTGATGTGCATGACTGTATGTATTAGCAAAGTCATTCACAGCCAATCCGACATGAACCCGGGCGCGCACACACACACGCAAGTGAACAAAATCCCGTCTCTGTTTCCCTCTCATCCTTTCTATCTCTCTCTGTCTGCATCTGAAAAAAGAAGTAATAAAAAGAAGTAATTAAAACTTTGCTGGAACTTATTTTAACTTGGAATAGACAAAACCATGACCTTGTAACTTCCTAATAACCTCCTTCTGGTATGTAATTCATTTGCAGAACAGAAGTGCTAATTAATTTGTTTAAAAGTTAAGGTCTTAATCATTTTTTTTTTTAAAGAGATCAGCCTCAGCCTTTTAAAAAAAGAGCAGAGAGGAGATCAGAGTAAATCTGTTGAGGTTTAGAACTCCCTGTTAAGTTTCATGCAGTGTTAAAGTCGTTAGGTCTTTTTTTTTTTTTAAGAATGTCTCTTTTCTTATGTCTTGTTCCTCTCTCTCTGCCCCCACAGACGCGGCGAGTGGCAAGCTGCAGGGCAGCAACGTATTCACGGTTGCCAAGCGCACGGTGGAGGCCCAGGACATGTTGTACCAGTCTGTCAAACTGACCAACGGCATCTGGGTGCTGGCAGAGCTGCGCATACAGACGGGCAACCCCAACTACACGGTAGGGGAAGGGACAGGGTGAAGAAACGGGGGGAGAGAGAGAGAGACATAGACTTAGGATGTTTCTCTCTCATTCACCAACCATTCTTAAGCAGAAATTAGTTCTTAAAACCCATTGGTGCTGTTTCCATGAGGATTCTAACTAGGACTGCACGATTTGTGAAATTTATCACCATCGCAATATCAACTTCCCCAATATACATATAGCAAAGACATATAACTGCGATAACTGGTATATTTGCATGTGCTAAGGATTCACCCTCTGCATGCCGATATATTTGACCAATCAGATGGAGCCCTTCAGCACTTAATGCCCGTCCCCTGTGTAGATGCAGTAATACCTCGGATTGTGTTGTTTTGACGTGTCTTTTTCAGAGTAGTGACGCTAATTCTAACGTAATTAAGGAAAATATTTAATTCTATAAAGATGTAAAGCATAAGTGGTATGATACGTAGGGACGCTGCCAGGGTGTACGCATCTCCCGCCTTGTGAGATGCCTCAAGGCACTGTCAGACTGAACCCAGCCTGCACTGCTCTCTGAAATCTGTTATTCTATGGCTGAGCAAAGTGCACCACGGTCAAAGTTTGCAATATCAAAATGGTAGGAGAGAGTTCTGAAAATCATGCCTACTTTTGCGCTGAACCCCGCAGCAAGTGCAGTGCATTGAGCGCAACCCGCTGTTTTTTGAAAGGAAACGCTAACGCATTAGTCGGCATACTGTACTCATTATATGGGGTCTGTGTTTGCTGTGAGCCCGAAGTAGAACATTAATTCTCTATAGTTTATTTATCGCAAGTCATCATCACGACATTCAGCAACGTTATCGCATTTCGCATGTTTTCCTGATATCGTGCAGACCCTACTCTGACGCTTTATGTGAAATTCGTTCCTGGGCACGAACAGAACCTACACCTGCTGAAGAGCACTCGTTGCAAATTTTATTACATGTCTGTTTGCTCTAAACATTAGATAATAGAATTTCTGTGTCTTCACTTTCGTAAGAGAAATGTAAGAAAAGACTAGTGAATGAGGCCTGAGAGAGAGAAGGAAAGAAGTGCACGTAGAAAGGGTTCAGAGCAAATGGAGAAAGAATTGGGGATGGAGAAAGAAATGTGAGAAACACACTCATACACCGCTTTAGGGGATCAGAACAGGTGGAAGTGTATAAAATTTGGGGCCAAATGAGTTTCATCCGAGTGGTGTTAAATATTCTGTGTGTGTGTTGGCTTTTTTGATCCACTGTAGCTATAAAGAAGCGCAGAACCTGTAACATTTATTACAAGATTATTACAGCTCACAGGCACTGAGAGTGCTCACACACGCACGCTCACTTCTCAGTTGTGATATAAGAACATGGAATCTCCATAATGCAGATTATCCAGATATGGAGTTAAGTATATTATGGACATCTTTGTGTGTGTGTGTGTGCGTGTGTGTGTGCGTGCGTGCGCATGTGCTTGTGTGTGGGTGCATGTATAGACAGAAGGAGCAGACGTATGGCTGATAGAAGATAAAAGGCTGTGTGAGAGGGTTGGCAAGTCTCTGAGTGTGGGGGGAGAAAAGAGACTGGTGACAATAGAGTATTTTGTGTGTGTGTATGTGTGGCAGCATGTACTCACGTGGGAATGTGGGAGGAAGAGATGTGTAACTACAGAAAATGGCAACATGAAAGTGAGAAAAGAGGGGGATGAAGGAAGAGAATCAAAAAATGAGAAGATTCTTTGTTTCTATAGTTACTAGTTTCTAAATATTCTCTCCACTCTCTCTCTCTCAGCATTTTTGTTGTAGTCTAATTTCTGCAGTTGTGTTCTCCAGATCAGTTGCTGTTATCACACTGTTCCAAACCATGATTAGGAGTCTCTTAAATCTTAAAACAAAAAGAGCAGAACTAAACAATACCTCATTCAGCACATCCTTTATGTTCTAGATTTTAAGTCAGGTCTGGGTGATGTACAGAATATTACACATTAAGATGGATTTTTTTTTTTTTTTTAGGAAAAAAAGTTCCAGTATAAATCCATTTCTGATGGCTTTCCACATTTTACCTGAATATTGATTTCATTTTTCCTTAATATAAATTTCTCAAGGCTTGTTAGCAGAAAGTAGTCTTAATTAGTGGGAACTGTGGCTAGCAGTCCATCCATGTATTTGTTCTATGTCTGCCCTCTAAAATGGCACTATGAATATTGCATTGTGATAACAGCATCACCCAGACCTCGACTGCATTGCTGGTGTGAAATGGTGCTCATGTGGTTGTGGCAGTTTGCTGCTTTTTGTGTTTTTTTTTCTCAAGTGTGTTGTCATGTTTGTGTTTTGTGTTTGTGTGTTTTCAACCCTGCCCTATCCTATGTGGATGACATCATAAAGGAAATGGAGGTTTGCGTTATTTTTCCTAAAACTTAATTTGGTCGTCCTCGTCCTGTCTCTATGCAGCTGTCACATTACTTTTTAGTTATTATTTTCATTGCATTGATATTTATCTGACCAGCCTCACAACATTTAACTGATTTGCCTTACATTACTCGAACATTACTTACATGCTTTCAGTGCATGGTTCACCCTCCCACACACACACACACACTTATTTGCCTTGTAGCATGAAACTAGTTTGAGTAAATCTGTTCACTCAGCACAATTCCTGCTTCTGCGTTGGGTGTGGAATGCAGCAGTTACGAGGGGGTGGAGAGGGACAAAGATCTGAAGAAAGCGATCCAACATTGGACCTTTATATAAGCAGTGCTGGAGAGTAGCTAACTAAAATTAGTGATACAATTTCACTACATTGTTTTATTTTTAACAATTAATTTTATATCTTTACAAAGACAGGTATTTGTATTCTGATTGGTGCTGAATTGGCAGACATGGCATCTGATAAGAAATTGTTTTTGTACAGCACACCCTCATTGGGTCACAGTGCACTCTTGGCTTCCAAATGACATCTTAAACACACATTATAAAAATAAATATTTATCTCATTTACCTGCTATTGGTTTTCAATAATAAGAGGAGATAAGTAGCCAGAAAGCATCAGATCACTTCGCCCTTAATGTGTAAGTAACATAAAATATTATAGTTTTAAGTCAATACGTGACTGAACACCTCAGGAGGGGTTTCAAGCCCCTTTAAACGGTGTGTGTAATGGGCCCAGTCTGGCACAGTTTGCTTTATTAAAACCTAAAGCGCTCAGAGATTTCTCCGTTCTGCCCCATTCAGCCCGCTCCGGGTTTTAATGGCCCGCTTCATCCCGCACTCTTTTCCCAGCACGCTTTTGCCTTTTGAAGCCAGCTTCCGTAACTTCCCACCGTTCACCATCACTATGGCAACCAGGCGGCCAATGGCGCGGCCCCTTACCCCCCCTCCCATCCACCACCACCCCAGCAGCCCTTAAAGTGTCTGATTGCAGAGGCGGGGGGTGATGGGGGGATGGGTTACTGCCTCAACAGCAGTCCCAACAACTGCAGTGATATCAGCCCCCTTTGCTGCTCCATCACTCGCTCCTCCTTGCTGCCGTCTTCTTTCTTCTCCTTCTGCCCTTCTCAGAGTTGCTTCATTAATCAGTTCCTCACCAACCTAATCTTGCCTTCCGTGTTTCGTTTTGTAAAGGAAAAAAATTAGACCTTGATAAGTCAGAGAGCAAACAGAACAAGCTGGAAATGGTGTGGAAAGTTGGTATCATCTATACAATATCTACACATGCATGCACAGCGAAGTGTGTATCTATACATTTATGTATAGTGTATGCGTGTGCTTATCTGTATGATTGTGTGTGTATTATGATTATCATATCGCTTTATGCATAACTTCGGCAAATGTTGATCATTTTAAATTTGGCAGTACGTGGCAACTTTACAGTGAACAATAAAACTAAATTCAGAAGTGGTCAGTGACACTGCTGAATGGCAATGTCTATGATGCTTTGCTCTGCCGTTTAACCATTTTGGGGATTTTGCATATCTTCATGTCCTGCTTTTATATGGCATTACACTTGCAAATTTCTAAAGCAATAGTGAAAGAATGTTAAAAACCTTTAGTTATGGGCACGGAGGTCAGTGTATGTATAGGTCTACATTTTCAAAATATATATGTACACACATGCACACAATTAATACGCATGTGTCATGATACATAAGCTCCAAGTCAGATCAGATGATGTTGTGAAAAACACCGAATAAGCCGTAAATTCCGGTACTAAAACCCAGTGACACTGAGGCAGGAAGGTTACCGAAGGAGAAATGACGCAGTATCTTTTTTTATAGCGTGCGTGACGAGTCAGATTTCTTTACTGGCTGTGATGACTGTTACAATAATGACACTCAATCTTGTAAGTAGCCTGTGTCGGTCTGTCTGATGTGAGTGTTTTCACTCGGAGGCTTTTAACCTCTTCATTGGCCTCGTTTTAGTCTGTACACCTGCAGGAGGCGGAAAGCTAGTGACGTGGGAGTGTCTGTAAGTGTGTGAGTAAGCAGTTGCACCGCTTTGGCTGTGATGAGGTCTGTCTTTGTAAAGGAATAAAGCCGTCTCTCAAGCTTAACCACTTTTTATTAATGATTTTTACATTTCTCTCTGTTTTTAGTTGGATTACTCTTGGCGTAGGCCAGATTTGCATTTGATTATGTACTTGTATGTCTATGTGGTGGAAAAAAGCTGGAAGCCGATGTAGCCTTGTTTGTAGATGTGTAATACAGTGTAAAACATATTTGCCAATTAGCTGAGGTTGAACTTGACTATTTTTACGGTGTCTGCTTTGATCATTGTCTTCCTTTTGATTATAATATTCCTTCAAATTACTTTTGAGCCTTGATGCCTTTTGACAGATTCCCTCCTCTGTTCGCTATCATAGTTGTTTACTTTGATTGTACTGCAAATAGAGAATGGACCCAAAAGTGGATTGCAGGTGTTAGGTCTGTATGTTTGTTGTTCTGGAATGCACCTTATAGTCACTATTGATCCCTAACCAACCTCACCTTACAGAACATAAGACTCTGTGCAGGGACTTATTACAACATAGGCAAACATGCATGTAAATTGTAGTAAAATATGAGGAAATAAGAGGTGGCTGAAGACTTTTGCACAGTACTGTAGGTTTGTGCAAAGTGGAGAATCAAGAATTTGTAATGTGATGTTTTTTAATGCATTTGTAAACTTGGAGAGATTATTTTTGCGTCATTCTTATTGGGCAGCTGTGGGTAGATCTACGTCAATACCTGTCATCTTGCTCTACAAAAAATCTTAACTACATGTTGTCACTGGGTGGGCCTAAGTTATTCTGTCTGTCATTTTGTTATGGGCTCGGGTTTGTGGTTTTTGGTTTAAAAGGTGAACAGACATTGAAAAGGTCATGAGAATCAGGAGGTTGACAAGTTCTATGAATTTGTATGGATGTCGGTATGAAAACAGAAGGCATGACTATGGAATGCTTGTTCTCCTCATGTAGCATTCAGATGAAAAACTGCAGATTGATGCATTTGTAGAATTAATGTGTATGGCTTCAGTGAAGAATTTTACGTTGGTTATAACAGATTGGCGTCCCTGTCAGGAAATCAGATCATCCTACCATATTTTCCACAAATGATTTCTTAGATTTTGTACTTGCCAATACCAAATACTCATATGTGATAAGGCAGTATTTATTATGTTAGAATAATATTGACCCAACCTGGTGTAACCAAGCCAATACTCAAATGACAGTTTGTCTGGACCCCATTAGCTCGTCTACAGTTTACAAGAAGCGTTACCAATGGGTGAATTTAACATAAGAGTTAATTAACCTGTTGCAACTGAATAACAGTTACTATCACTGCTACGAACTATGAGACAGGTTTTATGTTTTTCTTTTTTAATGCTTAATTTAATTCAATTAAATTTTATTTATATAGCGCTCTTATTGTCACAAAGCCCAAACCCCCAACAAGCAAGCCTGAGGCAACAGTGGCAAAAACTCCCTCTAGCAGGAAGAAACCTTGAGAGGAACCAAGACTCGGAAGGGCACCCCATCCTCCTCTGGACGACCGGGGTGCATGAGCATTTAATCCAGAGTCGTTGCTGGTGCCGCTTGCTAAGATCCACTCAGCAACATTAAGCTAATATTAGTTCAATATTAAATTTGGATTCGGCTCAAGTCCATATAGTCTGAAAGAGGTCAAGCTGGTTCCAGATGATGGAGTCTCCGATTTAATACTCATAAAACACTTTTTGTTTAAGTGAAGATATAAAAATAGTCTGAGGGACACTTTTGAATTCTGAGTTATTCATTTTCAGAAGTTGCTGTATGTCTTCTGGTATAGCTGATATATATAATTGTGAGTCGTCTGCAGAACAACGAAAACCAACTCCATGCTTAAGAATAACTGAGCCTAAAGGTCGCATGTGTAGCGAAAACAGCAAGGGACCCAAAACTGATCCTGGTGGCACTCCATATTTCACCTTGACATTTTTCTGAGTAATCACTATTTATATTCACATACTGTTAGCAGTCTGAAAGGGAGGATTTGAACCAAGAGAGGGCCGGTCCCCTGATCGCAACAGCATGTTCAAGCCTGTCTAGGAGAATGGTATGATCAGTAGTATCTCAAGCAGCACTAGGAGCGAGGCACAGTCCTGATCAGCAGATAGGAGAAGATTATTCACTACCTTCAGCAGAGCAGTCTCTGTGCTGTGGTTGGCTCTAAACCCGGACTGAAATCTTTCATAAATCTGATTCTCCTGCAAAAATGAGGTTAGTTGACAGGCTACAGCTTTCTCTGTTATTTTGGAGATAAATGGTAGATTGGATATTGGTCTATGTTGATCTAAGTTGGGCTTCTTCAGTAAGGGTTTAATTACTGCTAATTTAAGAGATTTGGGTAGATGACCAGTGCTAATAGATGAGTTAACCATTGCTAGTAGAGGTTTAATTACTACTGGAACCATCTCTTTGAATAACCTAATGTACAATCTGAATGTTAAAATGATTGAGGTGGCAAAAAATGATGAAATACAGCGCATTGAGTTAACATAATATTACAATTAAGTGGTATCACTTCTTGGAATCTGACCATTTTGACGAGTATGTAAGCGCAGTATCGTCTCATTATCGCCAGTTTCCTTCGCCATCTGCCTGATTGAAAAATGAAACCATCGCACTGATATAACTAGAGTTCAGAAAATGATTCTGCCAAAGCAGTTTTGTCAGCTGTCTCATTAAACCAGCATATGACAAGTTGGTTAATCCATCATTCTAGAACTGTGTTCATTGAGTCTCCTGCTCTGTAGTTGTGATTTCGTGACTAAATTGTCTGAGTCTAAAACTTTTTTTTTTTTTTTTAAAACAAACAAAAAAAACTTATTTAACAGTTGCATGTATCAAACCAACTGCTGATTTTTCATTTCTTAATGTCATAGTAACTACTGTTGCATGTCTGCTCACACCTCTAACTACAGCCTATTTAGAACTGTTAGCTCAGCATTTTAGTGTTTGTTCTAATGTTGTCTCTCTTTTTTATATCTCTTTCCTCCCCAGCTCTCGGTGAAATGTCGCGCTCAGGAGGTGTCTCAGTACGTTTATCAGAGCTACGAGTTGATTCTGCGCAGCTGAATTCCCTCCAGTCTACCATGTGAAGTTCTCACTCAACTTCACTGAGAATTCAGACTGGACCACCTCAAACATTTCTCTCTCTCCTCTCGCCCACCTCTCTCTTTTATTCTGTCTTTAAAACAAATGGGCTCGGTTTCCCTCCTCTGGTTCATGCTGGACTGCTTTTAAAATCATTCTGTCCGTCCTCTTACCTCCTTGTCTTTGTCTCTCTTTTTGTTTCTTTTTCCTTTTAGTCTTTAGTGAGTGATTTTCTGAAGGTTTTGCTTAACCCAAATAAACACTGGTGAAAGCTGGCTCAATCTCTGAGTTTAGGTGGTGGGTGTGTTAATGTGTGTACTACTTCATAGTGTTTTATTCTGTGTGTGTGTTTTACTGTCATATAATGTAATCATTTTTCTTATATTAAACATCTCAGCTGAGTTTTTCAGAAATGATCTGCGGATCGGAAGCATCTTGAAATCTCATCCTTTGAAACAAATGGCCTATAATAATTACGGTCTCACCCACCTCCTCCTCCTCCTCCTTCTCCTCACGTTAGTCTATATTTTAGCTGATAAACCCTCTCCTTTCTTTGACACTCTTTTTGTAGAGGATGTGTATGAGTGTGTGGGATTAAAGATATGCATTTATCTTTAATTGATGGTGTTTCTCCCCCTTCTTTCTTTGTCATGAAATACTGTGTCTGTGTGTGTGTGTGTGTGTGCGCGTAGGCATGTGATGTTTTACACACTCTTTGAAGCAGAGTTGCTTTCAGTGTAAAGTTTCAGGTTATAATTCTTATCCACATCCGTCTGTTGTAGGGGTCGACAGATTAGATTTTTTGTTTTTATAGGTGTTTTCCCCGCCAGATTATTATACTGATTATTACTAGTCAAGGAAGCCGATAACATATATATGCTTTAAAAAGTCACCATTTAGAATAACAAAGATTCCAACACAAAACTTTAAGCATATTTAATTCTGAGCACTTTCTATAAAATTAACACAAAATTCACTAAATTACATTATTTAAAAAAAAAAATTGTTCCCCATAACCCTTACAATATCTGCTCTTATCATTGACTTGATTGATAATCGGTCGACCCCTAATCGTGGTGTTTTAACACAGATGTCTGATGTTCATTAAAGAGGGACATTGTTTAGAGCTAGTTTATTTCATTTTAGAGTTGTTTTCTGGAACTTTTCATGTGTCTCTGTAAATGTGTGTATGAGTTTAAAGAGAACAAAAGTTTAATTCTGCATAAAAATTGCATTTCGGTGATTAACATGCGTGACTCAGTGAAGTTCTCCACAGAGAACACTCATCTTCGTGTGATCTTGTTTTTACCTATGTGTGTGTCTCTCAATGAAGTGCTTTACTGTGGTTAGCGTTTAGGGCAGATGTTAAGCGCAAAGGTCATAATACTATATCTAAATCAACGCATAAAAGCATTTTGTTATTATTCAGTAGCATAACTGACCAGTAAAATCCAAATTCTACAGAATTGAATGTCTGGTGCGTCGGGACTGTAGCATTGCACCAGAATCTTTATTTCACTGTTTTTGGGGAAGAGAGTGAAATTGTCTCCTGGCTTTGATTTTAATTGCTTTTCATTCTTTGAACAGTTCAGAGCCCATAACAAAGGAATGTTACATGCAAATGTTTTATGAAGTGTCTCCAAGTTGGATGGCAATCCATGACAGTCATGTGTATTTGTGATTTTCTTTGTGTTTTAATAAGGCTACTTTTAGACACTGCAGCTTCAGATGTTCATTCTTTACAAGCTATATTATAGTCATTTCTCTTTCTCTTATTGATAACATGGTACATTAAGCAAAAATGAAAAAAAAAACAGAGAAAGTTAGTAATCAATAAAACCTAATCAGTTTTTAATTGCAAAACTTTAATTGCAGTTCTGATTAATTTTTCTTAGAAGTCAGTCAGTTTTTATCATATTGGCCTAAATGAAGCCTTAGATTTTCAGCAGTTGTGTTAATTAAGTCCTTACTCTTTATTTGCTGTGTTTGTCTCTGTATACATGTATGTACTGAAAAAAATATATTCCGAAAGCAGCATCTAGCAGACTGGAAATATTTGGGAGCTTAAGGAGGAACGGGGGTATCCATGCAGAAAGAATTTTTTAATAATGTTTTGTTGTGAGTTTGCTGATCATCTGAATTGGAAATAAAAGTGGTTTGTTCACCACTGATGTCTTTATAGTGGTATTTGATGTGCAAGGTACTAGGATTATACTGTAAAATGGAAGATGTGTTTAACAAGCTTTACCATTTGGTTCACAGGACATCCACAACATTTAACATTGTGACCTTTACAGATCTTCACCTCAAGATTGTGTATTTTTTCCACATTTTTAATTTTGTCACTTAAGTATAGGAAACTTTGGTACTTTTTTTGGCCAGAAAAGACAAACTTGATGTTCCCAAAATTAACCTGCTGCATAATTTTGATTTTTAGGTATTTTGTGCTTCTAGAAAATGAACATCAACCCCAGTCACAGGTCTGTTTAGCAACCTTTTTCCTTCCAGTAACTTTCCTGTTTCCTGGAACTTTCTTTTTTCTATATACTGCATTCTTGGTTTTTTAGAATGGTGGATAGATCAGACTCACTGTGGGCTTCTTTGGTGTTTCACTTATTGGTGCTCTTCTTACTTCTTAATGTTACACTTGTCCTGTTCTTTCTATACTAAGTATACTTAGTAATAGGAAAACCAATATTAAATATTTTCCCAATCCAGTACTAATACTTTTACAACCTAGCTCACTAACAACTGACATTAAACATGTGGCACATTAATTACAAAAATTATTTCCCATTTTACATTGGACCCTTGGGAAATGGGAATCATACCTTTTAAGTGCCAAAATAGTCTTTGTTCTCCCATTGACAAAAAAATGTGAATTTGTCAGATTGTTGACTTTGTCTGGGCATTTTTGCATTTTTCCAATTTCTGAAATATTCTTCTTTTCAGATGTATTTGAGGTTATTTCTATCTTAGACCTTGACTCAAGCCTCTCTGCTTGCATTATGAAGTAATAAATGTGAAGCACTACATCATTTGGCAGCTCTGCAAATACATTAAGATTGTTTGTATTGCAGCCAAATGATCCAGGAGACCTAGTGTGCATAAGCCATTTCACATCTCCATTTTGCACTTGACACTGTCCAACATGAATCACATTTCAACTGAAGAGGCTTGGGTTGGGGAGTTCACGTGATTATTAAAGAAAAGCTGCTTTTCTCCACCACTTAAGGATTCTTCACTTGCACACTGAGAGAGAAGACTGAATGAGCTCTGGATTGATTCTCAGTTCAAATCAGAAAATGAAATGAGAAAGTGGAATGGCCCATTTAAAAGAAAAACTGCCCATTGTTTAGTTCATTTATTTGCTTGTAGATGGTTTTGTCAGAATGACATTGTATAATTGATATTGCAAATTGATTACCGAAAGGAATCATTTTGTCACTGTAATATTTATCAAAATCTCTCCAGTGCCCAAAATCGTATAAACGGAGAGCTCACATCCTCCCCTCTTAAACTGATGAAGACCTTGACTGCTCACATTGTCAAACCATACAGTACAAAAATGAATCCTTTTAAGAGTATAATGATCAGGCTCCAGCTGAAGCCAATTATCACTGACAGATACACAGTTTTATAATCAGCTCTGTAGTTAATGCCAGCAGCCTGCAGACTTTTGCACAGGCCATGCAGTCACAAGACATGCTCAAGGATTCCAAAAAACCCTTCACCAAACCCCTAGTTCACTCCCATGGCTGCAATAACGGTCATATTTGAAATTCTACCAGGTGGAGTTTGACCGTCTTTCCAATTAGCGCAGTGACGTTAGTTTGGGCTGGTGTGGAAATTGGGGTATCGAATTGGTTCATACTTCTACAATATCTGATTCTGCTTTTTTTTCTTCTCTTTGCCTGATAAAGATAGTGGGTATTGAACTGACGCCATCTCTCTATTCAGCATGTATTTCATATCTATTAAATCATTTTGTTTGGAGATTTTGATTTCAGTCAGGCCCGGCCCTAAGAAATTTGGAGCCCTAGGCAAGATTTTAGGTGGCGCCCCCTCGCATCGCAGTAAATTCCACTGCTAGTGTACATATACTCACTAGAAACTGAATAGCTTTGTCTTAGACATTCTTTTATTTAAATAAACCAATAGCACATTCAAAATACTTAGAAAGAAATACAAAAAAATATGAACTGAATATATGAAATACAATGTAAATAGCTTACATAGGGGTGGCTTCCTGAACATGGGTTAAGCCTAGTCTTGGACTAAATTGCAGATACGGCGGAGATTCACCACTGAAAGTCAAAAATAGCCTTGGCTTAGACTTGATCTTTGTCTGGGAAACTGGCCAATAAAGTATTAGATTTAAATATTCCCAAAATAAAAAGTGATATAACTTAAATTTTAAATACAATATGAATATGGCACTGCACAAAATAAGACATTAAAGAAACCACAAAAAATTATAAGGCACAAAAAATTACAAGGATTTAAATAAAAACTTTAACAAAAAGGTGATCTTACAAAGACCTGCTGAGGTGGAGGCGACAGGAGGATTTGCAGGGGTGGGACTGAGAAACCTCTGCAGTGCATCTGAAGACAGAAGAGGAGTATGTGACACCAGTCTAATAATAAACACATGATTTCAAGAATAAAATGAAATGCAATAATATAAATGAATATAGTGGCCTCATAGGAAAGTTACATATCAAAGTTACATACATATTATTACTACTACTACTACTACTACTTAATAGGCTTTGCTAAGCAGGTAAATTCATGTGGGCTTGTTCTGTTCATATTAAGACACATTAATACCAACTAGTTTTAAGAAGAGTGGAATGTTACACTTTTTTCTTCCTCCTTTTGTGGCGCCCCCTGGATGGATGGCGCCCTTAGCATTTGCCTGTATTGCCTATGCCACGGGCCGGCCCTGATTTCAGTTATCAGCAATGTAGAACTCTGTTAGGAAACTATCTCTAGAAAATATGTCAAAGTCAATGTAAACTTGGTCGTGCCAGTGATATGCACTATAAAGAGAGACTGGATGGTTTTAGTTCTTACAATATCCAAAAAGGCACGCAAAAAATATAAATCAACTATAAATATAACTCATCTAATCTAAAATGTACAATTGATGATTGAGGTGCAGTGATGTGATATATATTTAATATTTTAATATTTAATTTTGCTGTAAATCTGTACATTTTATTTTTTATTTCTCAATTTATTAAATATCTTTACCATATATTTACATTCTAATTGATATTTAATGTAACCTTGAATGTCTAAGTTTGTTTTTTGTTCATAACATACCTTACATAACCTATACATTAAATATATATTGTACTGTGTATATATATATATATATATTTATATTGCAGATTGTCTTGTATATTGCCCACTGCGTACTGCTCAGCGTGTATACATTTATTTGGACAAATAAAAGTTAATTTCTGATTCGTAGTTTTGGGGGACTATCAAAATGTAAATAATGAAACGGACGGTGACGTCTCAAGGGCTCTGCACGTGCCCTGAAAACAGAGCATAGCGCGCGCGCGAGGGATCGGCGGAGAGCGCGAGCAAGCGACAATGCAGCAGCAGCGAAACCACCTGAACCCGCGCAGCGGCACGCTGTAGACTCGTGCCACCACGATTTTTTTTTAAAGGAAACCCGCATGGAGCAATCCGTTCTCTTCTCGCACGCGCATCCCGGAAGCCGTCCACGAGTTGCATGAGATGGTACCAAGGAGCCACGCGAATTGACGGAGCCGTTCCACTGGCGCGTGGAGGAGGCACCGGAGAGATGGAAGCCGCGCGGGGTTCGCGGCACCGGAGATGGCACGCGTGGAGCGACCCCGCGAGTACAAGGGGCGCGACTTCAAACGAGTAGCGTGCGCCACGGACGAACCGGCGGACATCCCAATGGAATGCAGAACCGGAGGATGCACCGCAGAAACCCGAGCCGGTGTGACGCGCACGTTAACGGGATCTGACTGGAACGGAGTGTTTGATAGCAGATAGCAGGAAGAGCTCCTGACCTTTCCCCACTTTAAAAAAAAATCACTAAAAAGATATTTATAGTTATTCACTATGTTTCTAAGTCGTGCGTTTCACAACTGAAAGCATGCAAGACAAAACGGTCCCGGTAAAAACTGAGGCGCGACTTGGGAGTTTTGGAGTTCGGTCGACGCTGTCCGAGGTGCTGAAACACTACTCTTTTAATCTGTAAAAGCCCGTTGTATTCAATATTTTCTGACCCTATTTGCGCTGTTCGAGGTGCTGAAACGTTCCTCTTTCAATTTGTAAAAGCTGCTTATTTTCTGAATCTCTTTGCGCTGTTCGAGGAGCTGAAACGCTCCTCTTTTAATTCATGAAAGCCACTTAGACCTCATGAATCTCTTTACGTTGTCAAATGATTTGAAATGGTTCCTTTTTTAAACCTTGAAAAAGCTTCCAGGAGTTACTAAGTCGGCTTGTGCTGACCAGTGTTCTTTCAACTTGTGAAAGCCTTTTTGAGTTTTTGAGTTGTTTTGTGCTCTACTTAATTCTGAAAAAGTCTTTCATGTTCAAATCTGTAAAAGCCTTTTTTGGAGTTCTAGAGTCTCTTTTGCTGACTGAGATCCTGAAATAATCCAGATCTTGGAGTTCCTGAGTCAGTTGTTGTACCAAGTTGAAGTAAGACTCATTTTTTAACTTAAAATTTTTGTATTTCCTCTCTTCGCCCTTGCTTTGAGGTTGTCAAAAGATCTGACTCCTCGTTTAACTTGTACAAGCGGACTGGACTAACTGAATCTCTTTGCACTGTCAGAAGAGTGGAACCTGCGGGATGGTGGAGACGTTGAGCATCGCCGTGATCGGTGCGCCTGGTGTGGGCAAAACTTCCATCATCCGCCAGTTCATCTACAATGACTTCTCTGAGACCTACAGCCCCACACAAACCCGCTTTGTCTACAGACCATCCGTCATTCTCAATGGGGTCATGTATGACCTGAAGATCCTAGACGTCCCACCGATCACATCATTTCCTTCCAGCCCCACACAGGTAAAGTTCATGCAAATTACCGTCTTAACAAATATTGTAAAATTTGAAGTGACACATAGAGTACCCTATACTGACAAAAATCTAGTTTCTGCTACAGAATGTAGTTTTTCTCTATGTTTTTTAAATCCATCAAAGTTGCTCTCCCTTGTTACAATCAGTAAAAGTGCGACTTGTTCATAACAGAATGTACCCATGTTGAGAATTAGACTGTGATTTATATTTTCTTTAGTTGCCATTTCTGGAGGCAGTGACCTTGTGCTAAATAGATGGCAAAGCCATAAAAGTCCCTTTTGGGAGTCATAGGCTATTGCTGTTGGTCGATTACTTATCAACTCTTGCCCCAGATGACCTTAGAATGGATCAGAAAGACAGCTTTATTAAAAGAAATGACATGTCCTAGGGAATGGCTCTGTTGTTTACAGCTTGGAGTGGATTGGTCTGGGTTGTTCTGTTAGTAATGGTTTGTGTGTGTGTATGTGTGTGTAGGTGTGGGTGTTTGTTGGGGGAGAGGGGCTTTCCTCCTGAAACATCTTACTGGCGTAGTTGCTATGGAGACATGGCTTGAGTTGAGCATCTGTAAGCTTGTTTTAGTGTAAACCCCCTCTGGCAGAAATAGCTGTGAACAAATTAATTTACAATTGCTACAGTATCTCTCTTTCACCTACTTTCTCTGTTTCTTTCTGTCTCTGGCTTTTGCTTGCTCTCTCCAAAGAGAGACATTTAGTTATACATTTTTGCCATTTATCAGACTTGTTCTCCAGTGTGACTTACATTACTGAATTACGAGGACAGCCTGCCTGGAGTAACTTGGATTTGAGAGCCTTGCTCAGGCATAATCATGATAGTTTTGGAATTATGACAGAGCTGGATTTGGGTTTATGATCTGCATTGTCTTTGCCCAATAAGCAGTAATTTGCTCTCAGAAAAAGTACACACTAAAGAAAAAGGTCACGGTGACACAGAAATGCACACAATTAGTGGAGACTGTAAAAAAGAAAAGACCCAGATATTTTTGGTGATTTAGAAATTCTGACCTGATTCATTTTTAAAAGAATTCAGATAGAGGATAAGTCTTGAGAAAAGAGAATATTCCACGCATTGCATTCACATTTCGTGGTTGTACGTGTTAAAATCGAAAACTATCTCCTTTTCAAAGACATTTATATTTTTTCCCCTGCTTGACTTTCTCCTATCAAACTCTAACAGAAGCGAGCAGGCAGTTAAGTCCCTCGGATACACAGCGCGTGTAATGGCCTCTTGCCTCAGGCTTTTATGACTCCATGCAGTGGAATTCTACTGCAATAAAGTCCACCAGCACTAACTTACAGAAAAGAGCTGAGTCATTGATGAGCCCTCTATTAACTTAGAGTTATTAAACCATTTTTATTGCTAAAATCAGTTTAAAGAATAGACACTTTTTAGTCATTATTGATGCTTTTTTGGACCACAACATAAGTCTTTTCTTTAAAAAAAAAAAAAAAGGTGTGAATGTTCACTGTAAACACATTTTAAAATAAATCTGAGTTTACTCAGCCATTCTAAAATACGTTAAGGCTGATTATCACTTCTCCAGTAGCAAATGAAGAACCCTTCAAATGGGCCTATAATAAGATCACCAAGGCAACTGAGCCTTTCTAATAAATAGCCAACATCTCTTGTTGAAGGGTTGAAGTAGTTTTAAAAAGAAAGAGAAAACACGCAATAGACATAGAGAGAGACTGTGTACCTGAGTAGGACCCTGCAGTGTTATAAGATATTCTGCTAGTGTTCAGGTCAGGAGAGATTGAACGGAAATATGTTCGTGCTGGGGGTGGGCAGGGAAATTTCCAGCTTCGAACCCTCAGGGAATTTTTCACATGGCTGTCTACTGAGCTTATGTCATTAGCTTAAACGCTGCTTTTAACTCTCTATTATGCTGTGTACAACTAGTGCAGATAGCAGCGTGAGGGCACATGAGTGTGTTGCAGCATGATGTTGCATCTGCCTGCATTTATCATTTACAGAAAAAAGAGGAGAGAATATATCTAATACTATATTCAATTAATCTTAGTCAGTGGCATAGCTGGCATACCATGTGAGAAGGGCTGGGGTGTTGAAAGAAGAATGGAATGGAATGAGAAAGAAGGAGGAAGTTGGTTTAAAAAGAAGGGAAAGGAGTAAAATGAAGATACAGTGAAATGGAAATAACGGCCACATCAACTTTCTCCTCTCCCCTGAAATGATGCCATTAAGCCTCCATTACCTAGCTGGAGTCTGGGTGAGTACACCTTTATAGCCCTTTTTGCTCAACTGGGATATCTCTTATTCCGGCTTCTGTCCCAAAACCATGGAAGTGGGAGTGGGTTTTTGGAGTTGGACACGATTCCCCAAAGATCCACCAGGTTTCATTCATGTAAAGAAGGATTAGCACATCAAACCTGTGTTTAATCTTCACTTGATTGCAGTTCTATGACAGTTTTAGTTTGGCTGTGCAAGCCATGTTAGATCAATGGAATTCCTTAAACTGAAAATATGAACGTGAGTGAAAGGCAGTGGGGCAAGTAGTATGAAGAACCCCAGTGAAAAAAACACACTCTAAAACCCTGAAAGGGCATGAAGTGCTCCTGGCTGTATCTTTGACTATTCTTGTTATAATTAACAGCACCTGGCAGTCAGAGGGATATTTTAGGCAGCAAATGAACCTTTTGTCATTGAAGTTGATATTACTTGGTATTAGTCACTTTACAGTTGTCAAATCAGTGTAACTTTTACAGTTGTATTGACTAAAAACCAAATTAAATACTCAAACCAATGTGATACATTGGCAATACGGTACTTAAAGATTGCAATGTGTGGGGGCTCCACATTGAGAAACGCCATAATTTCCACACAAACGTACCCCGTGGGACATCAGGAGAGGGGTGCAAAAGTCAGAGTTTGATTGTATGGTTTTTAATTTTTTATTTCAAAAGTAGGAAAGATGTTGTTATTACCTCAGATTTTTCTCTATTATAGCTTTTGAGAAAATTTCAAGTATGCATTTTGTGTCAGATATGACAAAATTTAAAAGGGAAACAATGAACAAAATGCCAGTTTTTAGAATATACAGTATTCATTTGTGTTGCTTCTTAAATGTGTCATTATCTGTTGTTTTTGGCCCATTATCTACATTTTTGGCTCCAGCAAATTCTGGCTGAAAATCTGTGCCACTGCCACCATGGTTGCTTTCATTTTGTTTTTGTTTTTTTATTATTGTTTTATGCCTGTTTTATGTGTCTGTGTTTCTTGGGTTCTGCTCCTGATCACACAGTGTGATTTTCTAGACGTGTGTGTGTGATATCGACACGATCAGGATTTGCAGAGCATCTGTTGCACTGTATCTGCAGATGGACAGATGGAGTTTCTCTCTCTCTGTCTTTCTCTCTGGCTTAACATCTCTGAGGTGGTCTCATTTGAACAGGCTGTTTGTTGTGATTGTTGCAGATTAAGGTTCGCTCTCATGCCATCTCTCTCGAGCTCTGTTTATCCCTCTACATAACCCTAGAGAAGTATTTCATATTTTCAAAACACCTCTACACACGCAACACACCATCCTTCTCTCCTTCACTGTCAAGGCAACAGTGGCTACACTCGTACTCTCTTCTGTTGTGTTCTATTTGTGTACTAATGTGTTCTACCTCTAAACAATAGCTACAGGATATCACACTAAAAAGAGCAAGTTAACAGTGAAGGATTTTTAGACTCGCAAAAAAAGTCTCTGCTCTTCGTCTTCTCTGCTTTTGTGTTTTCTTGTATGTTATATTCTGTACTTATTTTCTTGCAATTTTTAGTGTTGTATCTGCAGCAATTTTTTAGAGGTGCTGCATTAATATGCACATTTGCATTTTACTATAATGCTAGACATCTCCATAGGATAAGTCTATGATTCCTAAACCTTACCCTAACCATAACCATAACCGCTATAACAAAACTGAAACTTTTCTGCTCTTATAGTTTTATACAAATAACACAGTTGGTAGTGTAACAATCGCTTTTGAGATCGAAGGTCATCGTTTGAATCCTGAACCGCAGAAGGTACCACTGAGGTACTACCATGAGTGCTACCCTTTTCCCCTAGGAGCGTTAATGTCAGTTGCCAACACCCCTTACAGATGTGTGGGTCAAATGCAGAGGTCAAGCCATGTGTGCGCTCATAATAACAAATAATCAATGTACTTTTCACTTTTAAAATTAATTTTAATGCAAAATATATCTTACCAAGCAAACAGGGATGCCATTTTTTCACACTGATCTGTGTTGTGTCTAAAATGTGTCTTCAAACTAGGTGTAGCTGCAACACCACGCACACCACACATTCTCCCACAGCATTCTTGTCCACAGACACACTATCACACTGCTGTTCTCTCTCTCCTCTGAGGTGAAATCATTATTCTACCATTTACTTTCTGGCAGCAGCTCATATTGTTACTTATTAATAGGGTGCCAACTTGCTTTTGTCAAATCTGAAATAAAAATGAATGTGCAATGAACTGTCAGCCTGACTGCGCCATATAATTATATTCCTCCAAACCTTTTTGATCTTCTCGATTGTGGAGTGGTTGCATAAGATTCATTATTCAATCAACTGCACAATTGTAAATAATCAATTGTTTGCTGAATAAATGAATACATTTACATTTACAGCATTTAGCAGGTGCTTTTTATCCAGAACTACTTTCCTTATTTCAGAGACAGCTTCCCTAGAGCAACTTGGGGGCTAAGGGTCTTGCTCGGGGACCCAATGATGGTAGTGCTGGAGGTGATTTGACAATCTCTAGGTTCAGGGGCAAGTCTCCCAACGACTAGTTACATCAGTAAAATAAGTTGTGGATAGGATTTCTTCTTGTCTAAAGCCTAATCAGTGACATACGCACAGATAGGTTCTTTGGAGATATCACTTGTGGTGTCACAGGTGCAAACAATTGTACTATTTGGTTCTGTGCTGTCTCAGATTTATAATGTATTCAGGTATTCAACCTGTAATTGGGAATTTTTCTGGCGTGCAAGATGTCCTAAATTTTAACCAAGGATAATGCTTTACAGACACGTTGCGCGATTTATTATATCTAGTCACCATTAACATTAGTTTATTGTTATCATTATAGCACCATTAACCTAAGTATCTTAAGACAAATAATCCACAGTTCCTCTGAAACCTCCTGCCAATCCATTCCTAACACACCTAGAGCCAAGATACAGCACCGGACTCAGTCGCAATCCAGATTATGGCAGATTACAGTTTAGCACATTAAATTATGAAGATTATGTATTAAATCACATTAAATCTCATGCCTTTTAATACATCAACAAAAGACAAGAACTGTTTTTTCACTATATTTTTCTTACCATGATTATTCCTACTTGGCCTCTAGTGCCAGTCGCTTATCTCCACATGGTCAGTTAAAGGCTTCAGTTTCTCTTCTTGTCCAGGCCAAAATATCTCTTTTGATTCGCTCTGCACCGCCCTTTAATTCCTTGAGGCAAATCTAGAAGGAGAGGGACGAGGAATGAAGCGAACTCTCCGCCTCCTCTCTGAGCGAAGAATAGCATCCGGGGTTTGACGAGGAGACGATGAGACGTGGGGACAAGTTACTATTTTTAGAATGGCAAGGCTGGTGGTACCTTAAAGCATTCCTCAGATGAGGATTTTAACAGGCTGCACTCCACAAAGTGTGTGGGCGGATCCTCACACACTCAGCAGCAGCTTTGAGGTGCAGGTGGAACACCAACAACTATCTTTAGTCTGAACTCACACTCTGGAAAGTGCAGAGCAGCATTTTTGGTGGCAGGGGGGAGCTAAGGGTGTGCTTTTCACATTTAAAAAAAATGTTTATTGATGGAAACGTAAACTTAAAGGAAAAAATAGTAACGCTTTGTATATTATGCTTAGACAGAAAGGCTTCTAAATGATGACATTTTGTTTTTAAATGGAAAGAAGTTATTAAAAAACTTTGATTAATGGCCAAGGGTGATAAAGATATCAATCAATGTACATGTCTCATTTTACTAGTATAATATAAAGAAACTGAGGGAGTTAACAAATCAGATTATGTTTGGTTCATAAACACACTGAGTTTGGTCTGATTGCAGTTTAGAGCAAGACTGGGCTTATTCCATATTTGGGAAATCACATAATCGTGTTACCATGTTTGGATAAAATGGGCAATGGCCATTCTGTCTCTCTCTCACATTCTCTTTCCCCTCTCTCTCAACCATGTTCTCTCTTCTTTGTCTCTATCCTACCTTCTCTACTTGTCTGCTCTTTTCTCATCTCATTCTCTTTCTTCCATCCCTCTTTCCAGCTAAACTCTGTCACACTTCCTGTTGCTTTTCTCAGTCACCACTCCACCCACATAAACGCATATCTCTTTGTGAGTGTGGAGAATATATGTGTGTGTATGTAAATTTTCCCAGCAGAGTGTCACCACAACCACTCTATGAAAGTGATTATTGGCTTGGTCGAAAGGTGTGTGATCACGCTTCCCAGCACACTTTAACCTCCATGCTCTTTTACGGCTGGACCCCCTTCATGATGGATGACTTTCACTGTGTGTGGAGAACACAGCCATCATTATTGGAGTGTCCTCATTTACTGGGATTTGTCTTCTATTGGGTGGCATTTGATGTGGAACTGTGTGTGTTTTGAGAATGCTGCAACCACAGTTGGTGAGTCTAATAGTGTAATTCCCTGTGGGAATGTTCCCATACCCTGTTCGCTTAATGCTTGACCTTTCCTGCATCTCTCTTTAATCTCTCAGCTCAGCATTCTATATGGAACCTCTTTCTCTCTCTCTCCTCCCCCTTATTCCTTTTCTCTCTCTCTCTTACATATATATATGTGTGTATATATATATATATATATATATATATATATATATATATATATATATATATATATGTGTGTGTGTATGCACACATATATATGTATGTGTGTGTGTGTGTGTATATATATGTATATGTATATATATATGTATATATATATATATATGTATATATATATATATATATATATATATATATATATATATATATATATATATATATATATATATACACTTAATTTTTTGTCTCAACTTTCTATGAAAACATTCTCTCTCTCTTTGTCTCTCTTTCTCGCTCTCTCCCCCCCCTAACACCTCCCCCCCATCAGAAAGGCCTAATCATCTAGGAGTCAGCTCACGCTCGTGGTGGCTGTTAGTCACAACAAGCAATAATACGATCGCTCCCAAGAAGGGGGAAGAGCACAGAAGGAGAGAGATAGAAAGAGAGGAAGAGAGCTCTAAAGGGAGCGAGATGAGAATCAGAAACAGGAGTATGGCAGAGGTCATGTGTCACGGTCAAGCAATTTGCCTCGATTCTGACGCCACCCACCTCTACGGCGGCCGTGTAATTACTACCAGCACACATGCTCCGTGTTCTCTCCTCTGCCCTGCTACACATGCTTCCAGGAAGGTGACGCTGTTAGCAGCATGCAAACGACAGCGGCGGACTGGAGCCTCTCATGCTCAACCAATCACGCGCAGCCTCTCGGGCTGCTCAGATCACAGCAAAAATCGGGTCCAAATGTTCAAAACTGGCAAACTTTAGCATTTCTTCATTTCCAATTATTTTCCATTTGTAAAGTTAAAGTGAAAAAATAAGTATGGCGAAAAAATACATGATTTATCAATTTATTTATTCTAGATCTGATCTGTGAATTAAAAAAGGCTAAAAGAAGTAAACATTTCTACAGGAGAAGGCCGGGCCATCAGAAATGGGCTGATTCTCAAGACTGCAGCTGGAAGCACTTACACATCAAACTATGCTTTAACTAAGAAAGAAATCGGAGTAGTGCAGGATGGCCATTTGATGTGAGCTGGTTTTTTTTTATTTAAACTTTAAACTAGCTAACCTGTTTTGTTTGACAGATGATGCATGTTTGCAAGTAGAAATGATGTGGATAGCTCTATGTAGCACTGCTAACCTGGTCAATGTTTACATCAATTCACTGAAGAACACCTAAACATAGCGTCTCACCTATGGGTAGTTAGGAGCAGCCGATGGATCTAAACTGCATGCCTTTTTGACCTTTTTCTGAGAAGTTGAGCCAGAACCAGATTATAGCAGATTTTCAATTTTTGTGTGTGTTTGTTTTCCAGGAGTGGCTGGATTCCCGCTGCAGAGGGGTCCGTAACGCAAGCGCCTACATCCTAGTTTATACATCTGCTGCGTGGAGAGCTTTTGAGTACGCCAAGATGATCCGGCCAGCAGACTGGGAGATAACAGGTAGAGCATCACATGTTGTACACACACCTCTCAACCTCTCATTCTTTACTTTCACTGAGACAGAAAAAACACAATCAGGCCCCTTAAGCAACATTTTTATTGACCTCATTCTTGAGTGTAAAACTTGGCAGGGTAATTTACTTTCCAAAGCCAGATTCTGCACATCCGGGGTTTACTGGCCTCAACATTGCCCTGTTTGTTTATTTATTTATTTTTGACTGCATGTTAGATGATCTAGAGTCTAGTGCTTGATGATTATGGTTAAGAAGATGTATCAGACATCAGACGACTGTAGACACACGGCCCACTGCACCGGTAATTTTACACGGTGACCTTTCTGTGTGTCTTAGAAACAGCACATTTCTACAGCATGAGAGAGAGAGAGAGAGAGAGAGAGAGAGACCAGAAAACGATTGTGAGGCAGTCAAGCTTGTCATAACTGTAAGAATATTTTTCTATTATTTCAGCTCAAGATTTGCCCTGTCTGGCAAATTATTATAATTTCACTGTGGGATGAGAGGTCTGTATTATAAGGCACTTTTGTGCAATCAGTTAATCGATACGGGTTATTAAAGAACATACATTATTTTAGAATGGCAGGCAGTAACAGTAAACAGAAATATATATTTTTTTAAAAAAGGTTTTGTCAGGCACTTCATAAAACACCATTTTTTTTTGCATCAGTGGCCTGCTTTGTTTTGTTGTTTCTCCTCAATTAATTATGACAACCCTCTGATTGTTTGTGATGCACTTTTAATAACAGCCAGCTGCTCATATGCCCAAAGTGACAGGACTAATGATGTTAAATGAGATGACATTCGAGAACAAGCATGACTGACAGCAATAAGCAGCCTCACTATCACCAGCAGCACTATCGCTCAATTCTGAACACTCATATGTTCTCATGTGAGATTATGTTGATCGGCCAATTTATGTATTTATAAAATAGGATATCAGAATTAAGCTGGGGTTCCAAACTCAGGTTATTGATGGCAGCAATAATCACATTCCACAAATTATTCATGAAACTGCATAATGTGCAGAACTACAGAATCATAAATACTGCAACACAGTCTTTTAAATGTACGAGGCTCATAAGACAGACAGCGTGGTGTCTCCTATCACACATTCCATCTTTGGTTTAAGGGTTTGGTTTTACCATCTGCTCAGTTAAAAATGAATCCAACTCACTATTACAACTAGTCTTGTGTCAACTATTCTACCGGATTCAGTGTGACATTGATCATTTACTCACTTCTTTACCATAGTATTAGTGGTTGTGATCATATATCGTCTATTCTGGTTATCATTTACATAATTGTGTCAATACCAATTTCAAAATTGATTTTGATTTTATTGTACCTAACACTTTGATAGTCAGATCTCGAATAGTGATAGTATCTAGAAAGTTATTTTTTATTTAACATTTTAGAGTTGTTCTTAGTACAGGCAATGATTTATTAACCAAATACTTAAATTCATTGCTAATTAAGATTCCATAATTAAAGACCTAAAAAGGACTGAGGGTTAGCAAATGTTAAAACATCTGTGCAAAGATGGTAGTGTGTAAACTCCAGAGGTGGAACGTGTGGGTGCAGAAATAAAAAATACTTCAAGGTTTTCCTCTTAATAGCCTTGTATTAAGGTGCCAAGAAAATCGATTTGAGGTACTAACCATTAATGAAATCTAATTGGATAATTTAGGGTGAACGGGTCTATAAAAAATATATTACCACCTCAAAAGAATTTTGGCTCGGTGTTCTTTTAACTGAGTGCTTTCAGAGGAAAGCCTTGCAGAAATTTTACTGTCTGAACCCAGACTTTTCCCTCCTCTGGCAAATTTGCCAGTAGTAGAAACCCATTAATTAGGAGTCTTTAATTAGATAATGAGGTGGTCTTTGCAGGGTCAGATCCATTACGCAGGCCAACACATGCTTCCCTCTTTTAAATAGGTGTTCACTGGAGATTTTTCTTTCTTAAAACGTAGTGTCTTGTAATATGACTAAGACTAAATTGGTGCTAGAAACGAATCAACACAGTCATCTGGATCGACATGGTGTGACACTTTAATGCACTCACATTTTATGCATTTCCCTCTGAGAACACACGTTGTGATCTCATCAAAGGCTTCATAAATATCTGATTAGATGTGTCTGACACATTTGAAGTGCTGGTGAGCATTAAATGTGGCACGGGGAGCACACAGGGTTTTGTAACATCTTTAAATGCTGCTGGATAATTACAAAGAGAGCAAAAAAACAGTAAGAGCTCACAAAGATGAATAGAATGAGCGAGGGAAGGGAGGACAAATATGCAAGTATAGATGGGGAGATGAGAGGGATTAAAAGAGATTTAGAGAAGGAGGAAGAGAAGCAGCTGAGGACAGAGGGATAGATCAGTAACAACCGGGAGAAAACTATCTGAACTACAACAAACATTGGGGATTTGTGTAAGGCTTAGAAAACACAATGGAGTCAGACACTCTGACGAGTTTTACAAACCTCCACTCTACCTCCATGGGGATATTTTGTCGTCAATTGGAGTCACGCACACAAATACAAATGTGAATGCAGATTAAAAAACCTTCTTACTGTAAGAGTGATACTGTAAAAAAGGCTACTATTATTGTGTGAGAGAGGGAGCGGAGAGGAGGTGGAGGAGAGAGAGAGAGAGAGGCAGAAGCCTATTCACACCAGTGAAAAGCATGGCCTTGCCTTATTCACGATCCTAATTAGGTGACTCATTCCTAGAAAGTACAAAGATGAACTAACTGCTTTATGTCCTCATTCAGGATACGATGTGTAAGGTGTAGGAGCAAAACATAACACATTCCTTCTTGTTTAAGTCATTTAGTTGAACCTGAGTCATGATTTCACGCTCCTTTCTGCATGCAGCATGTCCGACATTACTGTCAGAAACAAGCACTCATTGCTTAATGAACTCACTACAATAGGACTAGATTTGTTTAAAATATAGAGGTTTTGATGATTTATGGCAGGGGTTTTCAACTGGTTCTGTCCTAGGGACCACCATTCAAACTAAGCAGAAGTCTGCGGCCCACTGTGTATCAGGGTAGAGGGATGTATGGATAAAATTCATTATTCATAATGATGTGATGCCCAAATCATCTGAAAATGCTTTAAAAAAAAATAAATCAAATTAAATCATTTTAAAAAGTGGATTGCATGTCACGACTACTGCATTGTCACATATGATCTACCAGGGGATCAGGACTGTAACGTTGAAAACCCCTTATTTATGGTTTTCTGGGCATACATACTAGGGGTTGACTGAGATGTTTTCACAGCCGATACTGATTATTACTAATCAAAGAGATTTTTTCAGAGCGTTTGTTCCTAACACAAAAAGTGCAGGGAGCTCCCAAGAGCCATTTTTATAAAACGACTGAAGAGTGAGTGTGTGTTGTGTGTGTGTTAGACTATACTTGCAGATTGGAGATGGACTGCGTTTGGGATGAATGACGTTAATTTTCATTGAGCGGTTTTCATTTGTGCTGAATCTAAAGCCAAAGCACACAAAGTTTTGTTTTCATTGTAGATGTTAGTTAGGTTTGAGTAAGGACAAAATAAGGGCTTATTTATAATACTGCAAAGTCCTATAAAAGTATAAAAAAAATATTAGCTCTCGTCCAATTCCATTTAACTGTGTTTACAGTACACTTACGTTTCTGCTCTTTTGGTTTGTCCATCTTAATTAATTCTCTCATCACCACTCTTTCATCTTACTTTCTGTCTTCTTCT
The DNA here is from genome assembly GCA_032718565.1 of Distichodus sexfasciatus. Classification (NCBI taxonomy): domain Eukaryota; kingdom Metazoa; phylum Chordata; class Actinopteri; order Characiformes; family Distichodontidae; genus Distichodus; species Distichodus sexfasciatus. The sequence goes on from JAVGVS010000044.1 coordinate 2,104,031, forward strand.
TGTCTTCTTGTTGGTATTTTTCCATTTTTTTCTTCTCAATATTCTTGTCCTCTCTTTTTTTCTTCTTACATCTGTTTCCAAATTCCTTTGTATGCCACCCTGCTTTTCCCTTTACTTTACTTTACTTCCCATTCCTTTTTCTATCTTCTCCTCTGCTCTCCTCTCCTCCCTCATTTTTCTGTTGTTATTCCTCCCTCTCAGAGAGGGCAGCAGCAGTGAGGTGCCCATCCCTGGTGGTTGGCCAGCAGGAGGGACCTGCATGGCCACCGCTTACCCAGCGAGCCATTCTCGCGGCTGGTCAAAAGCACCCGAAGTGTGGTTACTGCCGGTAAGCCCGGCCAAGTACAACTGGGCACGTTCTGCCTCGTTCAAGAGCTGCTGGCATTGCGGTGGCACGGCTCGCGCCCCACAACCATGTTCTCCATACGCCTGCAGGGGCACTGCAGAGGAACCGTTGCTCTGTCATGTGACTTCCAGAACCTCCAGTTCACCAAAAACCCTCCAAATGTGGAGAGAAGGGAACTAATAGGAAAAGGTGGACTAACTGTCAACTCAAAAATGGCTGGAATAATCCACACCCAAAGCCTCTGTTGGCATCTGAAGTTGGAAAATTCAGTTGGCGCCTAAAGATGTCAAGGGTGGCCAATCACGTTGAAAAATTAATGGTGATTTTTAGCATAAGTCATGCATAAATTCAGACTAAGGGTGTTTCTCAATGCACATTCTTGTTCACACTTGTTTTCTCTTGTGTTTTATGCAAGCGATATTCAGTAGTTCAATTTATGCCAGTGATATATCTAAAAATTTAAATCACAATATTTTTGGACCAAATGTCAATATACTGCAAAGCATATGAAATGTAAAAAAAAAAATTCCTCTTCACACACCAAAATGTGTGTATATATATATATGTATGTATATATATGTATATATATATATATATATATATATATATATATATATATATATATATATATATATATATATGTATATATATATATATATATATATATATATAATATGTATGTATGTATGTGTATATATATATATATATATTAGGCAAGAACATGCATTTTCTGCAAGATATACAAGTCTGTTAAGTGCTTCTGCCTTTAAAGATGCTAAGCATGAGGCACGTGAAGAGGGTTTCTGGTTCTGTTACTCAACAACAGAAATCTCTTTCTCTGCTCAAATATCAACGATACATTGGTTACTTGTTGAACTCACTGGTGCAGTTTAATTGTGATAGCAGTAACATATCATTTGCATTCAGAAATACAATAATGAATATGGATCACAGATATGTTGCTGTCTTTATTTGAAAAAGAAATGTAGTCTTTATTTGAGAGAGAAAAAAACAACACTGTCATTTATGCTGGACAGTGTGTTCAGGTGTGGCAATTAACATGGACGTTTACATTACGATAATAGTTCATTCTTGTAAGGCACGTTAGCAAAAACATTCTTGCCACAAAGTGCGTTATTTGCGTTCATGGTATTGAGAAACACCCTAAATGTCTGTTAGTTTTCATGCAATATCTGCCCATTTAATGCTGATGCAATAGAGCTGTTTTTGGCCCCTCACTTCTTTTTTTTTTGCTTCCAAACCCTCAGCAGTGGAGAAAAAACATTTCAATTCCACTATTAGTTTCAGATAAGAATTTTTTTCATGTTTAGGAAATTGTTTACTCTTTCAGGGGGAGAGATAAGACACCAACGGAGGGGGTCTGCTCACAGTCGCTTCGCTATCTGATAGATCTTAATTTACTCATTTCCTTCCGCTTGCTTTCTCACATGCTCTCATTCCTCCCGCTCCCCCTCCCTCTCATGACGGTTCTCATCTTTTTCCCTTGCTTCTTTTGTTAAGCCACATTACGCTGCAGCAGCCTTTAGCATGATCATATTTGTATGTTAGTGTTGCTAGGGTTACAACATTTAAGTGATGAACAAGAGTTTAGTGCACAACATAAGCAAAAAATACACTAGCTGCATTCATATGGTGCGATCACACTAGTCTGGAAATAAAACACTCCCTCCTTTTAAGGTTGTGACATTTTGTTTCAAGAACTGTTGGATGCAGTGAGCAATGAAGTATTAGCATGCTGCCCTCCTATTACTATATTCCAAAGTTAGAATATTAGATGTAGTGAAATGTGCAGGAATATGATTTTAACTTTAAATTTGCTGCCAGTCATACAACTACTCTCCTGTAAATTGTCCTGTAAAGATGCTGGCAATTGGCAAACAAAAAAATTACTTAGATGAAGCTAGGATTAGGAGTCTCTTCCATTTTTAAGCGCAGCCAGTGAGGGTGAAGGGTCAAGCTCATCAACACTTTACCTGATTGTAAGAGTTCTGCAGATTCACGCGTCACAGTTCAATTTAGTTGAGCTCGGTGTAAAAATGAAATGCGAACTGTGTGCTTGCAACTAGACATCAGTACATCATTTCTGAATGTAATTTAAAAGTAATTCTGAGCTCTCAAGGCATCACTGGTTTTGCCAGAAATGTTACAGTGACCACAAAAAGGTCTATAAAATCCACCTCCATCGCTACTAGACCATTAAGTGTGCTATGTAGTCAGTGATAAATCACGCTTCAGCTATTACTAGCTATTACTTACTTAGTTCTGTGACCATCGAATTTTGTCAGCCAAGTAACACCTTTTCCCATTTTTCTGCGGAATGAATGTATAGTCCCATGCTTGCACAAGCTTGATATGCAGTTTAAAACTCCTCCAGCTATTGAAATGCATTATTGCACGGCTTGAGGGCTGTCTGCTACTGTCAGACTTGCATACAGCTTTGATGCTTAACATGCATTTTAGAAGTGTATATAAACACAATGCTAGAGAGAGTAAAATCATGAAAGTCCTTGTAGATAACCTGTACTCAATGCAAAGAAGTCCAATAACAGAGATATTGTTGATTGTGATTCTTTTAAAGAAGTTAAAAATAACTTTACAGTAATCGAGGCTGTGCGTTCGTTCAGCAGGAAAGTGTGAAACAATGCTCCTAAAATGTGCTTCACAAAATCCAATATTCACAGAAATCGGTGTTCCATCTGGATGTGGTCACAGGTAAAATGAAATCTCACAAGTATACAAAAGTAAATAAAACTTTCTTGTGCTACCACGAAAACATCTCATGCACACATGAGTGCATGTAAACCCTTTTTTATTCCTCAGTGGTCCATTATGGGGCTCCGTGCATAATTTAATATAATTTTTTCCATGCTTGTGTGATCGTACCTATAGTCTTCCTTCAGCAGGTGAATGAAATGTGCAGCATAAAGCCCTGAGTAGCTCTTCCTTAATTCCTGAGACATTGGGGGGATACTGATTCAAATAATGATAGTATAATAGACCTGGGATTTAGTGTTAGCCAAACACACACAGGACAAGGATGCCACCTTGCTGTGGACTGCAATGAAGGCCATCCACCCTTCTCTTCCTCACACTTCTAAGAAAGTAATTACATTGGAATTGTCCTGCAGTGGTAATCCCAGCCACAGTAATGCTGTGCTCTGTTTTTTTTTCCCCCACAATCTAACAGCCTGATTCAATTCATCAGCTAATTACTGAGCTTTCAGAGCAAAATGTCTAGGTTGGAGATTTGGAGCCATTGATACAATGTAGAGTTTGAAGCTGAATGAAGCAGGGTTTCCATCCTACTTGTTGTCTATCTTACCAAGTCTCTTTCTGCACTGAGATATGGAAATATTTCTAGGACAAGAGGAGACGCGATCAGTAAAGAGAAGAAATACAAAGTATTGGGATGCAAGGCTGGTCTCAGGTAAATACACACTAGCAGTGACTTCCCAAGTAGAATGGAAACCATTTAATGAGTCAGTTGTTTCCAAACTGCTTCAGTTGGCTTACATAAAATGACAGTTAAAGGGGGTCAGTTATCTCTAGGTTATCTCTTAGGTATGTACATTTTTGGATGCATTAGGTCTTTAAGATTCTTTGTGTTATAAGATCCTTGGGCCTCATTCACCAACTGTTCTTAAGAGGAAATTTGTTCTTAAATGGCACTTACAGTTTTCAAGAAAGATTCTGACATTCAAGAGTGTTTTCTTATTTGACATTTGTTCTTAGACCAGAATTGTGCATGTTTGTGCAACTTGGACACTTATTATAATTATACTATTAAAATTATTGTAATATATTATGCATTTAATTTAATTTCATTTAATTTTTTTTTTTTAATCTTAAGAAGATATTAGTGAATGAAGCTCAAAGGAAAGATGATATGGTGGAGTAATGTAATGATAAAGCTAGTTTGCGGTGTACACGTTAAAAGCACAATTTTGTAATGCATTATTGTAAATGCATTATTAACTAACAACTGTAGATGTAGGAGGTGGAGGAAATGCCATGACACTGAAACTTGCAAGACTGCCATGCAAACTGTACGTCAACTTAACATCTTAATGTTACCCTGCTCCAGAACTAATTCTTCCATTTAGAATATAAATGGCAAAATGCATTTCAGAGCAGCATAAGAAATATCAAATACAGTTGTGTTGCATAACAAAGGAAAAGTGCCGCAAGAGTCTGCATGTAGAATCTGGTTTGCAGGAAATTCCCAATGCAGAAAAACACAAACCGCATATACGGTATTGTGCAAAAGTCTTGATACACCCCTCATTTCTGTATTTTTTTTCTAGGAAAATGAAAACAGGTACAGTGATTTATTGAGCACATTTAAACATACATGAAAATATTATTACTTAAGATTACATTAAAAAAACAGGTCCAAAAGTCTGGCCTTTTGAAAACAATTTATTAAGAAATAAGAAATGACTCAAGACTTTTGCACAATTCTTTAGGTCTGATGTTTTCAATCCCAACACACCTGAGCCTCCTAATTATTTAGGAATTCAGCTGCGCTTGGTTAGAAAATGTCCCAAACGATTATTGCAAATGAAAAAATCCATGTCAGCATCAACACAGGTAATAATTACTTATTACCATTTCAACACTGTTTTCTGACTCAGATCACAATGTTACATTTTCAGTTCTAAGTGTGGGGAAGGTCTTGCTCCAGAAAATAAGAGTCTTTAATGAATTCCTCTAATGCTAATGTGGCCAACAATTAGTATGTGCTAATTGAAGCTTTTTGCATAAATCAGACTAAAAAAATACCCTTTTGTTCTTTATTTATTTAATGCTGTAATTTGCATTAGACGACCTCAAATCCCTTGTTTGTTTTCTACATTGTAGATTTCAACCTTTTTGAACTGTTTTTCCACCACTACAGTTAAGAATTGCATCATTTCCTCACACGTCAGGGAATACACAAGATTAGGCTCTGAAAGCACCTTATGCATTAGTGAACTTTCCTTCATCACAGGAGGCACATAGGTGCTAAGTCAAATACGAGACTGAAAGTAAATATTAAAAATTGTACTCAGTGGGCTTAGGTTCACGTTTCAACTGGAGTTGCATGCTTTAGATAAAAAGCCAAACTCTTTCAGGGTCCAACTGCACTAATGAAAAGAACTGTAGTACCTGAGTCTAATTGTAATTTCTGTTTAGTGCTGTGTTACCTGTGAAAGTAACAGTAGCTTAGAAAGTTGTGTATCTTAGTTAGGCAAATAGAAAAGTGTTTATGAGAGCAGTGCTTCACACCCTGGTTTTGGTGGTCCCCACTGTGTGTAGAATAAAGGGTTTTCAACCACAACACAGTTGATAAAACTGATTAGTTAATTAGCAATGAAGAACTGATGTAAAAAAAAAAACAAAAAAAAACAAAAGTGAAAATCTTTGCATAACAGAGGGACGCCAAGACCAGGACTGAGAACTGCTGATTTAGCTGTTCTGGGATTGCAGATGTGGAACTAGGCATTTTAGACTAGCCTAGGATAAGTTTTGCTTTTCCAAATTTGTACCTTATCTCAGGTGCGTCTGATCATTCTCCATGAGATCTAGAACCCTGTAGTGTATTGCTCCTGTCCTATTTTTTTATAGATGTACAATTTTACAGAGATTAGTTCCAACACTATTCCAAGATATTATCTTTCCTGCAAATTCAATGTTTGCATTCATCACATTCACAGTTATACAAGTACTAAAAGTACTCCAATTGTTCATAGAACTGCACAAATTTAAATAGAAGAGTTAGATTTAAATGCAATTAGACAACTCTCAATCCTAAAGAGTTAAACTACTACAAAGATATTCATTCACTTTCATTAATCTACTAGATATCTGGATCAGGTTTATATACTTAAAACTAATTAAAACCAGCACCATGAACACCAACCTTCTTGTAGAATATATTTTCAACTCGAAGCAACAATTCAAATAATCAAACACATTAACTGGCATAGATTTTAATATGGTGTGATGTTGGTCCAAATTGCAGTACTGTAATGGCTGGCCAGGATGACAAACGTGAAATCAACTTAAAAGCATCTAACACGCATCTCAAGCAGGTCACAAGTTAATTTGGACTTAATGGATCATCTAATATTGATCACCTTCTGGGCCGATGTTTTTTTAGTAGCTAGGAAGCATACCACTGTTCCACAGGAAGAGACCAGCAAGGAGTGTGAGTTAGTCCTGTGTTTCATTTCAAGAAAACAGCAAAGTTGGTCTCAGGTTAGTGTAAACAGACATCATCTGTGTTCACTCAAATGCATGCCTTTGTATGGAATAATAATAGTGATGGTGATAGATCCGGAGATAGGCATCAATGATCTAATCTGTATAACAAATGAAACTGTTTTGTGACTCTAATGTAAAAGGTTTTAGACTGTTTGTGTATGTTGGTGTCCAATGTGATGAAATCACAAGTTCGTCTTTGTCTCTGGGAGAATGTCTGCTTGTAAACGAGGATGTAGTTTCCAAGGGCTACTGTTTTTCTAAACACAAGTATTTCGTTTATTTTTGCCACTAGTAACAGAATTGTCCACTTTAAGAACAATAAATTAATACGACCTCTAATTCCATGAGGGCATTGTTTTTATTTCTGTGATTTGACTCGTGGTTGTTCTGTTATTCGGTGCGCCATGGCTCCATCTACTGGGAAAAAACCCATATGCGTCCTAAAAATAACAGTATTCAGATGTCGTAATATTTTATCTGTCCATTACATTGGAAGTAATTTTCTAAGTGAGGTACACAGTTTAAATGATGGTCCAGTTATCACAACTAATTAACTATGATGTTATGATTGTAAATTGCTGTTAGAGATCACACACAAACTAATCATAGGTCATAGGTCGAGACACACACTTGACTCTGAGTGGGGTTTTTTTGGTCTGTTGTAGTTATTTGCTTTTAACAATTTGAGCGTATTAGCTTTTTTCCCCTCTTTTAATCTCTATCTGTTCAAATTTCTTTTTATTGCCTGTACATATTTGCTGCTGCTACTACTACTACTACTAATAATAATAATAATTTTTAAAAATCGGCACAATAATAATAATAATAATAATAAAACTCTTCTTTACGGAGTTCATATGTAACAGTATATCAACATTACAATTGTAAATGTATTCACATAACTTGATTATGGTTTAGGAAGATAAATATTAAAGAATACATTCTTAAGTAATATGAATGAAAATAATGCGTTAACGTCTTGTCTATTGTAACAGCTTGTAAATTTGGGCGATATTAGTGTATATTCTGTTCTATAACCGTGGCATGGTCCACCGTGGTCGTTTCTGTCCGCTTCTTAGAGATGCGAGTCGTAAACGTGTTCAGATGTTTCGGGAATTCTTGATGCTGCGTCACATGTTGACCTACGTCATCCTCACTTCGTTCATTTCCAGCGTCTCTCTCCCATTGCGAGTATGAAATGGACCCACATCCCCTTAGGAGTGCACGACATGCAGCCTGGTACAAGATCTTTTTTGAACGACCTTTGTAGTGTTGTACAAGTCGAACCATTGATTAAAAATTGATTAGACATATTGCATTTAAGTAGGGCACAGACGTTATAAAGACTCGTATACTGAATGCACTGTATACTATTTGTAAAATAGTTACTCATTTAATGGTAATGGGTAAAACTGTGCGCTACAGAGATCATGAAATAACACTTCTAAGGTAGGAAATATTTGATTATATAGCCGCAGACGTGTGGGACAGAATATAGCGAGAAGGGAGTCATTCCAGTTGTGCTCTGCTTTCTTGTCTGCTTTTGTGTTCGAGAAGCCAAATTGGAATCAATTAAATAGATATAATACATTCAACAAACAATATATAGAAAACATACGTGGCACTGTATTACATGCTATAAAAACCATATGCCGAGAACTGAATTCCTATATAATGCACTATACTTCAAAAAGTATAGTTGAGTATAGTACTCATTTGAAACGTTCTCCACCCCCCCCCCCCCACCCCCCCCCTCACACGCTGGATCAAGACCCAAATGCATCCATTGCGTCATTTTGTAAGATTTAAATAGGGCAAAAAATAAATGCATCATTTGGTGTCTCCGTAATAGGGTCCATAGATAGTAAACTATACGTCAAAAAAAACCTCATTGCAAGGTTATGATCCCTATTTGCCACGGTCTACACTATAGAGGGCCCGAAAAGATGACTGCAAGTATCCAATAATGTAGCTCACAGATGTGTGGCGCTCGAAGCCGGTGCACTACATAGGGAGTAGGAAGCCATCTCAGACGCTTACTCACTCTTTTTCGCTGTGACAAATTGGCCCGTTTGACACGTTGTACACTACACCGGGCATGATAATATGTGTATGCATGTCAAACATGTCATTGACTGGAAATGTCTAACGTGGCCCACAGATGTGTGAGGCTAGGTGCATGTGCACTACATAGGAGATGGGAAGCCATCTCGGACGCACCCTCAATCCCTCCTCTCTCACTCCCTCTCTCTTTCTCTCTCCGAACCCAGGGGTAGTGCACATCCCCGGTAAGTGAATGGGACGTGCGGCCGCTCCCTGTAGCAGCTCGGTCGTTATCGCATCCTCGCTCCTGTCGGCTGTTCCTTCGCCTCTCCTGCAGCCAGCAGCGGCGGTACGGGGTTCAGCCCAGCGCGAGGAGGAGGATGAGCGACCCAGGGAAGAGTTCAGCGTCCACGGCGTCCAACGCAGCGCCGCCGCCGCCACCGGCTCCCGCCTCGGACACTTACAAAGGCTGGCTGTTTAAATGGACTAACTATCTGAAGGGTTACCAGCGCAGGTGGTTCGTCCTCAGCAATGGCCTGCTGTCGTATTACAGGTAACGTGCTTGACGCCCACAGCTTTTTAATACAACTTTTAGGTGCTTAATACAGAAAGTGTTTTTGCGCACGTCGCAACGCGTTGCTCTTGCGTCTCATTCTGAGGTGTCACTTCTAAAAGCCCGGCCAATGTCAGTTTTGTTGACGGAGAAATGTGAGCTGACAGACAGCGCACTCATGCGTTACTTCTTGGGTGTTGTCGCAAACTGCTCCCCGTCCACTTTTTTAGAGCACTATGTGTCTCCAAAACTAACATCGTACAGCCCTTTTACAGGCTAGCGGATACAAAGGTTTATTTCCATATTTACAAAGTACAGTGTATACAGTAAATTTTAAATTCTTACATTAAAAGCCTTCACAGACTAGGCATTCGACAGTGAAACGTTACAATGAACGCTATAACGTTGTATCTGCTTTAGCTATATGTACTACAAACCAAGTGATCTTAACTATGAAATGCCAGTGTAAAAAGTAGAGTATATAACAGTCGTTCGCATCTATATTGTTTATTAGCAATATTACACACACGTGTTATACATTATATTGTATTTTATCAACATTTTTATTGCACGTTGTAAACAGCCTCCGCATGTCATAAACAGTCTGACGTCACTGGGGTAAAAGCTGTCCCTGCGAGTCCCAATCCTTCAGTTTCATTCCATTTTATTTGTATAGCACGTTTCTCAGTATTGCCAGACTCTTACATACGACTGGATGAAAGCCTTTAATGAGCAAGTCTACCCACAACACCTGAGCCAGCTAATTAGCGTTTGAGAATTTGATGTGCTGTTGAGGAATTGCCTAATCTGTTCAGAGAGTTAGGACTGGGACACCCTGCGCTAGTCTATCAGTATCCATATGGGTTTTGACGTTAACATTTAGGCTGCCATTTGAAATTGCTTCTAATCTGTCTGTGGTACACTATATATATATATCTGCATGTAGGTTGTATGTAGTAAAGTACCTTTGCAAAAACTTGGTGAATCATGATTTATTCTGTAATTTACATGCTCGGCACAACAATATAACATGAAAAGTCATTTTTAAGACACATACAGTGCAGTATATAAGAAATAGAAAAAGGTGCAGCTATTTTTGCCTAAAGGTGAAATACCTCAGTGTAGACATTTATTTCGACAGTGTGTTAAAAGGAAAATCCTCGTATATCCTGTGTAAAATGTACGCAGGCCACTACATAGGGAGTAGGGTTCCATTTGAGATGCAGATGTGGACTCCATGCTTGCAAATGCTATGCTACGATTTCTGGCCGCTTTCACCACTGCCTCCAAGGATTTTCAATAACATGACAGCTGCAAGCAATTAAAAAATCACATCCTGGCAGAAGATACACGCTGTTTCGCCCCATATCAGCAGATTAACCGGAAAATGAATGTGTATAAGCGCCTGCCAGATAGCCAGCCAGCTAACGTTTACCCACACTGCAAAACAGCAACTGCTTGCGTAGAAATCAAGTCAACAAGGCTGTCGGCGCATCAGCAATGTTTCTGCCAAGTCCCGGCATCTTTATTGCCCACAGAATCATTGTAAATGCAGTATTTGACTTTCCATTTTATTGTAAGTCGTTTGCTGTTGTCTTGTGCTGTTAGTGTTTTACCTCTTGACATTTAGTGAATATCAGCTTTAATGTTACTTGCCGCTACAGATGTGCGGGGTGTAAACTGTGATGTAACTTAGTGGCCAAAAAGTGTAAACATGAACGGGGAGGGGTCTGTTGATACTACTACTACTACTAATAATAATAATAATAATATTAATAATAATACCCGCTAATAGCTATTATTATTATTATTATTATTATTATTATTATTATTATTATTATTATCATCATCAATCATCATCATCATCATCATCATCATATTTTATAGACAGTCTGTATTTTCTGTAATTAGTATTTTTCTGTGCCTTTAATTATTAATTAACCTCAACAATTTTGCTACATGTTGCCTTGTTTCTTCTGTATGTAATAGAATTATATAATGATTGTGTTGTTGTTGGTACCTAGAGGAGGTTATGGTTTTTCCAGGAGGTTATGGTTAAATCATAGTGGTGATGTTTATTATGTGGATCTTCATATGAGGAAAAGACTGAGTGATGCTTTTAACACTGTCGAAAACAAATGAAAAGTCAAAACCCAAAAAGAACCATCAACTTAATTTAAAAATGGATTGTTAAGAGTGGAACAAAATTAAGAACCACATTTCATACACGTTTGTAAAAAAAAAAGAAGAAAAAAAAAGGTCAAGATAAAGCAAAAAAAATAACGTGCATTCACCCTTGCCGTAAACAACTTTGGTGCAAGTGAACCAGAGGACCCCATCAAACTGACCGGATAAAGGCGTTTGACTGCTGAAGTCCTTACTGATATCTAAGCAGCGCATTAGACCTTGGGCTCCCGCCTCGTGTGATGAGAGCCGTGATATCTGATAATGTGGAGGTATCCGTGTGTGAGGTTATGTGGCTCTTTAAAATTGCAGGTTGCTCCACATGTGTCACCTGTGGACTTGGCCAGCTACACCTGTTGTTGTGCAGGCGGCAGTGGTAATCATGTTTCATCTTGCTGTGAGAGTGAAGGCTGTCGGCTCGCATATGGTCCCCGTCACCGAACCCAGTTACAGCGTACTCTGCCTAATTGGTTCATTATTGCATGTAGGTCTCTTCCTTTGAGATTCCTCAGGCAGTGTCAGACATGAAATAATGTGCGTCAGATGCATCAGTGAAAGACTTAAGGTTATAGAGTTTGGAACTAGAGATATATACTGTATAATAGGGCGTTATGCAGTGTGATATAAGGATCTAATTAGAGTAAATGCGCTTTCACAATTTGTAGAAAATTACGGAATATGCAGTGTTGTGTTGTATGACAGTTATACAATCGGTAGAATGTTTTGGGCAACGTGCTTCTTCAGGACTACAATAAAATACAAGCAAGTCTTGCTCTTATGTATATTTACTCTTTTCCTTAAAATTAATATTTAGTTATTATTTACATTATATGCATTGTTAATAGGTGTTACTATTAGATAGAGGTTGAATTCCATTTTTGAAAAGCAATTCTCAGTATTAACAGTATAATATTTCAAAATGTGATATTGCAGTATTGTATGGTCTTTTATGAGTGGTGAAACACTAAAATGATTTTGATGCACAGTGAGAATTCTGCTCTGAAAAGTTAATTACAATGAGAAAGTCTGTAGGAATGCAAAGCCTTGCTTAAAGAAACTTCCATATCAGTGATTGGAATTGTTCACATACAGTAATGTGTTAGACGTGGTATGGTTATATAATCTGAATGGTTATAATAAGCTGAAATGTTCAGTTGTCAAATTTATCACAAATAAAAAGTCACAGCTCTACTGGACATGGTAATACAAGGAGCCATAAGTGAACTTATTCACTTCACTTTACTTTTCATATGAAGTCTTCATCTTGATTGGACACGGACTAAAGTTACAAACAATTGACACTTGACAGTAACTGTATAAGCCTGTTCAATGTGGGTTTAGGCTTTTCCCAAACAAATGCTCTATCACTTACACATTTGTATAGTTAGTAAAGCAGGTACAGCATTATTCTGTTTTATTGCTTCATGCCCTGTTTTTTAAATACTGTGGTCTGGTCTAGTAAAGTCACAGCTCTTACAAGCGAACGGCGACCCCTTATCAGATGGTCAACAGGATTGAGATAGTGTCTCTTCATGCAGATTCAATACCAAGCAGTTCAGAAAACAGGCTGATGTTAAACTATTGGGGTGAAGCCATTTGTTTAGAGAGAATTATACTGCAAGCAACACATTGTTCAATTTTTAAACCTCACACTTTTTAAAACACTTTTTTTTCTATGGCTTCCCCATTTTTACTCTTATTTATCTAGAGTCTGTTTATCTGGGTAACACAAAGTTTACATGGTAGCAGATGGACTGTAGTAGACAGATGGACTCTAACTGGACCTCAGTCTCCTCCACCTAGCTAGGTCGTCTGAGAGTTGGAACATATCAGTAATTTAGTTGTGAGATATTTAGTTAAATGGCTTAATTGGCATTAGGCAATACACTGGTAATCTTTGATAGCCTTTAACTTGTGATAATATTAACAATATTAATATTTCTTCTTTCTATTTTATTCTAAATGACTAATTGCGCTTTTGTTTATTTTTCAGTATTTATTGTGACTACATGTATTAATTTTACACATACCTTTGATTAAGCTGTCAAGTTTTCATATGTTTCATAGGACGTGATTTTAATTTGCTATGGGGACTTTATTTCATTAGTTCATTTTGGTGGAGCAGGAGGAAGAGAATATTGTGATGAATGCCAACACGCGTATCAGTGTCGCTGGGTAGCAGCAAAGTACACCTTACAGGGGTCACACAGTCTGCTCCGCACACACACACACACACACACATCATGGACACACACTCCACTGAGAAGTGTGTCGAAAATACTTCACCAGATGGTGTGGATGTGTTACCTACTTGAACATAAGTAGGCCAACACTGCAGAGAAAGTTCATGCATTCTAACTTGCAGTGGCACATCAAAAACCTCATAATACGTAGCACACACATGTTTTGGAACTGTAAGATGCTTAATAACACTTGTCTATAGTAACATATGTCAGCAGTTGGGCATAGAATGGGAGAACATATGGAAAACTGGGCAGATCATCGGTCAGATACAGCATGTGTAGAAAACAAGGTGAAGGGTTTGATTCAGAAAGACTGGCACTTTGACCAGGTTACCCACTTCATTCTCCTGTACAGCTGATAAATAGAGGCTTGTAGTGTATAGGGTCAGAATACAGACAATGGTCAGACACCTGAAGCCCATACTTAAGTAATAGTAAAATTCCTTACAAAAATGGCTCCAGTAAAAATTGGTATCCTTAATCTTACTCAACTAGAATACTAGTGGAGTAAGAGTGTGAAAGTATCTTTATCTGTGTATGTAAGTAACAGTATTTATTATTGCTTGTATTAGTAAAGTTTAACCATTACAAGAAATGCTTGACTCAAAGTCTTAAGTTCAACTTGATTTGTGTAACGGTTCTCAACAAGCTGCTTTACATGTTACCACCTCCAAGCCCCTGACAGGCAAGGCTATGGTAACAGTGGCAAGGAAAAACTACTTCTGTAGTAGAACACCGTCCTCCTCTTGGTGAAGCTGGAATGAGTTTATATATGTGTTTGTGGAGTGTGTATGTAAATGTCTGTGCATGTAGAAATTAAATATTCAAATTGTAGATCATATAGGCTAACTTCTCTGATAGTGAATGGTTTAAGTGCGTTCATTTGGTTGGTCTCAAAATATGATCCCAGTTTTTACATTCCTTTAATTGCTCCAGACTGGAGCACAATTCATCCTCTTGCTGGCGCAACAGAACCTGTTTGCTTGTGTTGTCTAAGCATCCTGCCACTAACTTCTAAGCCCATTTACACATCTGATCCTGAATTAGATTTCTGCTGTGGGAAGTTTATTAGACATATTTTGACAATTCTTTGGTGAGAAACCTTGCTCTGCGAATCAGACAAAAGCACGTGAGGTTTTTTTCCACACAGTAGATGTCCATGCTGATTCCTCAGCGTGTCACTGTGAGTATGTGTCTGTGACTCGATAAGTTGCATATTGATTAGGACCAAGCGTGGAGAAGGTTTATTGCTAAAGTCAAAGCAAAATGATTGCTGTGGTTGAATCTATGAGCTTATCCTTTCTACAGGCCAGGGTGCTTAAGGAAAAGACTTTAAGTGTGTGTGTGTTCTGCTGAAGTGTGGCATTAACAGTGATGGGATACTGCTGACCTCACAACCTCAGCTTGTGAACCTGTTAAAATGTGTGTGTGTGTGTGTGTGTGTGTGTAATGGTCTGTGTAAGTGCTTTGCTTGCACTTGTTCCTCACAGCTCTGATGCCTGCCACACCTTTAATATATGACTGAATCATGATTTCACTTCTTCACATCCTGCTCTTTCTATATTTCTATTTGCACTTTTTCACATATACTCTCGCCACCTCTCTCTCTCTCTTCATGTCCTTCATGTCCTAATTGACCTTTCTCCTTATTGTATCTCGCTGTGTTGGTTTTCTCCTCCTAATTGAATCTGAGAGAGGACGTTTACACAGGAAGTGGACTAAAATCTCCCATCAGTCTCTGAGTAACCGTCTGGCTCTGACATACGGTGTCCCAGACTTTTCAGACAGGACAGTCCTGTGTTATTTTTTCCTGTAACACATGCTACCAGTCAAACGTTTTTGCACACACTGCAATTCACTACTTTTGTATGTTACTCACTTAATATTTACTAATATTCACCAGCTGTTCTTAAGAAGAAATTTAATTTTAAAACCCAGTTATGCAGTTTTTTCAAAGATCTTAACATTCACCAATGTTTTCTTACTTTACATTTGTTCTTGGATAAAACCAGAATATACAAATGCTGAAAAGCTCTCTAATGCTAATTTTATACATTTGAAAATTCATTTTGGTGAACAAGGCCCAAAAATATTTTTTGCTCATGGATATGTTTACAGTATTTTCCCCATTTGAGTATCTTTATTAGCAATAAAATGCATCAAAACTGGTGTACATAAAGCCACCTAATAGAATTATAATGTGGATCACATTAAAGATTTAACCAGCCATTAAGTGATATCCAATAAGGTGAAACAGTTATCTAGTGCATTTGAAGTTCAGAGACAACCCAGAATCTGACTTTGCCATCCCTACAAAACCAGTTTATTGGATGTCAGGCACGCACAGTTACATGCTCTTTCCATGTCATAAAGGGAACATGTTTCATTTTTCATTGATAGTGGTTCGGTTCTGATCTTTCCAATGCATAACGTAAAAAAAAGAATTAGCAATTTATCAAATAAATGGAAAAGTGTGGTTGACTGAAGTTGCATAATCAAAAGGTATGGTGTCTCATGTATGTACATATCACGTCATGGGTGACACTTTGTCATGAATACAGAAAAAAAGCTAAAAGGACAAGATTTAAACAGATTTTTTGTGTGAACCATCCTTTCTTGAACTTTATCCACTTTAACTTTAATCTTCATGCAGAAACCATACATTTGTGCAGTCCTGATATCACAGCCATTGTGTTTGGAGGCTTATACTTCATTGTACTCCAAAGCTAAAGGACATGGGAACATCTAAACACATTCATGCTTTAAATGCTATAATATATGAATGTTACAATTACAAACATTCTCCTAATGCGCCTCTGAGTCTTGATTAGCAAACTAAATTGCATTGTTGCACACTTTGATTTGAGCTGACTTTGAATCATTGTCCACTGAACTGATATTGTGTCATAATTAAGCTTGCGATTTACCCCCTAGTCAGTATTGGAGGACATATGTTTGGTTCAAAGTTCAAAAGCTGGCCAAATCCATTCATTGCTTAAAAAAACTACAGTACTTGAATCTCAAACTTCCATTAACTCTCTCTCTTATGTTTATAATGTGACATACACAATTTAATGGGTGTGTTTTTGTCTCTGCATGTGTCACTTATCATTATTGCACATGTGAAAATGTTTGTGTATGTATGTGTGTGTTTTCATCATGATGCTTTATTTCCTCTCTTCTTTCATTCACTATTTCCAATTCAGTCTCTGTGATGCTGTCAGCATTGTGTGTGTGTGTGTGTGTGTGTGTGCGTGGTGTGTTAACATTCAGGTCTGTTTGGGTTTAATGCTCATGTCCAGTGTGTGCTGCTGTGTTTTGTCTCCTGCATGCTTCAGATCGGTGGATGTGTGTTTTGTGAGGATGTGTTCTTTTGGGAGCGACAGGTAAAGCCTCTAATTCCATCACTGTAGGTCAACATCTTCCTCCTGCTCCTCACATCTTTCCTCTGCTTCCTTGACCTCTCTCCTCAGCATACTTCCATTCCTCCCTCCATCTCTCTCTGCCACTCTCTGGCCTGCAGGCTGTAATGTCATATCTCTGAATCGTGCCCTAACTCCTCACGTCTGTCTCTGCTGACCCACATACTGAAGTGTGTTCTGCTTTTACGCTGAATGTCTGCAAGAGCATGGATGTCAGAACTCCTTTTAGTATTTTGTCTATCTTTCCCTCTCCCCTTCTTTCAGCTTTCTTTATGAAACCATGCTCTATCTTCCTCTGTCTCCATTTCTCTGTCCCCTCTCTCTTTCTCCTTCCCTCCTTCACTATATTGTTCCCTCCCTCTCCCAGAACATGATGAGTCCATCCAAATATCAAATAATATAATAATACGTAATATAGCCCTGCTTTTTAAACACTCATTGTATATTTAATTTAATTGTAGATAAATGAGTGAGTGCTTAAACAAATAAAAATTTACAATAAAAATAAGGCAAAAGTGGAAGGCCATGTTATGAGTGTTGTTACTCTCTCTGTATAACTCTTTCTTACTTACTCTTTTCCCATACTTCTCTCTTTTTTTCTCTCTCCTCTCTTTCTCTGTCTTTTTTTTTACACAACTCCACCTTCTTCCTTTATACTTTCTCTCTTGTGTCCTTTAGTCTAGCCTTGACTCAGCTCATTGTGAGAGAACTCTGATGCAGATTTGTGTGTGTGTGTGTGTGTGTGTTTGCTGTAGCACCTTTTGTCTGCGTCAGAGTGTGGGTAGGGGCGCTTAGTTCTCAGATCCTTCTGTATCCTTTGCAGCATTCACTAAAACACTGTTGTAGTTCTGCTTTTCCCCCATTCTCTCCCTTTGAGTCTGATTGAATACAACACCTGTCACTCAGTCATAGCCCCGCCCACCCACATGTGAAGTGCCGGTCACCTGAGAGTGGAACTGACCAATCAACTTTATGTGAATATGTCAGGCTATTCTCACAACACCAGCCCTGGAAAATGCGGTCCAGAGAAAGTTGGGCTTTCTCACTGACAGACACACACTCACACACACTTACACTCACACTCACACAAAGAGCTGTTTCTTCTGTCTGGGCCGCCTGTTGTGCTTCTGTGTTTTGCTGAGTGATGTTGTGGTCCTTCTTTTCTCCCTAAATGCTCTTTACTAAATACAAGCCCCTCTGTCTAACACACACCCTCTCTTCCTGTGTGTGTTTGGGTGTGTATGTATGTTCATAACGCAGGTCCTGCTTGTGTTATTAACACCTCCAGTGTCAGCTGCATGTGGCATAAATTTAACGTTTACAAACACACACACGCGCACGCGCACACAAATCACAGGTGACACAGACACAACACACACTAGAAAAATCCTCATGTCCTCTCAGTCTTATAGCATGGTTCTGACATGAATTTCCTCCTCTCTCTCTCTCTCACACACACACACCCACACACACACGAACACAAACACATAAGTGTGTATTCTGACTACATTCCTAAACTCAGGGGTCAGGGTGGGGACGTTCCATTTGAGAACTGCTATAGATACTCTGTAATCCCAGAAGAAGAACCAGACACAACACACACACACACACAAATCTCTCTCTCTTTCTCTCTCCCTCTCCCCACTCCTTCACTCACATATACTCAACCCAAATCGGTAGGACTTTGACAGAAATGTTGTACTTATCACACTTTCTGTTGCAATACTACCACCATTTAAACAGGTCTGTAAACACGTGTTCTGTAAACTAAAGAAATATGTCCTCAAATATGACCTTTTGTGCTCATATCAACTGGCAAACAGCATAAGTGGAGGATTGAACCCTGGACTAGTCTATCAATAAATCTAACAAAATAAACAGCAATAAGGATAGTAAGAAAACTAATAAACCATGTTAAAAACTGTCCCTCTGTTTGTGTGTGCGAGCGCTCCTTTCCCTCCCCTCTTCCTTTGGATGTCTTGTTTTGTCTGTGTTTGCATGCTGTTTGCTCTGACTGCATGTTACTGAGCAGCTTTATTAATTAAAGGTGTTTGCCATCACAGAGCTGCACGTAACTGCCCACAGACATCTATCCTCCTGCTTTTTTGAAACATTAAAGCAGCAATCAGTAACCTTCCAGCTTTGAAATATGCCCCTCACTTCATTCCTTCCCCATCACCAACTTTTACCTCAAATTTTCAAACTTATCCTGTGTAACAGCTTTCACTGACCCCTAGTGGTGACGATGCATAAGGTGATGGTGGTGATACAGTGGCTCATAAGATTGTGGGCTCAAAACCCAGGAGAACCTAACAACACCACTGAGCCCTTGAGCAAGAACCATAACCCTTAAGGGTCCTTAAAGTTGCTGTGATAGGATTGTCGCATCATCAATGATGTGTTGCTCCAGACTGTCCCTAGCATCAGTCACACGCCACCATGACCACTGTCATTTCACAGGACATCGTACAAATACAACAATTAATCTGTTTTTGCATTTACAAGAATGTTCAAAATGCCCCCTTTCAAATCGGCACAGGCACGAACGCCACTGGCTAATGGCGCTGTCCATGATGCTTTGATCCAAACAAATTTGTAACAGTTTCTGGGTTTTGTAAGGATGTGCAGCCACATGTTTAAGGTGTGGTGGGGAATGTAATAGTATGTGTATACGGACACACAGTGCATATGTAACTTGAAACCTATTCCAATGATTGATTATCGCCATCATTTTTAAGTTGAAAAATTACTTTAATAATTTACTTTTTACATTATTATAGCATTAAAAGGTTCTTTAATAAGTTCAATCTCTAATGTAGTGTTCCAGTTACAGAGCAACTACGTCTTTAGCTATACAGCCTTTCAAAATTGTTTCACACATTTTAAGCACAGCAATGTTATGTCACGTTAATATCTTGATGCCAATGTTTCTTTTCCTTTTTTTCTCTTCCTTCATCCATCCATCCATTGGCGTCTCTCCGCTGCCACCTGCAGGACCCAGGCAGAAATGGCTCACACGTGCCGAGGCACCATCAACCTGGCCACGGCCCATATTGACACTGAGGACGCCTGCAACATTGTGCTAAGCAGCGGCGGTCGAACCTACCACCTGAAGGCCAGCACCGAGGTGGAGCGCCAGCGCTGGGTCACCGCTCTGGAGCTGGCCAAAGCTAAGGCTGTACGCATGATGAACGACCAGTCCGGTAAGACCTGCAGGAGGTGGTAGCAACACACAGAGGTTCTAATGAATGTAAACTTTGCTACTCAAATAGAGCTGCAAGAAATAATAATTGACGATATTTGTTGATGCGTTTCCCATCGACGCATCATATTTGTAACCGTAAAACACTACAGGAAAAGCAAGGGGCAGTATTCCTCCCGCCGTCTGCCGTAACGTTCTGGCATTCTGAACTAAGCTAGAAGTTAGGAGGGACGCTGTTATCTTGTAGATCTTATTTTCAGTGAGCCACTGCTTTGTGCTTTTGTCAGATGGCTATATTGTTAGTACAGTAATGTTTTGTTAGTTTACGTGTTGGAAAACAAGGATGATGATGTTAAAAGAACAGTATTTTAGTCATGTCTAGCAATCCATTAAGCGCAGTAGTAAAATTAAGAGGCACTGAATTCCGCACCGGCACTGCGGCTTAAAACATTTGTAAACTGTTGTTAATAGTTATTTGAAGATTTAAAAAATGTACATTTGAAGCCTTATTTTAGGTCTTTATATATGAAGTTAATCAAATAATGTGGTCAAAATAGCAGAAGAACAGTCTTCTGCTATTTTGACCACATTATTTGATTAACTTCATTTATTATGTACAAATATTTAATATTACATATACCTTTGATTAAGCTATCATTTTATGTTTCATGGGCCTTTATTTTGATATTTATGTAAGGTAAGGACAGAGGCTGAACAAAGTTCAGTAAAGTTATCACTGCGGTACTCATGAGCAAGGTACCGTCCCCAAGCACTTCTCCCAGGGTGCTGCCCTCATTAGCTGCCCACTGCGCCTTCACAGATGGGTCAAATGCAGAGGTCACATTTTGTTGTGGTGCACTGTGTGCTGTGCTGTGGTGTATTCACAATGACAATCACCCACTTTCAAATTTCAAGAAAAAATATAAAAATGAAATACTTTCAATAGCGGATAGTATCCATGCATCTTTTCTGTCCATGTTGTTCAAACACATAAGTCCTTTCAGCACTTTATCATGCTTTTTAGTTCCTTTATTTTCTCAAAGGATTCAGTTCAGTTCAGTTTCACCAAAAAGTTAAATTCTCAAATTCTCAATTTTTTGTTTGAACATATGTCCTGTGATGTTAGACTGTATAAACGTCATATATAGATGTAGATATATTGTCTGCGTACATTTGTATCTAATTTACTCAGTGACAAGTGTTTTTCAGGTTTTGCACATTGTGCTGTAGTTCCCAGCAAAAGTATACTGACTGTGTGACATTATTGTTTAATGCTTCTTGAGTGTCCCATGTTTTTTAGTGAGTTAGATGCAGTGAGCTAATGTGTCTTTGTACTTCGTACTGTAGGTAAAGAGCTACTATGCCAGTTAATGCAGAACAGTCATTCTGGTAAGATGAGTCTATCCGGAGTCTTGTGCTAAATTTGATGTGGACGTAATGCAGGGTGTGTGTGGGTTTCAGGAATTGCAAGCAAAAATGCACTAACCTCAGTTGTGGTTTAATGATTTGGTGTGTGTTTGTGTGTGTGTTTGCACTTACTCAATACTAAATGCACTAACAGAGGTTGTTCTTCATAACATAACACAACACTGTAAGCATCAATAAAACACAATAAGTAATGAGTGCCGTCTGTGAGCTGTGTGTGTGTTAATGAGATAAGGTGTTTACATTCACACATTAAGTACTGATACAATCCATATTCACAGGACGGAACTCCAGATAATGACACATGCACAAACACAGACACACACAGCACATAAGCAATCCTCATTACTGACTCTTGAATTAATGTTAGCAGTGTTGAGGTGTATAATGTGACTGGCACAATTTAATGAAGCTGATTTGTTGATTCTACTGCCAGATGTTATGTGTGTGATGATGGTGCTGGCAGATGTGAAGTGTGTTTATGTTGTGCTCTCATGGTCTCTTGCAGTGTGCACTGCAGTGTGTATTTACAGGTACCTCAGTGTGTGTGTGTGTGCGCGTGTGCGTGAACACATTGCAGTGACATATTACTGTTTAACTTTTAGAATCAAATATCGACTCCGATTTTTTAAACTTGTCCCCGTCTTGCTCTGCAGTCTGCCAAGATATCTTTTGTATTAAAACAAATTGCAGAAAAAGTTTTGTATTTAATACTGAGATTATAGTTAGGGTTAGAATTCAGGTCCAATCATTGACTTACTTAGCTACACTAATTATTACGTCTATGTAACGCCCCCACAATATCCTGAAGTAAATGTGTGTGTATTACCACAGGAGGGCAACACGTTACCGTTTCACTTTAAGCACCAGTGTGGTTTTTAAACGTTTGCCCACATCTCCCTCGTTCTGCCTGTGTTTGTAGGGTTTAATATACTGTAGGTCTGAGCCAAAATGATCTCCTCATTCTCTCTCACATACAGACACACTCTCTCTCTCGCTGTGTGTGTGTGTGTGTGTGTGATAGAACAGGGTGAACTCCAGACTCCTGTGCCCCAGTAATTCTGCTACACTTCTGTGTTACATTCCACACTAAATTTAGAGGTTCAGCTGAAATAGCAAGTATGAGAGAGGGAATGTTGCGTGTGGGCGGGCGTGTGTGTGTGTGTGTATAAAGAGTGTTGGGTGTCTTCTGACTGGCTGCTCTGGGTAAGGGTGGGGTAAATAGGGCAGTGTTGATCAGCATCATGACACGTCAGACATGCAGCTCATCTCAGTCATCTATTTATACCATCTCTCTACCCTTCCTCCCACTCTCGTCCCGTTTCATCTCTCTCTCCGTTTCTCTGTCTGTTTGTTCTTTGCTTTTCCTGTTGTAATACTGCCACACTGCCAGCAGATGGCACACTTCTCACACACTGTGTGCTGTTGGTAGAGGTGTTTCTTTCATAGAATCTACACACACACACACACACACTGTCCTACACACAGTACTACACACACGCATTCCTGCTCATATACACATCACCCTACATTGTAGGTGTGAACCTTAACTAACCCTCCCATTTATTTCCGATCACCAGTATCAGGTCAACAATTCAATTCGATTTGATATCTTGATGCTTCACGATGCATCCCATCAATTTTTCTACATAACTTCACATGCCATGCAGATTAGGCAGCTGTAGTTACTATTACATTTACTATGAGCACTATTTTGACTACTATGAGTATTTTTTCTGTTACTTTTTAGATGTTTGCATTAAATTCATTATTCATAAAGGTGCCCAAATCATCGGGAAATGTTTGGAAAATAAATAAAATGAAATAGTTTTTAAAAAGTGATTTCAGTAGTGAAACTGGATTTGCATGTCACAGACCACCCGCAATGCCCCCTCGGACAACACACAAACCCTCATACACACACTCCCCTGCACAAACCATACTACGCACACTGACACGCTGGAATAAATCTGTAGAATAAATACATACAAATATATTTGTGCCATCTTTCTATCCAGCTTCTTTTTTCAGTCTGGTTTCATTATGTCTATCTTCAATCCTTCTCTTTCTTTTTCCTTGAAACGCATCACAGTTCATCACAATCCTTGCTGGGTCCACCCGTCCTCCCTCCCTCTGTTTCCCTCCTCTCCACCCCACCCCTCTATCCAACTCTCTATCTCTTACACTTACTCTCTCTCTGTTTTCCTCCTTCTTTCTCTCAGTGAGCCGTTCATTTTGCCCTCACTACATAGTGAGGCTGCTTTGATCTCTCTTAGTCTCTCTCTCTCTCTCTCTCTCTCTCTCTCTCCTCCTTCTCCTTTACTCGCTCCCTCCTTCCTCCCTCTCTCTCATTTGGTGTTGGAGATTTGATCAGTTCTGGGTGGACGTTACACAGCCAGTATGTGAGTAACCTCACTTACACTACTTAGCCTGTGGTGTGTGTTTTCTGTGTTGTGTGTGTTTTTGCTTTGATTAGTTGTCTGATGAGTTGGAACGCATAACGTTTATCTTGTTAAACTGGTTTGCTTTCAGATGCTTGTTCTGCTCCTTCTTCTGCTGTGTGTTTGTAGATTAGAGAAGGACTGTTTGTGTGTTATTGCTGGTATTGATTGGGCAGATGCTATTTGTGCCGTTTTCTTAAATCTTTGAGTAGGAATCTGTGTTGTTTGTGTGTGTATTTGTCGTATTTGTTTTGCAAATTCCTGCTCTTCGTCCGACTTGCATTTATCATTTCCTGATAGGTGGAGTTCATCGCTCGCTCTCTCTCTCTCTCTGGGTCTGTGATGTCATGCCTGTGTAATCCAACATTTCTGTGTGTATTTATATTTGTTTTTCTATTCTATTTGCTATTTTTTATGCTTAGTAGTGTAGTCTGTGTGTGTGTGTGTGTGCACGCATTATTTCTTACACAGACTATGCTTTAAGTGTTGCATATACAGTGTGCATGCTTGAATGGATAAATGGATGGATGAATGACAGTAGGGAAGAAAAGAGTAAGAAATTACTCCAGCTTTCAGTAGAACTCTCTGGGAGGTTTAATCAGGCAGGGTGGAGTTGTACAGACTACAGCGAAAACATTTCTCTCTCTCTCTCTGTCTCTCTCTCTCTCTCTCTCTGACTTGGTTTCTCTCTCACGCTTTTTTTCCCTCTTTCTCCCTCTGCCTGACACTCCTCCTACTCTCCTGTCTCTTCTCTCTCCCTCTTTCTCTTCCTACTTCCTCCTCTCTGTCTGACACTTTGTCTGTTTCTCCTCTTCTTTCATTCTCTTTCACTCACTCATGCATGCTCTCTCTCTTACTCTTTCTAACTCCTGCGGGTTCACTGTCTTCTGTCCTCATTTGTCTTTCTCTCTTTGCTTCTTTTTCTTCAGCTGTCTCCCTGGCTTTCTTTTGCTCTCCCTCTGTCTCCCTTTCTTTCTTCTCTCACTCCTCCTATTGTCTTATTTCATGTTTCTTTGTCTCTCTCTCTCTACCTTATTCTCTCTATCTGTCTCTCTGTCTCCCTTACTTGCTCAGTTTCTTTCACCCTCACTCTGCCTGACACTTCTCATGCTGTTCTGTCTCTTCCTGCACTCTCTCCGTACTTGTCTCTCGTTGCCTTCCTCCTCCACTTTCTCTTTATCTCTCACTCTCTCTCATTCTGTCTCACTTCCTCGGTCTCTCATTCTGTTTTTCATCTCTCATTCTTTTTGAGACTTTTTGAACTTTTGACCTTGTGTCCTCTTGCTTGTGTCCTCTTGAAACACACGTAACGTTCTACAGCTCACTTTGTTATTAGGTTGATATCTGCAGGACTTGTTAAGAAGGGAAAATACTGAGGATACCACACACACAATAAAACATGTGCCAGCGCCTCTGGCCCTAGTTTAGATTTAGTTTCTCTCTCAAGTGCTTTGTAGTGTGAAATAAGGCAAGAAGGGCGGGAAGGAAGGAGGGAGGGAGAGAGAGAGATGCTGAATATTGAAGCAAGCTCTGAATAAAAAGATATGAACAGAAATGGCATCACTGTCCTCCTGCATCACCCTTACCTCTCTCCCACTTCCTCTGTCTCCCCTTTAGCCTCTCTCCACCTCTTTTCTTTTTTTCTCTCTTTCTCTCTCCACCACTTTTTCTCCCTCTCTCTTTCTCCTTCTTCCTCCCCCCCTCTCTCTTTCTCCCCTCGCCTCACTTTCTCCCTTCTTTCCTCTACACCTCTTTCTCTCTCTGTAAACTATATATAGATGGTGTGGCGACAGAGAGAGATAGAATAAATAAGCGAGAGAGAGAGAGAGAGATGGAGGCTGTGTTGTGCGGTAATTGCATTACTGTCTCGTGGGTCGTCCCTAATGAACTGTCGTTTGCCTTTCATTATCTCACTGTACCTAAACCCACTCAACATCTACCACACACACACACACACACACACACACTTGTTCAAACTCTGTGAAGTAGTAAGGCTTATTCACAGGAACATGCTTAAGAGAGAGAGCGTCTAAACTAACAGGCCTTTTTACTATAACGTAGGTCTTGACTTTAATTCTAACTCCATAAATTAATTATACTAATACTCTAATAGTTATAATAAAATTATAACAAATTTATACTCTAATATAATCTTTTGCATTCTCTCATTATCATCGCACGATCCACCACAAACAAACATCTAATCTGTTTAAGTCAGTTTACTGTCTCCAGTTGCTGTTAATGTGTGAAATGTATCTATTATAAAATTAGGACTGGGAATAATTACAGTTTTAAGCACACCATTAATTTGAAAACTTTAATGCTTATTTTAAAATACAAATTAGTCTTATGACCAAGTTTGATCCAAACCTCCAAGGGTTTCTCAAGCACAGATGTTCATCTGACTAAAGCCTGGCTTATACTTGATGTGCTTATACCTAACACATGCCTGTAAAGATTTATTACACAGAAAATATCAATCAAACTATAAATCAGAATCTGGCAGGGGTGTGAATAATTTTGGGCTTAACTGTATGTGTTGATATTGATTCCCAGCACTATAATACATATAATAGATATTACTTTTATTATATTTGGGATTTTTTAATATTGTAACTCGCCAGCTGATCTCATATTACCTTTAGTCATTAAATAGCATTAAAAATGATCTGCTGTTTCATTACTGAGAATGATTGTCAATATCACATCCGATTGTTTGGTATGTACAGATTTGATCTCCATGGTACAGCGTGAAGAGGAAATCTGATTGTTTTCTATCTGCATGGTGCTTAAGCCATTTAAATAGCAGCGCTTAATGCACAATAAACACCTAACAAATACTGCTGCTTGTCAGTATACACACACAAACACACAGGCAGGGATTCATAGACGCACACACACACACACAAACTCAAATAAGACTTCACAGTGCTGCTGAAGGTTGTTATCCTTTACTTACACAAAAGATGCTTTGACAACGCAGCTGATCTCAGGAGGGAATAAAGCATCAGCGACGCTAACTGTAATATTAAAAGATAAAAATACAATCTGACGTCACCTTCGCAAGAACAGAGTAACAGAGTAACTTTATTATAAACTGCCACGTCAGGCTTTTACATTTCCCTCCATCTCTTCAGTCCTCCAGTATGACTATGTGTGACTGTGCATGTGTGGTTGTCCATCGCTTACTGTGCACTTGCGATTCTGCATCTGGAAATGTTTACTCATCATTAGTGTGTCAGAAGTGTATCTAGTTGGTGTGTGCTGATCCATGAGTGAGTTGTTCTGCTGGTGGTATATTTGATTAGATTAAGAGTAGTTAAGGTGACTATATTGAATCTCACACACACATGCACGTAGTACGTACTGCAGTAGCTGTTAAGGTCACCTTGGTTCAGTAATTGTTTGATGCTGAACATGAACTGTCACAAGTGGACTTTGCAGAACCAGTAGATGAACTAAGGTTCGTACTGTGTGTGTGGTACAGAATCGTTACTGACCTTGTCCGTCTTGTGGTGGTCACTGCACTGCAGTAGATTCAGGAAGTGTGTGACTGACTTCACAGCAGCCTCATTACTATACCTACACTGAGTAGTATGTATGTGTGTGAGGGGGGTGAGAGAGAACGAAAGAGAGAGAAATGAGCCAGCAGTCACTGTCATCCTTCAGTGAAGACACACATATATACACACACACACTGCGGCAGTGCAGTTCTTAGTGCTATTGACAGACTAGCAAACACAAAGTACTGATGAGGTCTGTGAAACACTGCATTTTGATTTTAGAAATGAAAATGGTGTGTGTGTGTGTGCGCGTGTGTTTGTGTTGAGAGAGAGACAGAAGCAAAGAGGTTGAAGATGAGTATATTCTATTGTTATTTTAATATACAGCAAGGTATAGTTTATGCATCCTGAACAGGACTCTGTGTGTGTGTGTGTGTGTGTGTGTGTGTGAGTGAGTGAGAGTGAGTGTGTGTGTGTGGATGCTGAATAAGGAGAATCTCCAGTGCGGCTATTCCCACTATTGCTCCCCCCGGCCGATGAAACTGCCCAGCTCACTTCCTGTACAGAGTGTGTGTGTGTGTGTATGTGAATCAGTTTGAGTGTGTGTGTGTGCGGCATGCTGAGAGGAGAGGCGAGGCAAGAGAGAGGGGAAGAGGGGTGATGAAGAGCAGAGCATGCTGGGAGCCGGGCACGGCGCGGACCTTCTGCAGTTCGGGCTGCCTAAGTCGCTACGGCAACACCCAGCACACACAGCACACACACACCAGCGGCCGAGGAAGAGGAGATGGAGCCTCGTCTTCATCCTCACACACTCCGACTTCGGCGCCGGTCCGCTCCTCCTCGTTCTGCCGCCTGCTCAATTTTGCCTGCCTGCGAGGTAGACTCTTTAGCTCTCTCTCTCTCTTTCTCTCTCTTTTCCTCTTCTGTTACACTTCTGCTTTCTTTCTCTCCCTCCGTCTATTCTGCTTCCTCTTAGCCTCACTCTATGCATCCTACTTTGATGCAGTGGCAGTTCTGGGTTGTTCTTGCCAATACTCTAATAGTACATTAGTACATAATATATATATATGTTAGAAATTCTTTACTCTACACTTGCGACCTTCAAAAGTTTTTATTACAATGTGCTAAAAAAAGATGTATTACAGCATATGCAATTATACATATGCATACTAGTCCTCAAGATTACACTAAAGATCCTAATTTAAATGAGGCAGAAATGAGGCGTGACCCAAGACTTCTGCATATTCTTAAGATTTAAATTTTATACATATTATGTACCATTTATTAACTTAGATATTAGAATTTTATATATAGTGTCTAGTGGGTTGACATGGTTTAAATTCTAAATGTGATATACTTCAGTACAAAAGTCACCTCACTAGTTCTGGGACCCCGTATGGTCCTCTGGGTCCTAAAGGCCTACATATGCTTTTATTTTTAATACTATCCACTTACAAAGGACCTTCACCACTTTTAACTGTGGTGTCCTTGCTTTTGCCTTTATTGTTGTAAACGTGGTAAAGTACAAACCAGCATCTCAACACCTGACCCGCGTTTCCCCTCCGAGAGCTCTCTGGGGTCTGTACATTCGACTCCCAGTGATGCTCTTCAGAATCAGTTACCTGTGAAAAAAAACTGCAGGAAGTTCTTGTTCTGGTTTCAGATTCTCAATTTGGATTTTGACATTATTGTCCCATTAAGGTTATGCTGAAAATTCTGGTAAGAGAGAGAGAGAAAGAGAGAGAGAATGTCTATCAGCTTCACTCGTCTTTCCTCTTGGGCCTTCAAGCACATTTTCCAATTACTGCATAAGATCACACATTTACCTCACACCATACCGCTCTACACGCCCATCTCTCTTTCTCGCTGCTTGTGGCTGTGTGTACAGACAGGAGTTTGCTGGGGTTGCACGTGTGTGACTCATACTCAGCTTCCTGCTGAAATATTCTAATCATTTGTCTGGAAAGTTATTAATAACCGGTGCTTATAATTGCGTGTGATGCGGTTTCTATGGAAACTGCTTCTTCGTACCGGTAACCTGGCAATCATGGTGAGTGTCACTCATTTATAGTTGAATGCGTGAGTGTGCAGTCACCTGGTGGCAAGTCTCGGGCAACACTGGCAAGCAAAAACTCGGAAGGAAGTTTAGGAGGAATTAGTGCTGGGCGATAAAGCGATCTCGATATTTTATCGAGAAAAATGTGATGACGATAACGATGATAAACGTAAGCTATAAAATTCGATCACACTTGTTTGTCCACTATGCGACAGCGCCTTGAGATAGACAGTATCTTTGGCCAATCACGTAGCTTGGCATAACGCCAGCACAACAGCCAATCGCGGCCAACGATGCAAATTTGCCCATAGCACACGAAGAAACCGCGTGGTAAACATTAGCGAAGAGGTCGCGTGCCGAGATACACCACGTTCAGAGTACGCATCATATCCGCTGAGCATGTCATCATAAATTTACAAGAGTTGCAGTACCAGCAGTAATTGGGGCTGCTGTATGTTAAAGTTTAGCCATGTGACGTCAGCATCGTTGTTTACCATCAACACCGCTGAACGGTTTCGCCGTCTTTTTTCCACCTTTGAAACATCCGAATGCAAATAATTTTTATATTTTTTCCCTCATTTCACAGCAAAATGTTTTTCTCACACTGCCGCGTTCTACTTCTTTCTATTCTTCTGTCACTTAACGACGGACTGGACGCTTTTACAGTGTACACTGCCGCCATCGCCGGCTATTTTTAAAACAAATCCTATGAGTGCTAAGCGCCTTCAGCGGAAAAAAAAAAGATTTTTTTTGCCGCAGTGCTCAGAGCGCTTTAAGTAGAAATTTGTTGAAATTTGTTTAATATTGTTTGATTATTTTAACTTGTTCATTCAGTCTGTATAAGAATCCAAAAAAAACCCACAATGACAATATATCGTGATAATTATCGAAATCGATCAATATGCCAAAAAATATCGTGATAATGTTTTTGTTCATATCGCCCAGCTCTAAGAGGAATCAAGTCTCAGTAAAAACACTTGTCTAATGTATATGAGATGCGGTGTGTTTGAGTGCATCAGTGTTAGTTTTTGGTATCTATTTCAAATTCTATCTTGGTCTTTAGACAAAAGTGATTATTAGGTTTAGTCACATTTAAGTCATTTCTATCTTTCATAATTTAAATAATAGTAACGAGTAGCAAACTTATTCTTATTGCTAAAGATCATTTTTCATTAGCCAGTATACCATGGTTGGTTGAGGTTACCTGATTTTTAAAGCTGTTCACTATTTATATTTTGTTTTTAGGTTGTGGGTTTTGGGTGTCAGCATCTTGGCTGGAATTCATCTACATTCCCCAACCACTCCAACCGGTGACTGGGCTGCATTACTTAAATATTTTGACATATAAACTAGATGCATATGGAACATTTCACAGTCCACAAGTTGACCGTCCACATTTTAGTCCTATCTCTCACATTTTGTGTCATCAAACTCTTTGTCAATGACAAACACTAAAAAACACCCTGAGAATCTCAAAGAATTCCATCTTCTCGGTTTGTTTGCAGGTGTGAAATTGGCGTTTCACTGATCGCTTGCGCAAACACAAATACACTGTTTTATTCATACACATATCAGCAGTCACAGCACCCGGGTACACACTTACACATATAGACACACTTTTTATTTCAGGTTTCCATACCTATTCTATTTCCTTCTGTTCTCTTGAACTTCTCAAAGATGAACTTTTTGCCATAGCCCCAATGTCAGACGGTTTGTGTGTGTATGTGTGTGTGTGTGTTATGACTTGACTTTGGCCCAGTTTAGTAGTCTGTGGAGAATAGGTTGTTATACATTGGCAGAGATCTGTGTGTGTGTGTATGTGTGTACATGGAACTCTATAACTTTTTGCCTTCTACAACAGCCTGAGAATGTTCCGAAGAATTTGAGAAATTGAGACAGACGGTGTGTGAGTGTGACAGAAGTAGATCCACAGGGCAGACTGAGTTACTGTCCTTAACTGTCAGTCACATTTCTTTTTCAGCCTAATTACAGAAGCAGTGAGACAGAAAAGACCTGACAGTGCACAGCATACAGATATTTGGAATTTACCAGTTGTGTTGTGTTGTGTGTATGCGGCGTGCATATGTCCTCTGTGTGTGTATGTGGGTGCATACAAAATGGTGCAGTACTCACACTGGTTTTCTGCACTTAAGCCCAGTACATGACTTCTCACGTTCACAATAACATTGTTAGGCTCAAAGTGACTAAATTCCAATTTTCTGCCTTAATCCGACACAGTTCCAGAGTTACACTGAACTCTGTGACAGTGGATGTTGTGACCCTAAGTAAGGGCGTTTCTACATATTTTGTGCTGAACGAATGTAGAATCCCTTGCTTGCTTTTATGGATTACAGACAATACGTTTTAGAATACAGTATATAGCACACATATTCGAAAGAGTAGTCATGAAAACCCTTGCGTATAAACTGTACTCTGTTTTATAACATACTCTATTTTAGCCTTTATTTAAGAATTCTTTTGAGGGGGGGAGTAACATTAAAATAAACATCCTAACTACATTTTAAAACATTTTGTTAGTATTTTAAATATTGCCATTCAGATGTCTTCTTATTACATTCAGTACATCTGTATTGAGCTCCTGCACGTGAGAGAGTCTATGTTCATTTAGCAGGAAAATGCAAAACTGAAATTTGTGGGGGTTTTCCATGACAGTGTGAACAGTACAAACTGAATCTGATCTTTTCAAATCCAGTTTGGACTGTTTCAGAATATGGGCTCAAAATCTGACACTGGTCTGATTTTTGTCAATGCGACCTCAGGTGGAAACGGAATTCATGCAACTTTGATGTTACTTCAGATCAACATTTGTCACCATTCTGTGTGAACCCTGACCATTTCATGCCGGAATCTAATATTAGCCATACTTGAATGAATAATGTGAACTGCGGAACAAAAAATGGATTTAAGAATTACTTCCAACTGAGCACTTAGATTTATAATGTGAACGTAGCCTTAAATTAAATAACAATGTACCGTATGCTTACACAGTACGTTTATGTGTATGGGATTATCTGCCCTTTTTTAAAATTATTATTTAATAAACCAGGTGTGTGTGTCAGTGTACTTGTGTTTGTGTGTGTTCACATGCCAGCCTGGAGGTGTGACTTGTACAGTATGATAATGTCGTGTATGCTGCATTTGACCTTCCTGTAGGGAGTCGTCCATCCAAACCATTTAGTGTGTATACACATACTGTATCTGTGCATGTTTGAGAAAGTGTGTGATGTGTAGTAAAACAGCTTATATAGCAGCAGTGTCTTGAATTTTTATTTGGACACAAACACACTCAAACACACACACACAAAGTGTGCTACTGTAATTCAGTGTCCTCTGTTAAGGTCACTCATCAAATTGCCCGTTTGAAAGGCTATATACACTATCAAGTGCTCTAGTCACACACTATCTCCCTCCATTTTACACACACACACACACATAGTTTTTCTTGAATTCTGGTCATCTCACATTTCTGTTTGACTTTTGCTGCATTTCTTAGTTTGCATTC
This sequence comes from Distichodus sexfasciatus, assembly GCA_032718565.1. NCBI lineage: Eukaryota > Metazoa > Chordata > Actinopteri > Characiformes > Distichodontidae > Distichodus > Distichodus sexfasciatus. The sequence continues at coordinate 2,137,239 of JAVGVS010000044.1, forward strand.
TTTTCTCTTTTTTCCAATTTGTAAAGTATTTTTGCACCTTGTGATGTGGAAATTTAATTTGAATGTGGACTGTAGCGAAAAGTGAAGCAGTACTCATGAGCAAGGCACCGTCCCCAAGCACTGCTCCTTAGGCGTGACCAAAAGCTGCCCTCTGCTCTTTCACGGATGGATCAAATGCAGTGGTCACATTTCCTGTGTGCTGTTCATATTTTGCTTTCAAAGAGCTAGACTTTTTTGTGCTGTTAAATGCAGCCTTGAGGCATGTTTACAGATGTTGGAATAAATCATTGTCTCATTTATCTTTCAAAATATAAAGAAATGAGGGGTGACAAGACTTCTGCACAGTTAATTAATGATAATGATTCTCTCTGTGAGTTCATGTTAGTAATAATGACTGTAATTCTTGTCTTCTTAAGTAGCAGGTTGTGGACACATGATTACAACAGCGTAATAACACCTGCCCTGAAGGTTTTCAGTGTTGAAGTGATGTGAATATGATAGTGATCGCGCAGATTGCAGTGATCTTTGCACTTCAACATTTTTTGGAAACTCTTTCCAGCAGGCATATCACAAAGCATTGAAAAAGAGAAAAGTACAGTTTCAGTGTTGAGATTTGAGAGCAAGTCAAAAGCTTTAGAAAGCAGGCAATTTAAACATTAAACTAAGCAGAAATCCAATTATCCAACAACTCTGGTAGACAACCCAGCATAATTTTTAAGTGCACATTCACAGTTACAGACAGTTTTAACCAACCTGGAGTCTCTCACTTTATCAGCAAATGCCAAGGCGATATGAGGAGGGCTAATTAGGCTATTTCTGAAACTTGGTTCATCACTTTCCAGTGTCCATGTGTTACGTTTGTGCCTTGCCTCTTGAAGTGTTATATGACAGCATTGGAAGTGGACTGTAACTTCAGAGAGTTTAATTAGCACTTTTTTGCAAAGCTCTGAAAAATGTGTTTCTGCCGTGTTCTTTATTTTATTCACAAAATATTCTTTTGACACAGAAAATGGTTACATGAGAGTATTTCATGCCTTAATCTTCAAGTAAAATGTTTTCAGCATGGAAACCCAAGCCACTGACAATTTAGATTGTTTTTAGAGATTTAAATTTCACATTTTTCAGACATGCCACTGAGCTCACCAGAGATAAAGTTATATCGTATAAAATTATTATAAAGTTGTGACACACCCACACAAAGGATCCACTAGTTTGTGTAAAAAAAGTGCACTTGAAATGAAACATGCAAGTCTGCTTTTGCATATGAAGGATCTTTGAGTTTGTCTTCTCTCGACCCACATTGAGAATAATTTTTTGAAGCTAACCAGATGTTGAAATACAGATGCATTTGTCGAGCCAGTAATAGATCCAGCTAATTAGTACCATATACATTAATTAGTTAATATAAACTTATTCTCCATATGACAGATCACTGTGCACATTTTACTGTTTGACATGATGTACCAGTGTGTTATGAAATGACAGCCAGGTTCCTGTTTTGGTTGCCCGAGTCAAAGCACCTTTTTCTTCTGAACTTATGTGAACTTATAAATGTGTATCATTTTGACTAAATGCTTTGCCGATCTTATCTGTTTATCTGTAGAGTTGGAACAACTTCATTTTCTTGTTAGAAACACTTGTGCCTTTACACGCAACAGCATTTAAAGTCCAGAGAACACATCTGTAATTGCTGCAAATGGCACAGATACAGCTTTTCTATATTTACTTATTTTATTCCACATGGTGATTTATTAGCCAAAATCATAACCTTAAAATGGAAAACACACTATAAAAACATTTTCATTGATGAACCACGAGGCGCATTTCTCTTTTTCTCTTTAGATTTTTTTTTATTATAGCGCAGGGTATTGAACGGGTGTCATTTTTAACTTTAAATGCTTTGGTTTTTTACTTTTGGCAGTTGGTGGCGTAACGGTAGGGTATACGCCCCGTGATCAGAAGGTCGCTGGTTCGAATCCAGGGCCAGTAAAGTTACCACTGAGATACTCATGAGCAAGGTACCGTCCCCAAGCACTGCTCCCCGGGCGCATGTTGGCTGGCCGTTGCTCCTTCACGGATGGGTCAAATGCAGAGGTCACATTTCGTTGCGGTGCACTGTGTGCTGACTGTGGTGTGTTCACAATGACAAATAATGTTTGTTCCTTTACGAATAACAGCACTTATGTCATGTCCACATAGATTTGATCCCAAAGTGAACACAGTAGAGTAATTGGCACAAGCTTTACTTATATGAGGATTTTTCTTGTTTATTTTATTCAGCGTGATTTATTAGTCCAAACAATCATTAACAAAGAGAAAAGACAATATGAAAACATGTTTTTACATGTTTTTCTCCATACTTACTTTACAATGAATAACAATTCTAATAATGATCTAGGAGTTTTAATTACTCAACTTATTTTACTTAAATTTCATTAATTTACTCTTCAGGCCACTATAGCACCATTTTCATTTTAACACAACTGACATGCTGTGAATTTGATGCTTTGGCAGTCTCAAATGTTTATAAACCCACCAACTTTGTTTCCTTTTCAAGCATACTTGTGCTGTACATGTAGCATAGTTTAAAGTCCAGTGGGGCACGTAGAATAAATCGCAAGGTAAACACATCCAGTGTTACTGTTACAAGGCTTTTTTTAGCATGGTAATCTTTGTACAACTGATCATTTTCAGAGAGAAAGGACACCATGGAAAGCATTTTCCACGATAGCCCATGGTCTTTGATTGCTCCACTTGAAATTCTGTTATTATTTTATTTTATTTATTGTTTTGCCGTCAAAGTCATTATAGTGTTGTTTTCATCCTAATGCGACGGGAAGTGTGTCACTTTGATTAACTGCTTTGGTGATCCCAAGAGTTTGTATGTAGAAGCCCAGCAACGTCAGTAAAATGTTTGTGCCTTTAGACAGGGCAGCAGTTAAAGTTCTGTGGTGCAAGTAGACGTGACTGCAGGGTCAGCACTAGTGTACTTGGCGCAAATGTCACACTAGTAGATAGGTTTTCCTGATTTACTTTTTTGTGGTGGTTTATTAGTAGGTACCATCTTTTGCAGTAAGAAATGACAATGAAACCATGACCCATGAGCCTCATTAGTATTATTAGGGGTCCAAGCATGAAATATTGATATGTCTGTATGAAGTTAAATATCTCCTCACATTACTCTTCACTATAAATACAATATTATTAAATAACATAATAAAAATATTTGCAACATCAATTTACTGCATCCACTTCTTCTTGTCATGAAATAAATACTTATTTCCCAAGGTAACATATTTTTTTAAATTTTCCACATTATATACAGTGTTTCCCACTTTATTTGGTATAAATTATCAAAACTAAAATTTGGTAGAGGGAAATACTGTGTCACTTTTTACTTTATTTTATATTTTCTATCTTCTAATTCCTTTTTGTTATGATTAATGTAGTTACAGATCTTTGACCTGTATGGGGCACAAAAAATGCTACCTAAATTTATGCAGTCTGGTTCACTGACTTCTTTCTTCAATGGTTACTGCATTAGCTGCTTTTGTACTGCTTTTTGGGACTTTTGCTTGGACTCCTCTAAATTGCTGTTTGCTGCTATATTATTATATTATTATTACATATTTATTATTATTATTATTATTATTGCACCATTTTTATTTGAACATTGCAATGATTAAATGCTGTGTCGTTCTCAAAGGCATTCGTGTGAAAATAAACATGGTAATTATTAATCTACAAAGAGAAACGGCAACATGAAAAAACATTTCCCATGATAACCCATTTATCTCAATTGATTTTCCCTTTAAATTGCACTTTGCTACCCATCGTCATTATAGCGCCATTTTTATTTGAGCTTGATTAACCTTGCCTCACTTTGATTAAATGCTTTGGCAAGCTCATATTGTCTACAGAAGTCCAACAACTCCAGTTAAAAAACAAAACAAAACAGACTCACAAAACAATTAAGCCCAGTAGAACAAACAAGGTGAACCTGGCCGTAGAGAGAATATCACAAACTAAATCAAAATTCCAGGTTAATTAGGAACACATGAAAACAGAATTTAAGAAAGGTCTGCCACTATTTATTTCTGAGGATTGCTTTAAGGCAAATCATGAGTTAAAGTCTCCTAAACGGCATCATGTGGTTTTTAAAATGTCATACATGGAAAATGGAACATGTATGAAAGCTGCAATGTACAGCAGATGTTATGTTTCACAAAGGCAGTATCTTTGGGTTACAATTTGTTTTGTTTTTATATTTAGAGTATTTATGCTGTCTTCATTCATGACTGAAATTTTTTTGATATGAGATGATACAGTGTGTGTATTCCAATATACAATAGTACAGATTTAATTTTTTAAACAATATATTTACAACACTGTCAAAGTCAGGCACCATGAAGTGATATTAGAATGATTTCTACATTCAAGACTACAGAAACAGAAAAGGCAGTAATATCGTTTGAGTCATTTGAAGTACATTTTTAACAATGGTAATGCCAGTTAACTAAACACTGCCACCTGCTGATAAGGAGAATATTACCTATAGTGCTTCTTAAAGATGAAAAAATATATATAATTTCTCGGCAGTCTTGTTTTAGTCCGACTCCTGTTATTCAAGACAGAACTAGTTATATTCAGTTACATTTTCTTGAGAAAAATAACAACCATGGCAAAAATGTTCTTGGGTGTACCAAGGTGTGGCATGTATGACCTGGCCCGAATGAATGCTGTACAAAAGCTGAAAAAATCATCAGTTCTCTAGGGAAGCATATGCAATAAGAGAGATTGAGTTGGTAAAGAAAATGTTGAAACCCCAGGATTCTAATCACTGTTTGTCCTGCTACCTAGGATATTTTGTTTGCCTGAAGCTTACTCTCTCTCTCCCTCCCCCTCTTATCGTTCTGTTGTTCATAATGAATGTTTTATTTGCCAACTATATGAGAGTTTTTGTGTGTCACAGTAGTACACTAACAGCTTTCTCTGTCAGCAGTCACATTCTTCCATCGAAACATCAGCAAACACACATACACACACACACTTACTTGCTGTGTACTGCAGTTAAGTCATGAGGAGGTTAATGTAATATCCAGTCTGCTGACCGTTTCTCTATTTTCTGCTGAAGAGGGACAAACTCCCAGATCACTCCATTCCATCTCTGTACCAACCCCAGTCCCACATGCCTGATTCTCTCTCCCCTGAGATGCCCCTTCCTTTAGCCTGCTCTAGTGCCCCTGAAAGTTGCCAAATCCTCTGGGCGTGTAAACGAAGTCCAGTTCCTCTGCCCCTCATTCTGTTCCCCACAGAGTTGCCAAATCCTCTCCCCTTTTGTCTTTTGAAACTAAGAGGTTGCTCCTAACTCCTAAGCAATAGACCAGAGTAACCATGAGTGTGTTCAAGATATTTTTTCAAGATTTTTTATCAGACACATAGTTGTACCCTGATCAATTCTAAGACTGTGTAAAGTGAAATAGAATTTTAGAAATCGGAATTTAACAACAGATTAACATATAGTCATACACACATCCAGGGCTATTCAAAATGAATGAGCAGATTTCCAAAAATGTATTTTAAACAAACTGTATAAGACAGAAACACATCACTGGATAGAGGAAAGTACAAAGTATAAAAGCCCACCTAAAAGTACCAGTGAATGCCACCTAGCGAAGCCGTGAATTCAGTAACTAGGGACCAGTTATATGTAAAGTGCAGTTTGTTTCAGTTTTTTTATGTTTGCTTGTTTTTCAAAATGTAGTGTATTTGTGTGTGTGTGTGTGTGTGTTGGGACCTATAACCCAGAATAACCCCATACAACAGCCAAGTTCCTCTGCATTGTATTTTCTAAAACTGTCTGAAAGACAGTCCAAAAAATCCTGACTCAGCTTCTCAGATGTTTCTGAAAATTTCATTTATGCTGTGTGTGTGTGTGTGTGTGTGTGTGGACATGTATTTATCGCATTGTGGGGATCTTTTGTCTCCTAAAATCACTTTTATCTGTTTTTTGGGGCTTTGTGGGGACATTTGAGAGGTCCCCATGAGGAAAAATGACTTTATAGAAAATGTGCTTGTTTTATTTGAGAAACTAAAAGAGGTAAAAGATGTGCTTTTGGTTACTGAGGTTAAGGTTTGGATTAGGGTTAGGTGTAGGTGTAAAATTATGTACTTTAGTTATTATGGGAGTCTATGGAAGGACCTCACAAAGATAGTAATACAAGACTGTGTGTGTGTGTGTGTGTGTGTGCACGCCATGCTAAGGATCATGCTCATACAATGAATGGGTTGCTTCTCAAAGGTTATATTCGGACACTGCAAACTTAACTCATCTTTCCGCAATATGCCATTGGTTTTGTAATTGGCTTTAGAAAATTCTTGAAGCACAACTGATGAACCAGTGTGGATGAATAGTATGTTAGACATTAGATTAAAATTGTGTGTTTGTGTGTGTGGGTGCTTCGATTGTGCAGTGGACTGAGTGTATGTGCTGTGTTTCTAACTATGCTGCAGTACATTTACTCTCTAAATATAGAGCATCATTAGTTTAAGCTGGACAGCCATTAGCCGCTGATGTGCTTTATTCCAAACGAATCCCACCGGTTCTGTTGTGATCGATTGTGTGTGTGTGTGTCTTATAAAAAAGGTTATGAGAGAGAATGTTATATATATGTGTATACTGATCAGCCGTAACCTTATAAACACCTACGTAATATTGAGTATGTTTGGAGCTACTCAGCCTCATACGCAACAAACCAGCATTACCACCTTTCAGCAGTAGGACTACACTAGCTCTTCTACTGAATCAAACAACACAGGCCAGCCTTCACTCCTCATGTGCGTCAGTGAGCCTAGGCCACTACTCAATTAACCAGTTTTCCTTCTTTTGAATACTTTTTGGTAGTTACTGACAACTGCACAGTGGGAACATTTACCTTTATGACATTTAATAGATGCTCTTATTCATCACTCATTCCATTCCCCTAATTTCAGGGACAGTTTCGGTGAGAGCAACATGGGGTTATGGGTCTTGCTCGGCAGGTTTACGTACAGAAACCCCACTCACCACAATACACGTCGAGTTGGAACAGAACAGGTCAGGTTGGGTGTAAAGGAAAACCGACCTGAAATGGAACAGGTTGGAACAGGTTGGGTGTATTGGAAAACTGAACCCAGAACAGAATGGGTCAGAACGGAAGAGGTCAGGTTGGGTGAAGTGGAAAAAAGACCTGGAGTCAGACCCACAGGAAGAGTTGCAGAAATGCGCTTATTTCATTATGTGAGCTTTAGTCGTATGATGCTTATTAGTTTTCATGTGGTTTTACACAGTGCACACTTTCCGTCTCTTTCTCTCTCTCTCTTTCTCTCTGGTGCAGATGACTCGGGGGAGGAGGAGACAACGTCACGCTCGGACCGCAGCGAGCTGCAGGGGGCGCTGAAGACGTTGGCGAGTAAATTGGACGACTTGTGCACGTGTAACGACCTGATCGCCAAGCACGGTGCGGCCCTGCAGCGCTCCCTCAGCGAGCTCGAGACCCTTAGGGTTCCCGTGGAGGGCAGCGAGAAGATTAAAGCCGTGAACGAGAGAGCCACACTGTTCCGCATCACCTCTAATGCTATGATCAACGTGAGTGAACAATTAACACGCCGATTATACAGACATATGTAGTGCTCTTTTTCTCACACTCTCTTACACATTCTTTCTTTCTTTGACCCTGTTTCTCAGCTCATCTGCTTTCTTCTTCTGGTCTTCACTGCTGAGTTTAAAAGAAAACTCACAAGTACACGAGTCACATATTGTTATCTTTTGGCACATATCCATATGTTCTGAGACCAAATTAAAAACGCACTGTACAAACATCTTCTGTTTTCCCAACCCACAATCCAAGAAGAGGATGAAGATTTTTAATCTCACATTTCAGATATAGCAAGCTGTATATTTGATTAATATTACACACCATGTGAGGAGGATTTGTCATTTACATTTACAGCATTTTACTTTTATGGCATTTTAGCAGATGCTCTTATCCAGAGCGACTTGCATTTCCTAATTTCACAGATAGAATCTTTCTGAGAGGAATTTGGGGTTAAGGGTCTTGCTCAAGGACCCAGTAAAGGTAATGCCAGAGGTAGGACTCGAACCCATGACTTCTTGGTCCAGAGGTGAGTGTCCTAACCACTAGGGCACCATCACCCCAATTTACAATTTACATCAAGGGCCTGTGAGCGTTGTGGTAAGCTTTGCTTTTCCAATGTTCCAAGCTTAGGGCAGTAACAGTGTTTGCTGCACCATGGTGACGTAAAATCAGAGAGAGAGGCGCTTGTTACGCTCCGTTTGAGTTTTTTTCTCTGTATACATTTTTATCGGCATTGTTTAGCCGTGCGATGAACACTCAATGCAGCTAACTTGTTGGCAATGTCCAATTCACCTTGGCAATTGTCAGAGCATTGGATAGCTCTCACTGAATCTTATCTTCTGCCCGAATAGACAGGAGTGCTTGCACATCGATCGATTTTTCAGTTGTTACTGGTTTGTACATCATTGTTGTTTTTTTAAACTCACAAACAGGACGGACCATAAAAAAACAAAATGGGCTTTTTTCCAGTGCTGTCTGTTCTCACATCCACATTTTAACCTATGAAACGGCAGTGATATTGTCTGTGTCCTGCTTCTGACCCTGCCATTGAGCAGCGTCATGACAGCACAGGTACATGTTGCTTTATTTATAATAGAAAAACATTTGTTGTCATGCAAAAGAAAGCACTATTTGTGAGTTACTGAAACTGATTCTCATAAAGACTAGACGTACATACTACTAGAGCTACACCTAAATTGAACCTTAACCACAGTTACCAAAAGCAAACTAACCAAACTTGTAGATTCTCAAACTCACAAAAAAGACAAATCTGATGTTCTTCTATATTTTAAGGGATTATCAGGCCCTCACAGCCAGCTACATGCAATATCATATCATGCACAATGCTCTGCACAGTGTATATGTCATCTTTTTTTCCACAATTAATCCACATTTTTATGGAAGAATAGTTCATGAGAAGATGGTTAATGTGTTTGGCCTTGGGGTGAGCTCTGGGAGTACTTTAATAGGATTCAGTGGCTGGATCAATCTCAACTCTGGGTTTTTCCCAATGCCTGGTTCATTGCTGGCTTTTGGCTCTAATGACCAGTGCAGTGATTAATGCAGCAACAGATTACAATGGACACCATTTTGCTTCCTCTGGTCAATGCAGAGGTCGTCTGATTAAAGCAGTTGTGCATGATCAATTACACAACCCTCCCCATCAGCACACTCAGAGAAACCATTATTATTAGTAAAATGAGGCCATAACAAACATTACAGTACTAAATAGTGCCAATACTTTATATTTGATAATGATGTCTGTCATGATTATTGATTATTATCAGCTTTTTCTACGTCTTCCAAATTTTATTTCTTTTACTTCTTTCACAGATTTGTTGTACAAGGACTATTGCATTATCCATCAATAGCTCAACTGCAACACACTTTCCCCCCTTTTTCAGCTGAAAATATTTTTAGCAGTGTATAGTTTAACAGATAGGTCACCTATAATCAGGTAAAACATTCTTTATATTACATCCTTATATGAACAGCAATTATCAGCTCTCCTTTTAAACTTTTTTTTCCATTTAGCACACAGCAATCATGCAGTGTCTCCAGGAATCTTCTGGTTTTAATTAGAGATGGGCCGATACCACTTTTTTATGTCCGATACCAATACCGATATTGTAAATTTGGATATCTGCCGATACCGATACAAATCCGATGCAGTCACAGTCTTTTTTTAAACATAGAATAATGCTTTAAAATGTCTGAATACATGACTGAGATTATTGTTATGCTTAAGGAAATGCTTGATTTACTGTAAATACTGTTTTCCTAACTAAAACAATGTAATAAATACACATACATGTATATGCTAAATTATTAGCTCTTTGAGCGGGTTATCGGACCGATACCGATCCACATATCGGATCGGCTACATCTCTAGTTTTAATGCATCTTGAATATATCTAAAAGCAGCATGCTTACAACGACCTGAGACTCTTTTGGTATTTGTGGGCATTTTGAGTCAATGTTGTGTGGCTTTGATATGAACAACTGAAAATGAATTAATACTGAATGCTCAAAATTGTATTGTTTACATCATTTAATGCTGGACATTGATTTTATAAAGAAAATGTATTATTGATGAAATACTAAGAATGGTGAATATTGGAGATGTTCTAAAGGAAGCTTCTAAAGGACTTACTGAGGAGCCTTTACAGAGAGGAAGGAAGATTGGGGTTCAGAAAGCAGGAATAGACAACACACCCTCGTGCACACACACTCACACACGCAGACACACTTCAAAGGTCAACTCTGAAACATTAGAGGAATTCCATAGCTTCCCTTTCCCCTTCCCACAGAGAGAGAGAGAGAGAGAGAGATCCACTTGAGTACATCATTGTGGTCAGCTCTAAAACATTAAAGGCATTCCAGTTTTAAAAAGTTCTGCCCAGTGTCATGGGATTGATCAGTTTTGTTAAAACAAGTGTGTGATTGGTCAGTTTACTTACAGGACACAACAGGAAGCACCCTTAGGAATCACAGATAATGGGTGTCACTGTCTTTAAATTGCAGTATGAGTGTGATGAAGCTTAATTAGGTACAATAATTAATGAGTTCCCTCCAACACACAGACAACACACAGAAAAAGACACTCGGAGACAAAGAAGCACACATACATACACACGTTCAAAGAGGCACACACACACAGAGAAACACATACAAACTCAAAGAACCACTCACACACACATACAGGAACAAACACAGACACACTTTTCTTTACTCTTCTTAAGAGGCTAAATATGTTAGTTAATTTGGGCACTATACATGTCATTGTTACACACACACACACACACCTATTTCCCCTCTGCGGTGCTGATCACGAGCAGTCTCTGGTCTGTTCTCAGCAGTAAAATGTGGAAGTCGCTGCTGCATGTGTTTGAGCTCACGTGCTCGTCCCAACTCACACTTTAGCTCCTAGAGAGGTCATCCACACACACACACTCCTCATATAAAGCTGTCACAATCAGCTTAGCTCATGTCTACCAGCTTCGGTGAGTGTGTGATTTTGCTGCTGTTTTTTTTTTTCTCACAATATATACAATGTTAATACAGCTGACCTTGTATAATTGTCTTACTGGACATTTATTAAGGAGATTAATGAGATAACAGTTGTTATTTTGGCTATAATTTTAGTAACAGTCTATGTTTATGTTAATATAGACACTTTACTCACAGATTGAAAAAAGTGTGTGTGTGTGTGTGTGTGTGTGTGATGAGAGAACATAAATTCGGGCCTTTGCTTAATTGGCTAGTTTACAAACTCATAACTGAGCTGTCGATATTTTTTAAATTTATGGCAGACCAACACTTGTTTACAGTGTTATTGACTGTCATTTCAGGTTTTTTACATCCTCTTTTTATTTGTTAGATAATCACAGCAATTATAATTTCTCTATCTGTAATGGTGTGACAGTTGTCTGTGGAAGCGGTAGGAGAGAGAATATGCTGGTGTGTGTGTGGGTGGGTATTCATGGCGTTTTGGAGCCGTTTTGTCCCCTAAAATCACTTTTATTATTCTTTTTGGCTTTGTGGGGATATTGGAGCAGTCAACATGAAGAGAAATGACTTCATAGAAAATATACATGTTTTACTTGAGAATCTAAAAAGAGGTTAAAAAATGTGCTTTTAGTTACTGAGGTTAAGGTTGGGTTAGGGAGGGACCTCACAAGGAAGTAATACTAGACTCTCTGTGTGTGTGTGTGTGTGTGTGTGTGTGTGTGCATTGGTGCATGTGAGAACTGGTCCTCATAAGGAGAAGTGCTTTCATAGAAAAAGTCCCAGGTTTGGTTTAAGAAAAATGAAAGAGTGACAAAAAAAAGAAAATTTAAGGGTTAGTTGTGCTATTATTTGCATATAGTCATTATGGGAGTTATTTAAAGTTCAAGTTTTTTTTTCGTCACCTACATAGTTATGCAAGTATAACACAGTGAAATTCAACCTGCAAATGTTGTGAGAAACAAAATTAAAAAATAAAAATATATACATATATAAATTAATTGTATTATCTGACAATAAATGTCCATTTGTGGGATTATTGCTTTGTCTGAGGGAGAGAGAGATGTAGAGGCTAAATAGTCACAGTTATTTGTCCATTTTGAGCTACCGTGACCTCCATACTACAGTCAGATTGCTCTGTGTGTGATTGTGTGCATACATGCATATGTGTGTGCCTCTGGGGCCACAATAACAATGACAATGGGCATTTCTATACGTGTGAGCTCCAGTAACCTCCCTGCAGATGGATTGCTCAACTGTTTGTGTGTCTGTGTGTGTAAAAGTGTGTTTCCATGACCGCTAGTAACCCTAATTTTCTACGTAGAGTCTGTGTGTGCACATGCTTGTGTGATTATAATACATCAGATAAACCTTTTTGCTGAATCTTTCCTTTTTGTGGCATTCATGTTGAAGGGAAGCTAAACCTTGGCTCTGGTTAGCAAGCGTGTGAGTGTGGATGTATGCATCCTGGTCATCAAATAAACTTCATTTTCACTTCTGCTTTCAAGTGAGTCACCTTGCTTTTTCAATCAGTCATCAAATTCCTGTTATGCCGGACTTGTGTTTAGAGCAGTGTTCAGTTTTGGGGGGTTTTTTTTGGATATTGGATCAGTTTGAATGCACTGCAAGATATTTTGGTCAGGGTAAGACACAAACCTCTGTAGTGTCACAGTGAGAGACAGAGAAAGCTTGTGTGTAAATGTTTTAAGGGTAATAACTAGGGCTGTAAATTGCAGGTTTAACCCCAATCCAGTATTGATTCAATGGACAACAATTCAGAGTTTGCTGATATCAGCTTTGTCTGCTATGATATGATTTTGAACTGATTCAATTCAGGAGCCAGAGATTGATGTTAGACAATATTACATGCTGATTTAAGACGTTCATATCAAGTCTCAGAAAGCAACTAAAACACAGTTGACATTTTTATTTTGATTTAAAATTGACATTTAAATGAAATACATCCTTCCCCTTTAATAAAAATCCTACATTAATCTACATTAATGAATCATTTAAATGATCAACAAGCCCACGGCACCAATCCTAAATGGAGGTCTGTTTTTATTAAAAAAAGAATCAATGTCGTATTGTAGCAAATTTTGTGATATCATTAAACATTGAAACCTTGTCCACTTAATCAATATATATTGTAAACTTGTGATTTACACCCCTTAAAAATAAACCTTATTCCTGTTTATTGTAAAATGAGGTGAGGATGTGTATCATGTCTGATCAATGTCCTCTGTTTGTTTTCATTAATGGGCATTGTTGTCATTGTATCAGTGTATCAGTGCAGATCTGTGTATTTGTAACTTGTGTTACTTGGTTGAAATGAGAATAACTCTCAATGTACAGAATGTCTGCTAAATGGCATCAAATCTTAATAGTAGTGTATGTATATATATGTTTTTGGATTGATTAGTGCTGTGCAATAACATGGAAACAGTCCTTAAACAATATTTCTCTGAAGTACAGTAGACTGTGGTGGTCTTTATAGAGACTTTACAGAAGCCTCAGCTTGCAGATGAAAAAGGTGTCATGAAAGTGTTGTATTTTGTTGAGATTTAAGTAGAGGTATGCAAATTAAAACACCAGTGATCCTGTATGTTTCAAAAAATTTTCTGAAGGTATAAATTAACCAGATCTAAAATAACTTCTGTCCATACACTCAGGTGTGTTCTGATTGGCTGGAAGAACGTAGTGTACTCAATACAGCATACAAGGTCATGCTGAACTATAATGAGTGCATTTATGCTACAACTGAACTGAATATTCCTCCTGGAATTGTTTTCTTGCTGAGTTCAGAAAGTGCCCAACAGTGAATGAAAAAAGAGCAGAAACAGCAAGACACTTGTAGAAAGCAGTTTAATTCCAGGGCTGGTGCTGGCTATGTAACAACTATTAAATCTGCTCTGAGATCAGCTTGTGTGCCCTGCTCACAGGCATGCCGCGATTTTCTGGAGCTGGCAGAGAGCCACAGTCGCAGATGGCAGCGTGTTCTGCAGCATGAGAGAGAGCAGCGTACTCACCTGGAGGAGACCATTGAGCAGCTGGCGAAGCAACACAACAGCCTGGAGAGAGCGTGGAGAGAAGCTCCATCACACACCACCAACTCGCCCAACACCACCTCCACACACAAGGGTGAGACCTGTACCCAGCATAAAACATCATGGCCACAACCTAGCGGGCAAGACGGTTTCTGAGCACACTGGCTCTCTATAGTTGTCTTTCGCATATAAGCATGTTTAGGTGGAATCCCTATGATGTGTACATGGTGTTAAATGTTGTGGTGTTGCGGATTGTAATGGAGTTAAATAGTCTTGAGTAATGTTGTGTGGTGTTGAATGAAACTGAGTGATTATTTGTCATTGTGAGCACCACAGCACAGCACACTGCACCACAACAAAATGTGACCTCCACATTTGATCCATCTGTGAAGGAGCCGTGGGCAGCTTACATGGGCAGCACCCGGGGAGCAGTGCTTGCGGATGGTACCTTGCTCATGAGTACTTCAGTGGTAACTTTACCGGTCTGGTATTTGACTCTGCGACCTTCTGATCACGCGGCGAACACCCTAACCGTTACGTCACCATCTGCCCCATTGTTGTTGAATAGTGTAATGGTTTAAATTGTCTTGAGTTATTATGCGGAGTAGTATTGTTGAATAGTGAGGGTTGAGTGACTAGTGTTGAGAAGTGTAGTTGTGTTCAGTAGTCTTGGGTAAGATTGTGGATTTGAGTAATGTTGAGAAGTATAATGCAAGTTGTATTGAGTTATGTTATGGTGTTGAATAGTGTAATGGTGTTTAGAAGTCTTGAATACATTTTGGTGTTGAAAAGTAAAATGGTGTTCAATTTGATTTGCGGAGTGTTGAAATATAAATTGTCTTGAGTAATGTTACGATGTTGAGAAGTGTTAAGTAAATTCATGTTGTGAAATAGTCTTGAGTAGTTTTAGGTTGTTAATTAGAGGTAACAAGTGTTGTTAGGCATGAATAATATTGATTTGAGTAATAGTGTTAATGTGGTTAGTAGTGTTAAGTGTGTAATAGTGAGTAATGTTATGTTAATGTTTAAGGTTTTGTATTAGGTAGTATCAGGTGTTGTTATGTGTTGATTATTTTGTTGGTGTTTTGGTTTTGTGGAGTGTTAGGATGGTGATGAATAGTGTTGTATTGTGCTGTGATGCTGGCTGGCCTTTGGTTCAGTTGTCTATAGCAGTGCTTAGTAGTTTTTTGTGTTTTGTTTTGAATTGACTATTGTGATATACAACACTGAGCTGTCTTACGGTTTTGAGTTTGTTTTTTAAAGTATAATCATAGTTGTGTTGTCTAAATAAATAGTGTTGTATTGGAGTCTCGATTGGTTCTTATTAGCATTGTTGTGTCACTTTGTTGAGTAATGCGGACATACAGTTTTGAGTAGTGTTAGTAGTACGGATAGTTGTGTTTAGTACTATGACATCAAGTAGTATCAAAAGTGTTGAGTTGTGACAGTGTGTGTGTGTGTTCTTTACAGGTGTGAGTGAGAGGCCCCGAAAAGAAGAAGCGAGTGATGAAGATGAGGATACAGAATACTTTGATGCCATGGAAGATTCACCCGCATTTATCACTGTAACGGCAACAGACCCCTCACAGCACAGGTCAGACACACACACTTTTTCAATCCCCTTAACACTGTGTGTGTGATGTTTTAATGAGAGAGCTTGCTCTGCTGGTTCACTGCATGCTTCAGTTAACAACTTGAAGATGGTTTCCTCCTAATTATCCAACATATTACTCACTCAGCTTACTGGCCTCTCTCTCTTTCAGGCTCTGCTTTGCTGCTTTTAACTTTCATAATAGAAGTTTGAATTCTAAACATACTTTTTTCTTTTTGCTAATGAGCCAACCAGCCAACTCTTCAGTGTGTGTGCTATTAATTCCAACATGGATATATTGTATAATGAGTAAAATTATTCATATGCATTATGACAGTTTTTGACACAAATAATAAATCAAAGTCAAAGTAAACTTTGTCATCTCTGCTATATACTGTACCAAGTACACAGAGAGACGAGACGGTGTGGCTCCAGTGTTAACAGTGCAAAGAACAAAGAACAAATAAGGCACATAGAATAAGCAAAAAATGAATTAAATATAAAATATGCACTTTAAACAGTAGAAAGAGGCAATTTGGTTACATTCTGTATTCAGCCTACAGTTATGGTCTTAGAGTTGTCTTTTACACTGAATGTGTATAAGTTCTGTAATAAATAAAACATATGTGACACATTTACCTCAAGAGAGTAAATACCTGTATGTGTATGTGTTATTTCAGACGTTCTCAGAGTAACCTCAGTGGTGCCAGCGGTGGGCAACCCAGTGACTGGAACCTGGAGGACCATGTGAGTGTTAACTGCTGACCGGAGATAAGTTCGGCAGGGATTCCTTATAATGGAGAAAAGCAAGAGCTTAACAGTGAATTATACTGAGTCACACTGGTTCTTCTTATACTGACTCAAGTTCTTGATGGGCATCTGGTCTTAGTCAGAGTGAAATTATGATGAATGACATGGTCATTGCATCACACACATACACAGTGTGTGTGTCCCCATGGTGCTGTACACACACAGACGCTGTCCCGGAATCAGACTCTTAATTAGTGAAAAAACATCTGCTTCTCTCTGTCTTTCACTCTCTTTCTCTCTGTCTGAGTCATCGTCTATCTGAGTCTCTGCTGTGTTGTTGTCCATGTTGCCAGCCTTCCTGACAGCTTTTTACATTCTTGTACTATTTTCTGATGTAAGCTCAGGTATTCTGGGCTCTAACATTAAGCTCTGTCAAAAATATAAGACCCCAACTGATATAAGATTTTTAAGACCAGTACCGTAGTCAGTAATTGGAAGATTTAAAATCTGAGGACGGGGTTGGTGAATGAGGCCCATTGTTATATGAAAGTCCTTGCCGAAATAACATTTACATTTTGTAATTAAACTTGTTTTTATTGGAATGTTGGTCATAACATAGATATGACCAACAGTGCATTATTATTAATTAACTCATTTTGGATATGCTGATCATCAGTCTGACTTTTGGAACCCATGGAAATAAATATGTCTTGTGGTTCCTGGACCAGTATTTGATGTGGTGTTGTCTGTTATCTGTTTTTGTATTATCTTTGAGTGTAAGTTTTCTCTTGGTGGTATTTGTGGGGCAGTGTATAGATATGTGGGGTGCAGTTGGATGATGTTTCTTTTTTAAGTCAGCATCTGATGGAATCTCTCTCCCTCTCAGTCGTCCTCGAGCTATAATGATTCGTCAGGAAGGGAGGTTCGGCGGCGGAGGCGAAGCCATATTCCAGATAAACCAAACTATTCTCTGAACCTGTGGAGCATTATGAAGAATTGCATTGGCAAAGAACTCTCGAAGATCCCCATGCCTGTGAGTGCCTACACATGCACACACACACACACCCCCTTCCTGAACTATACTTTCAGGAACAACCTTCCCTAGACATAAAAATGACTAGCTGTGGCTAAACATTAACCATAACCCCAGTAATGTCTACTGTAGGCCTAGGCAGTGAATCGAGTGACATGATTTGAACAATGCATGTTTTTTTAACACAATGTTTGAAATTAAAACTAATGTATCAGTTTAATAGGGTTCACCACACTTATTTTGTAGTGAAGAATTGCTGTGGACTGAGGTGCTTCCCAAACAGGGTTCTCATTGAGACTAAAAGCCTCATCCCCTGCTTAGCATCTTTAGGGCCATATACACTTGATGAACTTGCATTTCTTGCACAAAAGCAGCTTGAACACTCATTCTTGCTGAGGTGTAGTATTTTACAAAATGTAGCTTAAAAAGAGGATATGTAAACCTTATAATTTTCTCATGTAGTGTGGCAGAGTGGTTAGAGCTGTCGCCTCACAGCAAGAAGGTCCTGGGTTCGATCCCCGGTCACAAGTTTAGGTTGATTGGTCACTGTAAGGTGACTGTGTAGGCTCCGGTCCCCACGACCCTGGTAGGGTTTAAGCGGTTCAGGTAATAAATAAATGAATGAATAAATGAATGAATGTCAACAATGTGTACATTTTATTTATGTCTATCATATAAAGTTTCTGTACAATTAGATCCAAATGATTAAATATAAGAACTATATAATGCATGATTGAATTTTGAACAAAATTGATATGAAAAAAACATTGACACATTTTGTTCAAAAATATTGTGATTTGAATTCAAATGGTATTGCCCAGCCTGTCAGTCCCACTGCTGCAGGTGTAGTCTCTCTCACACACACACTCTGAATTTGTTATTGGTTTTCTCCATTCATATCTACCCATCTCGTGCTCTCTTGCATTTATTGGTCTTTTGTTGTCGCTATACGGTGTGTTCTCTCCAATTCTCTCTCATAACTCACTTTCCTGTTCTTACCTGTCTGTATCATCCGTACTCTTTCACACACACACTCTATCTCCCTCTCCCCCAACGCTGCAGGTGAACTTTAACGAGCCGTTGTCGATGCTGCAGCGCCTGACAGAGGATCTGGAGTACAGTGAGCTGCTGGATAAAGCGGCTCGTTGTGACAGCTCCCTGGAGCAGCTGTGTCTGGTTGCTGCCTTCTCCGTATCGTCATACTCAACCACCGTGCACCGCACCGCCAAGCCCTTCAACCCGCTACTGGGAGAGACATACGAGCTTGACCGCCTCAATGACTTTGGCTACCGGTCCATCTGCGAACAGGTCGCTCGGCTCACACACATACATGCTGCTGCCCCCTGCTGTCCATCCTTGTTTCTTTCTCTGTACTCCAGGTTTTTTTTTCTTGCTCTATTTTTTGTGTACTGCAGATCCATTCTAACTTTTTAATTTGTTCTTTAGTTCCTCTGTAATCCAGATCTTTTCTTTCTTTCCTCTTTTGCTTTTCTTTTCCTCTATAATCTAGATTCTTTCTTCCTTCTTTCCTTTTTTTCCCTCTTACCCAGATCCTTTCTTTCTTTCGTTCTTTGTACACCAGATCATTCCTTCCTTCTGTTCTCCAAATCATTTATTTATTCTCTCAATTTATGTTTTGTCTGATTTCATTAAGAGCTTGAAATATAAATTCAGATTTATCTTTTTCTTCCCTCCACATACTCCTTTCTTAACTTCTTTTTTGAATCTCTCACTTAATACATTTTGTCAGATTTTAAAATGACGTTGAAAAATAAATCCATACCTATCTTTCTTTTTGAATCTCTAACTCGGTGTGTTTTGTTTGGTTTCAATATTAGTGATTGGAATAGAAATTCAGTCCCTTTCTTTTCTTTCCACAACTCATTCTATCTAAAATTTATTGAACTGCCTTTTGAAGTTGCAATAAAACATACCGTGTGGATCAATATAACTATTGTGTGTTATCATGTGTTTTTTCATGTGTAATTTTGTGATAAATAAATACAATATCCAAATATAACATTGTGTGTTCTTGTCTGTCTGTAGGTAAGTCACCATCCTCCTGCCGCTGCCCATCATGTGATGTCACAGCGAGGCTGGACCCTGTGGCAGGAGATCACCATTGCCAGCAAGTTCCGCGGCAAATACCTGTCCATCATGCCCCTTGGTGAGAAGCCCTTCTGGGGGAAAATCCAGTAGCCACAAATTTATTTTATTGTTTGTTTTATTTAATTAGCTCAAATCTTAATTTTCTTAGTTTAGTACAATAGCTGTGAAGTTACTGTTTGGCAAAATAATGAACGTGTGAAGATTATTATATGAAACTGCATATCATTTGATTCATTTCTTTTTCACATTAGAAACAAAAAATACAGTATTCATTTCCAAAAACAAAATGAAAATACCAGTGAATCATTTTCCATTTATTCCTAAAATTCCATACTCATATTCCATTTTCCACACTTTTTCCATTTTCACACAAAACAACAACTAATTTGTTCATTCATTGGGTTTTGGAAATGAATACTGAAAAAACCCAGTGGATTTAATTGTGAAAAAGGAGTTTACAAATGATTCACACGTTCATAGTTTGCCTTCCTTGTCTGCTAAAGTTAGCCTCACAGCTTCAGTCCAGAACTACAGTAATTTGGACTAAAAATGCATCTTGTTTGATGGAATACATTTGGTGTAAGAGCAAAAATGCTTTATGTCTGCATGTCCACAATCTTACATCTTGGCTTCAACCAGAGCCGATTATGGGCCATCACTCTCACATGAGTCATTCTCAGGATGTGATGTGAGAGAAAATGGACAAGGTCAGGAAATGTGGGACTTCTGAAACACAGCACACCAGATTTGAAGCTGGACTGAACTTTAATTAGGGGGGAGTGACATTATGGCCTCATTAGTGCTGGCTATGTGCTGTGAGGTCAGCGGGGGTCATGCTCAGAGGGACCACTATGGAATGGGGTTGTCTTTTAGTGATGTTGAGATTCTTGAGCCTGGTTTGACACTAGAGATGAACTGATCAATCCAGTGATACCTTTACTGCTTTGGGTTGATACCAAGTGCTAATAGGATACTAGTGTTTTGTTTAAAAAAAAAAAAAAGCTCTTACTGTATGGAAGAGGGTGAGATTATTTATTGTGTGTAAGACATCAGGCTTTACTAAACATTGCTAAAATATATATGTTAAAATGTAAAAAATGAATCAAAGTGTGGCTCAAAAACTACCAAACCCTGGATTTAGAGCCATTACACCCCTAATAGTTACAGCAGTCTGATGCAGTTCTTCCCTCTTTATCTTGCTCTTTCTAGGTGCAATTCATCTGCAGTTCCATGCAAGTGGAAATCATTATGTGTGGCGTAAAGTGACGTCCACCGTGCACAACATCATTGTGGGCAAGCTGTGGATTGATCAGGTCTGTTCTGCTCAAACATACATAACGCAGTGTCAGGGTACTTTGTAGATAAATAGCATTTCACAACTAAAAAAAAAAAAATGACTGCCTTAATCAGTGATTTATGTATCCTCACATCCATCTCCCTCAGTAGACACAATGGAAATCTGTGCAGTATTTTTAGAAATGCAGACATAAATCGTTGTGTTCAGGTGAATCAGTTTGCTACATGCTTCCATGCAGCGCTGCGTTTGTTACACTTCTGCTCCACGGCATTTTCATTTAAATAACTGTACAGCAAACTTAGGCTCGTACTTTTATGACAGGGTTTGTTTTGTAATTGCTCACATTCCCCCTCACTCTTTCTCAGTCAGGAGACATTGACATTGTGAACCATAGAACCAAAGAGACCTGTCAGCTCAAGTTTTCCCCCTATAGCTACTTCTCCAGGGAAGTTCCACGCAAGGTAAGCTCACCACAAACATCACCACAACTCCTCTGAATTTAATTTCTGATCGCTCTTTTACCTGGTACTACTGGCCATGCCATTGTTATTGGCTGATAAGAGCTTACATTGCCGATAAATCTGTATCGGCAACTACCAGCCAATAAAAGACTGTTTAAAAAGAATGAAAGACACAGAAGCTGTTGTAACAAGGTCCCCCAGAGGACTAAAATTGCTTTATTAAAAAAAATAATTTATTTTGCTGTATATTTTGACTTTAAAAAATAACTTCTTCAGCTATCAAAATTGGCCTAAGTCTTACTCATATTGATTGGATTGATATTGATTTTAATCTTGCATGTTTGCTTGTTGTCAAGTACATCATCATAAAAACCTTACATATTACATGGACATATTAGAATTAAAAGGATCATAGACTGCTTGCATCCTGCTGTTGGTCCTAAATTCTCCCCCTTTGGTGTGGTCCTCTAGGTGACGGGTGTGGTGATGGACAGTGACAGTCAAGCGCACTACATCCTGTCAGGTACATGGGACGAGCGGATAGAGAGTGCTAAGATCGTCCAGAGCAGCCGGGGCAACAGTGGAGCTGAGGGCAAGCAGAAGACCGTCTACCAAACCCTGGCACCAAGACTGCTGTGGAAGAAATACCCACTACCGTATGGCACACACCACACTGCATCACACTGTCTAATCCAGTTAGCTGGTTTTAGCTGGTCCCTCTCTTAATCTGGTCCTTAAAGATAATGAAGATGTGCTTTTCTACCATTCAATTTTTAGTCTTGTTCCAAACCTTTTAAATCATTAACCAGATTTTAGCTTAAAAATGGTGTGACATATCAGCTATGGAGGGCTAATCAGCAACCCTTTGCCCACAACCCATTACAAATTTTCACCAATTTTCAATATTCTTTCACTGTTTAATTCAGAACTGAATTAGCAACAAAGTGATTACATTAAATGTGTAGCTACAATACCTTGTGAAATCCACAAATTGTTAGAATATGTCTGGAACAAAGCATGATTCCCAACATGCCTGACCAATGGCAGTGGTAACACTGGCAACGAAAAGGAAGTGTTTTGACTATCGTAACTTTCAAATGCTGAACTGGGTTGTTTATTGACATTTTATTGGTCATGTTATTATAAATCATGGAGATAATTGCAAAAAACATTTGTAGCTACACATTTAATATAAATCACATTGTTGCAAACATTTAATTCTGAATCCAACAGTGAAAGAAATTGTAAATTTCCCCAAATTTATGGGGAAAGGTACAGATGGCCCGTTTTGACTAACAAAGTAAATGCCAAACTGTCACCAGCAGCATGACCCCCTACACAACTCAGTCAATTTTAATTTAAATGCTGTGCTGTTTTTCTCTTGTCTCTCTCAGAGAGAATGCTGAGAATATGTACTACTTCTCATCGTTGGCTTTAACACTAAACGAGGAGGAGCCTGGCGTGAGTTTGACGGACAGTCGTCTGAGGCCGGACCAGCGCCTGATGGAGGAGGGTCGCTGGGACGAGGCCAACGTGGAGAAACAGAGGCTGGAGGAGAAACAAAGAGCAGCGAGGAGGAGGAGGGAGGCTGAAGCTTCAGATGCCATGGATGAAGGTGAGGAGAGTTAGACAGAGAGCTTTTTTTCTATTTGGACCTTTTGAACCAATAATTTGACATTCTATTTGGGTGTATTTTTGTTTGGTACATATTTAATCTTAACTAAATTATAAAATCAAACAATTGGTAAGGACCTAAATTATTGATTATGGATGGTTGGTTATTAGCCTCTTATGCTAATAAACTACAATTAAATTTGGCTTACAGTTTCACTTATTTGGGAGGCAGGGGTGGGGTTGATCTTATCGGTTTGATCTGTAATGTCAAGTTTCAAACATCAAACCAATATGGTCCAAAATGAGAGTGAAACTGTAAGCCAAATTTACATGTAGCTTTTACCATAAAAATATAGATAGTCCTACCTTTATCACTGATGGGTCCCTGCGCAAGAGCCTTAACCCATAGAAATTACAAATTTGAAAATGTAAGTCCCTCTGAACAGGAGCAGCTGAAAAATGACACAAATGTAAATGTGAACATTTGCCTGTGAAAGAGAGAGTTTCAAATCCGGCTCTATCCTACTGTCAGAACTACCTTTGGCAGATGCCCTTATCCAGAGCGACTTTCGTTTTCTCAATTTCAGGGACAACTTGGGGTTAAGGGTCCTGCTGAGGGACCCAGTAGTGGTAGTCTTCGAGGTGGGATTTAAACTCATGACCTCTTGGTCCGGAGGCAGGTATCCCAACCAACAGACCACCACTGTGGGGTCCCTGGGTAAGACATGCAAATCTAAGTTGCTCCAGGAAGATGGTCAGTGTAATTAGGAACAGTGAAAGATGTACTGAATAAGGGTGTCTGCAGAATGCTATAAATCCACACGGGTGGTGGTGGTCCAGTATGCAGGATACTCACCTCTGGACCAAGAGGTCATGGGTTCTAATCCTACCTCCAGCACTACCATCACTGGGTCCTTAGCCTTAACCCCAAGTTGCTCTAAAGGAAATAACAAATTTAATAATGGAAATGGAAGGCCCTCTGAATACGATCATCTAATACATGACAAACATAGTTGTAGTAGGGAACTTGTCTCTGAAAGAGAGGCCATAGATTCAATTCCAGCACTGTCAGAACTACATTTACATTTAGCACACGCTCTTATCCATAGTTTTCTTAATTTCAGGGACAGTTTTCATGGGGTTGGGGTCCTGCTGAGGGACGTAATGGTGGTAGCGCTGAATGTAGGAACTGAACCCATGACCTCTTGTTTCAGAGCCGAGTAGTCTAACCACTAGACCACCACTGTTGGGCCCCTGAGTAAGACATGCAAGTACTGTAACTCTATGTTGCTCCAGGGGGACTGCCAGTGTAATCAGAAACAATGAAAGACGTGGATAAGTGTGACTTCAAAATGCTATAATGTGCACAGGTGGTGGTGGTCAGGTTTTCAGGATACTCACCTCTTGAGCAAGAGGCTGTGGGTTCAAATCCTACCTACCTCAAGCAGTACCCTAACCACTGGTCCCTCAGCAAGACCCTAAACCCCAAGTTGCTCCAGGGAAATTACAACTTTGGAAATGGAAGTCCCTCTGAATAAGAGTGCCTTAATAAATGACACAAATATAAGTGTAAATATAGTTTTAGTAGGGCACTTGCAAATCCAGCTCTATCCTACTGTCAGAACTACACTTACATTTAGGGTATTTAGCAGACACTCTAATCTAGAGCAACTTTGTTCCGGAAATTAAGAAAACAAGTTTTCCCTGGAGCAACTTGAGGTTAAGGCTCTTGCTCCACTGGGTCCCTCAGCAAGACACTTTACCTCAAGTTGCTCCAGGGAGACTGTCAGTGTAATTAGAAATGATGTTCTGGATAACGGTGTCTGCAAAATGATATAAATCTACACAATTGGTCTTGGTCTAGTATGCGGGATACGCACCTCTGGACCAAGAGGTTGTGGGTTCAAATCCTACCTCCAGCACTACCACCATTGGGTTCCTCAGCAAGGCTGATGCAGCGAGACTGTCCCTGATTAAGGAATGGAAGTCTTGCTGTGCTGTAGTTGGATTTTTGCATTAATCAGACATCAGAACTAAATCTTAAAAATGGTGTAATGTGAACCCAGCATTATGATGACTAATCAGATAAAGTCCAGTCTTTCAGTGCTGTTAGAGGAGGGCAAATGTTTTTCAGACCTGTGAGCACGTCAAAGTGCAGGTGTTATGCCATACTAAAGAATTATTTGTTTGTTATTGTGCTACCGTGTATCTGTGAATAATTTACAAAGAAGTAGTGTAGAAGTGTATTAAGTCTTCACTTCTGACAGTGTGATTATGTGACGTGTCTTTCTTTTTCCTCCTGGTTGTCAGAGTGTGATGTTGACGCTGGTGAGTTTGGTACAAGCCTGCCTGGGACTTCCTTTTATATTGGTCTCTTCACACCACCGTGTGTGTGTGTGTGTTAGTGTATGTGTTACTTGCCTGGACTGTTTTTGGGGACAAATTTCAAATTTTACACGTGCAGACTGGGGATGAAAAATGACAGCCATGTTAATTTTTTTGCTAAGATATATTTTGTATTAAAATGAATTTGGGAAAACTAAAAGAGCAGAAGAGCTTTGTTCTCATCGTTGAGATTAAGGTTATGGTTTTAGGGGGAGCCATATGCTTACTTAGCTATACTCATCATTATGTCTATGAAATGTCCCCAAAACTATAGTGAAGTGAACGTGTGTGAGTGAAAGAAAGTCTTTGATTTACAGATCCAGAAGTGATCTGTAATGGTGATTTCACCATGTGTTCACTGTTCAGTCCACGCCTGGCTTTCCCCAGCTTTTCTGTGTGTGTGTGTGTGTGTGTGTGTAAGTAAGTACTCACACACTTTTCTCAAGTTACGGTCCAGTAAGAGGGTCACTCTGGTCCTACCGTCACTCACAACAGTCAGATACAGAATATAGCCTTTCAGCTGAATCACTGCAAAAATGAGATATTAGCAAGTGAAACACATTTTGAATTTATGGACTTATTTTTACATTTATTACTTTTTAATTTTCTCAAATTTATTTCAAACTATTTCAATACATGTCTTGGATTATGGATCTTAACATGTCTATTTGACTGGATTGGCATAAATAATAAGCACATATTTATTAGGGATGCACAATATGGGAATATAGACCAATGTTATAAGCCAATGTTTTTCATGCTTATATCTGCCGATGCGATAAATGAGGAGGACAGAGTTGGGCACGTAAAGACTAGATATTTTGACAAGATATTTTGCTAGCCAAAGTTCCACCGCACATGCAGAATTTTGCCACAAAAATAGCGTTGACATTTCTAACAGCGGCAAGTCAAGCGAGCGTGAAAGCAGACTTGCGCAAAGGCGGAGCACTTCGAGCGCACGTGCAGGCAGTGTTGAGCGCGTAAAGACAGAGCTTTTGCTTGTGAACGTTTCACTGCATGCTCAAAATAACGCTATACATTTTAAGACGGTAGGTGCGGATCGTCTAAAATAAGACCTTGGACTTTGACTAGTATAAGCAATAAATGCGTCATCAAAAATCGGCAAAAAAAAGCAATTATTAGCCAATTACGAAATCATTGTGCATCCCTAATATTTATGTATTTTGTACAAATGTCTAGAGATAGTTTTCATCTTGCAGTTTTTCAAAATCACAAAACAATGACAGACCTCTCTCATTTAAAAATGTTTTCACGTGCTATGATTCTTTTTGCTGTTCTGTATTTGGATGAATCCAGCCCTGAATGAGACAGATCTGTGTTCTAGCAGCATTACCTTCACTATGTACCTGCAATATTAAACATTTACATATACCAATCGGTTTTGTATGATTTGATGTTCAGGTCTGTTCTCAGATCAGGGCTAACCACATGTGTTTGTCTGCTGTGTCCAAACTGTGACATATTTTGTAACCAGGCTTGTACACAAGTCCCACAGTAAAAAGCTGATTATTTGAGATGAAAACTGATCACAGAATATTTGCACTAAAATGTTTTTTACATTAACCACCAGACTTAAAGGAACATCTAAATAACAATGGCTAATGTGGCTAACAATGGAGTAAAGTCAACAGGGCACACAAGTTAAATGCTGCATCATGCTAACAAGCCCTGCTGGCTTTTATTCATTGGACAAGATGTTCCTTTAGGTCAGGGGTGTCCAGTGTCGGTCCTAGAGGGCTGGTATCCTGGAAGATTTCTATCATACCTGATGACTCAATTCTGGTGAGCTTCTACTTGAGACAAGGTGTCAATCCGGTCTTGGAGCGCCGCCATGCTGTGTGGTTTCTGAAATAAAAGATTTCAAAATGTAAACCTTATCCTCTACCATTTCAAAAAAGAAGTGTATTCATGTGCACTTTTAGTATGTTTCTCATTTTAAAATAAGTAACTTTTTATGTCCCAAAACTTAGGTTTTACTTAATATTCATGGCTTAACAACTAGGATTCAGTAAGTATAAATGAGGGTATAAAAAAAGTACTGTCATAAACTAACAAATTAAAAAAGTGGGCTAAAATTGATTTTTCAGAGTATGCTTTCCGGAAACAAAAAGTGGGCTAAAATAAACAACTAGTGCTTATAGTATACACTGCTAACAGAGTTTCTCTGCGTACCATCAGCTTCATTCTTCAGACAGAACATAACAGTAGTGAATGAATACTGTGCTAAAAGTCCCATATTATGAAGAATTCACATTTTCTGTTCTTTGGACATCTATTTGGGTCTGTACTGCCTCTAACACACTGTAGGGTCGAAAAATGGTCAGTTGTGTTAGTATTAATTTACTGATGTTAGAAATTGTGTGGTTAAACGAACCGTGTAGACTGAAATAGAGGGGTAAAAAGCAGGTGAAAATAACTAATCTGAGAGGTATTTTCAGCAAACTGCTTCAGAGACATGTTTAGTGGAACTCATAGGCCTAGTTTAACTTGTTGAAAACAGGGTATAATATGGGACCTTTAATACACTTAAGGCACTGATGAGAGCAGGCAGGGTCTAGTTGTAGAATCATTAACCTCATTAATTAGTGTCCAATTACGTTTCACACTGCCACACATCAAGGCCACACTTAATGGCAGATAATTTAGGAGCACTGACTAGTTTTAGGAAGCGATCAGACATGAATGGAACAGCACTGAAGCAGCACACTGTGAAACACTGTAAGACGGATCGCCAAGACTAAAGAGTTTACTAAAGACAAACAAGGGAAAAGCTGTTCTCTTCTAAACTCCACACTGGCTACAGACAAAGCAGACAATATTGTGAAAAATTTACTTATTTCACCTGGATTTTTTTAAACAAGAAAAGTAATCATAAAACAATAAATTGTGTTTTCCCAGCAGTGCAGTACAAAATAAGACTTAGATGTGGACTACTCTTACAATTAAAAGTCTACTTTTAAAAAAGGTGGGACAAACATGGGCCCTTAAAGTACTGAAATAGTGGATTTACACGTATACTACTTGTACTCTAATATTAGTATACTTACTACATAAAGTGTACTTGGAAGATGTACTTGAACTTAGGTTTAATTCGTTAAATGAATTGTAAGTATACTTTTTTGGTCAGGGAAACCTCTGTTGTTAGGTTTCTATCCAAGGATCATTTTTGATGTCTAAATTATGCTTTAAGACATATTTCATAACTAAACATGCTTCTTTAGTTCTGTAGACCTTCATTTAGTCAAACTCTCCATTACTTTCCTTGCAGATCTGAGATCTCCCAGCAATCAAGCTTAGTAAATACTTCACAATAAACGCTTGGACACAAAACATGTCTTAAACAATCTGAAAATATGCATAAACGATGTAAAATGTTAGCTGGTCCTACAATAGGGTCAAACGTAAAACTCTGCAACACTGTGACACTCTAGGACCTGAGCAGCTCACTATGATGAAACGTTTACAACAGAGGCGAAATGCTGATTTTGGGGTGTTTGTGTTTTCTTGCAGGTCGTGATTATGAGGGCTACCAACCGCAGTGGTTCCACCAGAGGACGGACCCTCTGACCGGGGAAACGAACTTCGTGTACAAAGGAGGTTACTGGGAGGCTAAAGAGAGGCAGGACTGGAGCGTGTGTCCGGACATCTTTTGAGAGGGTTTTTGCCCAAATTCAGAGTCAGAGATTCAGAGGCAGAAAATGAAATGAAGAAAATTAAGGATGCAGTGAAGGCCTCCTTGATGGAGCCACAGAGGGCCGGGGACTCAAACCCCCACCTCAGAAGGATTACAGTAACCAGGACCGTGTGGAAGTCTGCGTGTGTATGTGTGTGTGAATGTGTTTGCACTCCTTGCACTTGGAATCAACACAGATCACATAAACTGGAAAGGAACAAAGTGAACTGGACATCTGGTCACATGCTGTGTGTATGTGTGTAAATGTGTCTAAATCTGCACATGCGGGCACATGTGTTAAAGAGAAGAAAGGGGCTTTCTTGCTAAACGCTGGCTAGACCCTCTTAAATCTTCCAAACCAAAATTAGGTGCTCACCTTTCAGAAAACACTCCCTCATTTTTGGATAATGAGGACATATCACCACCTCACTCCCCTCGCTCTCTCTCTCTCTTCCCTCACTCCTTCTTCTTATGGGAAGACCCAAAGACGTTCAAATATTAACAAAAAAATCCCTACTTATCACAGATGCATTATTTAGAGTGATAAATAAAGGTGTGCTGAGTTTATTCACTTGTGTAGGCTTACACTCCATATTTAGAACGTGCTTATCAATAATGTTGCATATAGTTTTTATGGAATTGTATTCAAAAAGATGGACAGCGAGTTCCTCCTCTCGTGAAATAACCTCCAATCGGACAAGCTGTATTTAACCTGTCAGGGAATACGGCTTAGGCTCTTCTTGTTCTAAGCAGCTATTGGATGCCCTGATTAATCCAATGAGCTTCAAGTATTCTATTAAATATTACTAAGAATGAAAATACTAACCAGTAAAAAGAAAGAAAATGAAGATATCATTAGATTGTGTGTGTGAGGCAGGCCACGCCGGTTTAGCAACAGCCCCGTTTTCATAGCTGATGTGATGTCTGTCTGATGAAATGCATATCAGAGCATAAACTCCTGATATTGTAGACGAGGCTACATGCTTCAAAGCCAGAATATTCAACAGCTATTTCTGAACAGTGCAGGAAATTTTAACATATCACCACAAGATGGCAGTAGAGCTCCTGTGACCATCATTAGGACGTCGTTAGTAAACGGCTGGTTTTTGAATTTTTGAAAAGAAAATGAATATTCTACCAACAGAAATGAAGCTGAAACAGTCCTGATGTGCTTTTGATGAGATTTAGGATCGCAAACTTGCATCAGCACATTGCAGAGCCAAATTACTGCAAATAAGAAAATACGAAAAGCATTTCAGCTGATCAGCTGAGAATTTTACCACTTTGAAACAATGAAGAATATGAACAATGAAGATATATGTTCTCCGGATGGTTTGCCTATCATTGTTAATATTCACAGGTCGAATCAAATTCTCTATTTGTGTCTTATCGCTTGACACCTGCAAGATGCGGTTTGTAAAATCTGCCATCTCTGGAAATGGTACCATAGACTCCGCAGTACACAGACTCCAGTTTCCACTTTGAAGTGTTAGCTATGTTTTCCAATTGCTGTCAAGAATGTAGAATTTAGACAGCAGGTATCACATCACCTGCCTGGACTCCTGTGTGACTATTTTGTGATAACTAAGAAGATAACCAGATCAATAATATGAAGATAATTAAATGAAGACAAGTGTAAGTAATGATGTTCCTCTATGCTGTTTTTGATCTCAACTGGACCTTTAAGGTACATAACAGAATGATGTAAATGTCAAATGTGTCTTATAATCCAAGATGAACTAGCTAGACAGAAGTTTTGATTTTTGACAAGCTTACGTGATTTTGATTTGAAAATTTAATATTTTTTATTAAAAGAGATTTGCTCACACTGTGGGAGGCATATTTCATATTTAACATTTTTTATGGTGAATAATAACAAATGATGTGTTCACGAATGTCTGAACAACTGTAAGCTGGAATGGAAAACTGGATTTCCACAGAGACTGCTAAAACATTTAGTCAAAGTGATACACATTTAATCAAGTTAGGATGAAAATGGTGCTTTTAAACAGAATTTAAAGTAGGGCTGAAAAAATTATTCAAATTATTCGATTTGGTTCTTTTCACTTACTAGAGCATGCTCTGCTTGTGTTTCACACAGGCACTTATTAGTGACACACAACATGTTCTGCAGCACGGTCAACACAAGACCTGATCCCTCTGTATGTGAAAGTAGTTGTGGGATATCTGTGCACAAAAACAAAAGTAAATGCGTAAAAGCGCATAAATGACATTTTTTGCGATGTAAACAAGCTGTGTGTGTCACTGTGTAGTGACTCGTTTACAGCACCATTACTTTCTAAAATGCTACAGTTCAGTCAAATCTTTCCCTTTATTACAGACAAAACTTATATTTTAGGTTATAGTACCATGCAGAAATAAAACTTCTTTATACTAGAATATCTAGAATAAAATCTTTTGATAACAGTTAATATATTTTCCCCCTACTGATTACTCTCTGTAGAATAGAAAAAAATATTTTCTGATTAATTGAAAATTAAGTTTGGGGTAATTCTGAGGACTCATTTTGGCCTAAGAAATGAGATACTTCTGGTATTTTTATCTGGCGAACTCCGTAACTGAATAAGATAATTTTATAATAATTTTACTTTATTTTAGTAATATTGTACTCTTGTCCAATGCAAGAGTAGTATTTGTCAACTTACTGTGTCAAATATGCACCGGACCGATAAGTAGCACCAGTAGGAGTAGTAGTACCGTTAAAGTCCTAACGATACCCAACCCTACCCAGAAGGCTGTTATATCATCATCACTGGAGCTACTGGGAAAGACACTATAAAACTAGCAAATATTTATGGTCCCAACACGGACTCTCCTTCTTTTTTCACTCATTATTCTCAGCATTATCTAATGTCCATGACTCACGTATTATACTAGGTGGTGGGTTCAACACAGTACTGAACCCACACATGTAATCTGTAATCACAAACCAAAAACCAAACATCCACCAACAAACCAAACCATTCCTCTTCCTTACTTAAACACTGTATGTCAAATTACGGACTAAGCAATATATGAAGACTGATGATGGGTGGTGCTTTAACAAATTACGAAAAGTTAAGGATTTTCTTAGTTATTTTGAACGAGTGGGCAACTTTCACCGAAAATAATGACAACCCTGAAGTATCAGCAGGCACACTATGGGAAACAACAAAAGCAGCCATGCAGGCAAAAATAATATCATACAACTCATGGAAGAAGAAAGAAGAACATTTTAAAGGATACAATCTACTAAAAGGGTGAGGAGATTGGACCACCTGGCTTCACAGTCTCCTACAGATTTAGTTAACAAGGAGCTCTTAAAGACCAAACATGAATTAAACAATCTAGGCCTACTTAATGGGAAAACTGAAGATATACTGTACATTACTACTGAAGCTTTGACATCAACATTTTGAATTTGGAAATAAAACAGGTAAATTTTTATCAAATCAACTAAAGCAACAAACTAAGAAATCCATCATTACTTCATTAATTAACAGACCCATCCAGTAATAAGAGACCTTTCTTCTTTAATTCTACAAAAGTCCCAACACTCCAATGAAAAGGTCGCTTCCATGAATGTTGACAGTCTTCCGAAGAGTGTCTCCCTACACAATCTAACCCAAATTCAATCAGAAAACCTTGAAAACTCTGTCTCTCTATCCACATGAAATCTCCAGAGCACTTCATCTTATGCCCAACAATAAATGACCTGGACCAGAAGGTTACCCTGTAGAATTGTATAAACAATTTTGGCCTCTCCTTTCATCACTGTTTTTCAAAGTCATATCTGAAACCAAAATTAAGCCTTGCCCCACCACATGAATACTGCCTATGTTAAACTTATCTTAAAACCAAATAAAGATCCCCCTCACCTCGCTAGTTATCGACCCCTAAAATTAAGGCCTAAAAAAAGGTTTGGTTCCTGTTGGTTGTCAGTTGAGGTCATGGGTCGGTAGGGATTTTTTTTCGCCCAGTGAGGGATGGGAAATTTATTTTATTTTTTATTTTCCTTTACAGCAGTGATGTTATTTTTTCATAACATAGCCTATCTGTACTACATGTACTCTACTAGCTTGCACACACACACACACACACACACACACAGAACTCACCACCACAAACTTCTCTCCACGACCCCAGTCACTCCATCCACAGGTTGGTTCTCATCCCTCAACAGTGCAGTCATTCTACTGGAGAAAAAAAAACTCTCCACGCTTCAAAATATAAGAAATATGGTGGACTTGGAGACTGAAATTTCAGTCTTTCTTCTCACATCACTATACATTTACCACTCGACAACAGATACCATTATACCATGGCTGGAAACTGAAAATAATTTAACGCAAGGGCAGAATATCATAAATATATTCACACCTTCTACAAAAGTAACACCATCAACTCCACACTAAGTGCCTGGTGGAAAACAAATGAGATTCTCATCAAAACTTTTCACAATTCTCTAAAACAATACCATGTTTTTAATTAGTTTAAAAAAAAAAAACATTGTTTTTTTTTAGCCTGGATAGAATCTGGGACAGTTACTCAAGGATGGCCTGCTCAAAA
Source organism: Distichodus sexfasciatus (assembly GCA_032718565.1). NCBI lineage: Eukaryota > Metazoa > Chordata > Actinopteri > Characiformes > Distichodontidae > Distichodus > Distichodus sexfasciatus. Next base: position 2,170,933 of record JAVGVS010000044.1, read on the forward strand.
CCTTCGACCACATCCAGAAAAAGTATAACACATCCAATAACTGCCATTTTCTGTACATTCAATCAAGGTAAGTCATAAAGAAAACCATAAGCCTTAAAGAGATTAACAACCATTCCTCTTCCATTTAATTAAACCTACAATTACTCAAGCCAAAGAAAATGTTCTCAAATCTACAAACTACCTTTAACCAATAATAAAACATCAATCCTCACAGACAAACGGTCAGCAGATATAAACAACCTCTCATTGGACTTCAACTGGACAAACATAACAATATCTTCTCTATGACATCCAACTCCAAAATCCAATTAGACTACTGCCCCATCACTGCAATTTAATTTCAAGTGAAAAAAGCAAATGAGGCCATTGGGTTATGGTGGAACGATCATTTCCCCTTGCTCAATAAAATAAATACCAAATAACCTAAAACAATATACAGCAATATACATGCGTTAACTGCTTTTCAAATTGTCCTGTCTTCAAACGACGATTTTCATTAAAGAACCAGTAAGGCCGAAATAATATCGGTACTAAGTTAAAGGCTAAATGACAGAGCAAAGCTGAAAAAACGAGAGAGTTGATCGATTAGAGCAGATAGTTTGCTGACTTACATTTTACCACGCATTACACCACCGCTATAACTCACATCTGAGCTAGCTCATACGGATTAGCTGCGTGTTCTCATGCATTCACTAATCATGTGGAGTTCTTTACAGCAGGTTAAACATGCACATGTCATATTTTACAGTTTATGATAACACAAAACAGGTAAATTTATACTTGGTGGTTCAATAACAGCCGCCAGTACGGTGGCCCCTAGAGACAAAACACGAACAAAAGAAAAAGCAGAAACAAAATGAAAATGCGCTGCAAATTAAAAAACGCAAACAAAAGAAAAAGCAGAAACAAAATAAAAATGCACTGCAAAAGAAAAAGCAGAAACAAAATGAAAATACGCAGCAAGTAGACGATCCCAAACCGGAAGTGCTCCACGACGCTAGGGGGCGCGGTGCGCTCATGAGCAACAGTTGAGCCGAAATCGGCACCCCTGCCGCGAGAAGCACCCCCGACGCGGGCGCGCGCATTTGATGACGCCAGCCTTTATACGAGCTACAGTCCATAAACATTAACGTTCAGTTCATTCCTAAACTCTGTTCACGCCAATGAGATGAGGGCAAAATTACTCATATTCTTAAAAATAAAAAACCTTACACAAACCTGTACAAATTAACGTTTCATTAAAAAAACAATGAACAAAAACGCAAATTGTGTCGTATTTTTCATAAAGCTTTGAAATAAATATTTTACCAGTATTATATGCACAATCTAATTAGCTATTTCATTCCACGAAACTGCACACATTTACCTGGTTAGTGTAATGGATTATTGTTTAAGGCCATGCTGTACCGAAATCATGACTAAAAATTCAAGGATCTATTCTGGTAGGAAGTAGCATTTTGTGTTATACATAAACATGTTATAGCAAGCAACACCTTTCACATGTTTAGGGTCATTAAAATGTCACTCGTTTGAAAAACATTAAACTGAATCTAGAGAGGCCTATTATGAACAACACTCACTAATAAAACTTGCTTACTAATGTCACTTGAAAAATAAAAAATATGCCTGATCTTTTAAAAATCTAAAATATGACAACCTAAAATAATATCTCAGGACTAAACCACCTCAAACATATTTAAAGGGAGGTTTTTGCAACAGATCACCTGCCAGGAAATGTTCTCCCTTCTAACCCTGCACATGATGCTGTTACATTCATAACACCAGTTATACATAACAGTCCAAGACGTATAACATCCAAAATATGTTTGGACTGAAACCAGGGGGTGAAGGGTTTTTACTCTGGCATATATATATATATATATATATATATATATATATATATATATATATATATATATATATATATATATATGTATGTATGTATGTATGTATGTATATATATATATATATATATATATATATATATATATATATATATATATACATACATACATACATACATACATACATATATATATATATACAGTTGTAAGAAAAGTATGAAACTTTGGAATATAAGTGGATTTCTGCAATAAATTGGTCAGAAATGTGATCTGATCTTTCTCTTAGTAGACAAACAGTCTGTTTAAACTAATACCACAATAAATCATTATATGTTTTCCTTCAACAACACAATTCACATGTAAACATTCACAGTGCAGGTGGGAAAAGTATGTGAATTTTTAATTTAATAACTGGGTGACCCCTCCTTGCAGCAATAACTCAACCAAATGTTTTGGTAGTTATGGATCAGACCTGTACAATGGTCAGGAGTAATTTTCTGGTGGTGATCTGCAAAAAAACCTCCTCTAAATATGCTTGAGGTGGTTTTAGTCCTGAGATATTATTTTAGGTTATAATATTTTAGGATTTTAGATCCAGGCATATTTTTTTATTTTTCGCGACATTAGTAAGCGCTGATTTTATTAGTGAGTGTTGTTCATAATAGGCCTCTAGATTCAGTTTAATGTTTTTTCAAACAGTGACATTTTAATGACCCCTAAACATGTGAAAGGTGTTGCTTATAACATATGTTTATGCATAACACAAATGCTACTTCCTACCAGAATAGATCCTTGAATTTTAGTCATGATTTTCAGTAAGTACAGCATGGCCTTAAACAATCCATTACACTCCAGCCAGGTTGCTCATGAGCTCATCATACTTCTAGCGCCGTGGAACACTTCCGGTTTGGGATCGTCTACTTGCCGCGCATTTTCATTTTGTTTCTGCTTTTTCTTTTGTTTGCGTTTTTTAATTTGCATCGTGTTTTCATTTTGTTTCTGCTTTTTCTTTTGTATGTCTTTTTTACTTTTTACAACTTCCGGCGGCGCTTACCTAGCAGGCAGCGGCTAAAAGTGCTCCAGGGAATTCAGTGTTTTATACTGATTCTAATCGCTTTTGTCTAATTTCTTCCGGTGCTTTTGTTTGTGATCAAGCACGACAAGCAGACACCTACAACAGACACGCTACCCTGCTCGAAATCGAAGAAATGCACAATTCCTCCGCCAAATCTGCCGTCGGAGACGCTACGGAGCCTGGGCGAGGCAACGAGGCGCAGCTGGCCGAAACGGGAAGCGCTGTTCCTGAAACAGAAGGGGCAGCGTGCAGGCTTTTAGCACGAGGTTGCGCTAACCCGGCCCGACCGGCACTTCCATCTGTCCTGCTCTCCAACGTCCGGGCCACTGGACAATAAAATGACCATTCAGGCTCCAGCACAAAAGCCAGCGTGAGGTGTAAAGAACTGCTGCGTTTTTTATCTTCACGGAACGCGGCTGAACGCGACATCGCGACTCGCTATCCAGCCAAGCCGGCCAGCATGCTATCGGGCCGACAGAGAAGCCTCTTTGTCCGTAAGAGCCGGAGGCGGTTGTGCGCCTTCATTAACAAACTCTGGTGCGCTTAACTTCATGAAGTGAGTCGCCACTGCTCACCACAGATAGAGTTTCGCCATAAAGTGCCGCCTGTTCTACCTGCCGAGAGAATTCTCCGTGGTGCTAATTGTAGCCATGTACCTGCCGCCTAGCGCTAATGCTAACCTGGCGCCAGTCGAACTGTACGAGGCTACCAACAAGCTCCAGACCGCCGCGACCCGGACGGATTTCTCATCACGTTTGCCACTTCAACCACGGAATTTTAGTCGCCTCCCAAATTCCATCAACATGTGGACTTTGCTACTTAGGGGAGAACTGCCGGATAAAGTTTACGCACCAACGCGGCGTGGTGCCTACAAAGCAGCAGAAAAGCGCCCACACATCGCTCTTTCAGGACCACGCTACAGTGATGCTGCTGCTCACATACCAACACTGCTGAAACACACAAGACTCAAGCAGAAGACCATCAGAGTCTGGCCCAGTGGAGCTGTCTCAGCACCCAGGACTGCTTTTGAGGTGCTTGACTGAATGTTTTTAAAGAGGCGGCGACGATCACTGCTGCGTTAACCTGACGAGTTTGCAGAATCTGTGACTTGCTACATCTCCAAGTGCATAGGAGGATGTTACCGCCCTGAAGAACATCACCACTAGAGCCAACGAGAAGTCCTGGTTCACAGCACAGGTGCGTGCGCTGCTGAGAGAGAGAGATGCTGCTTTCCGGTCCGGGAGTAAAGCTGCCCTCAGAACAGCCAGGGCTAACCTCTCGCTCTATCCATCAAGCAAAGCGAGCGACGCAAAAAAGATCCAGGAACCATTTCAATAACACAAAAGACTCTCGCAGGCTATGCAGAAAGGGCATCCAGGCTGTCACCCAATATAAGCCAGCACCAAGCAGCTGTGAGGGGGATGCTATACTCCCTGAGGAACTGAACAAGTTCTACGCACGGTTTGATGCACTGAACAACACGCAGATTCCATTTAAAAGCAACGCCCCATCACCGACCAGACCATCTCTTCGCCTGCAGCTGGACGGAGGAGAACCTTTCGCCAAGGTCAACCTCCGCCGGTGCTGCTGGTCCAGACAACATTCCAGTCAAAGCTGGAGAGACTGCGCTGACCAGCTAGCCGCAGGTGTTCACGGACATCTTCAACACTTCGCTGAGCTTGTGATGATCGCCCCAGCGTGAAGCCTAAGTCCACCACCATCATCCCAGCGAAGAAATCTTCGCCTTGCCTGAATGACTACCGCCCATCGCTTCTGACCCCATCACCTTATAGGGGCGCTCTTGAGATTTGCGGTAACAGGTGAAAGGCAACCTCCCCACCACTGGACCTCTGCAGTTTGCCTATCGCACAAAACAGGTCGATTGGAGGACGCCGACATCCACTGCACTTCACCTTCCCTCTCACACTTGGACAATAAAGACTCTTATGTTAGATTGCTGTTCATAGACTTTAGTTCAGCATTCAACACCATCATCCCCAAAGACTGTGTATGAAACTGGAGCAAGCTGCTGGGACTGGAGCACCTCACTCTGTAACTGGATTCTGGATTTCTGTCAGAGAGACCCCCAGTCCGTCCGCTGAATCGGCGACAACATTTCCAGCACCATCAGGCTGAGTACCGGAGGCCCCTCAGGCCGCGCTCTCAGCCCACTTTTTGTTCACACCTGACTCACGACTGCACCCCACAGCTCAAACCACATCAATCACCCGCTGATGATGTTTGACTGCGTAGGGGCTCTATCAGCAACAACGATGAGTCGGGCGATAGAGATGAGGTTCAGCAGCTGGCTGCCTGGTGCAGTGAGAACAACCTGTCGCTGAATGTAGACAAAACCAGGGAAATGATCGTCGACTTCCAGGAGAACTCGCTTCCACCCACACACCACTCAGCATCCACGGCTCCACGGTTGAGACTGTAAAACACTCAAGTTCCTGGGAGTTCACATCTCAGACGATCTCACCTGACCACCAACACCAATTTCCACCACCAAAGGCCCAGCAGCTTTCCACTTCCTGAGACGTGCTGAAGTGCCAACCTGCCCCTCCCACCTCTTACCGCGAGATTCTACAGGGGCACCATAGAGAGCGTCCTGACCAGCTGCATCTCTGCCTGGTTCGGTAACAGTGCTGTTGCCGATATCAGGCGGCTTCAAAGGGTGGTCAAAACAGCTGGCAACATCATCGAGCGCCTTCTTCCGCCGCTGCAGGACATCTTCACAAGCGCATTCCAAGGGCCTCCTTGCATCGTGCTCGACCCCACACCCTTCACACAGACTGTTCACACTCTTCCATCTGGCAGACGCTTTCAGAAAGATCATCAGGTCTCGATCCTCCAGGATGCGTGATAGCTTCTTCCCCACAAGCCATCAGACTTTTTGAACTCACCCTGCCATCACATCTTCCCCACACACACACCTGGACTGTGAAGAAACTGTTTCTGTTGTACCACTGCACTTACTGCACCTTACTTTGCCACACCCACTCGTCACTTTGATGCACAATAACTACTGGTATGACACTGCAGTAATTGCTGCCACTTTTGCACAAACATTGGTATGCTGCTTTACTTAATGTTTGCACATACATCGACATTGTGGCCACATAAATAGCCGAATATAGTATCTGTATATTATAACCTTCTACCTCCTGCACATCCAATGTAAAATGTCAATTTGCACCTGTTTAAATGTTTGCGTATTTGCACATATATACTCGAACATTGTACTTTTGAAAATAGTCCGGATAGTAGTATCTGTCTATTATAACTCTACCTCTTGCACACTCAGTGTAAATGTCAATTTCAACCTGTTAAGAATACTGCATCCTGGACTTGACAAACATGTTTAGCTCTATGTCTGTCTTCCCTGTCTAGTCTAAAATGTATATTGTATATTGTCTGGTTTAAAATGTATATTGTTTAATGTAATATTTTAGTATTTCTACTTATTTATTGTTTATTCCATAAAAGCTCTAGTCGTACACTGCTCATTTATTCTCTGTTCTACTGTTCTTTGGTTTGTTGCACTGGAAATAAACCTGGAGCCATTGCCTCGCTCTCTATGTATCTGTACAGTATATAGCAGAGATGACAATAAAGTTGACTTTGACTTCAATTAATTTGCATGCATTTTTTATTTTAGTTTCGCTTTTGTATGTCTTTTTTTTTTTTTTAACTTGCAGCGATTTTCATTTTGTTTCTGCTTTTTCTTTTTGTAGTCTTTTAACTTGCAGCCATTTTCATTTGTTTCTGCTTTTTTCTTTTGTATGTCTTTTTTTTTTAATTTGCAGCTCATTTTTTATTTTGTTTCTGCTTTTTTCTTTTGTATGTCTTTTAATTTGCAGCGCATTTTTATTTTGTTTCTGCTATTCTTTGAATGTCTTTTTTTTTTTTTACTTGCAGCGCATTTTCTTTTTGTTTCGCTTTTTCTTTTGTATGTCTTTTTTTTTAACTTACAGCGCATTTCTCATTTTTGTTTCTGCTTTTTCTTTGTATGTCTTTCTTTCAATTTGCAGCTTTATTTTTCATTTTGTTTCTGCTTTTCTTTTGTTCGTGTTTTCAATGGGCCACCGCACGCCGGGCGTATAAGGGAATGGGAGATATTAGGAAACCGCCGCACTTAGGCATAGCGACACTTAGCTTAATCCTGTCTACATCTGTTAAAGTTAGGCTATCGACGCCATGAGTGGGCAGGGCCAGTATATAGATCTGGGCAGGACTATGCTAAACATAACCTCTAAGGAATCATGGTTCAATTACGGGTACTGGGGGGTTCAGTGAATTCAGTGGTTTTCCACATCTTTTCTGACACAATTTTCTGGCACATTTCACTTTACCAAACCAAGGACGGTTTTCAATTTCCATAATGTCTTTAATATATTCTTTTACTGGATAAACAATGAAATAAGGAAACACTTCCATCACTTATATGTTTACTTTATGGGTCAAATGATGTTCATGGGTCATCATGGAAAATCCATTTATAGTGTTAATAACTACCAAAAAATCACCTTGATGAGTAATTAAAAAAAAAAAATACAGAAAATGTTCACTTCATTTATAATAGACAGATACTATATCCGGACTATTTCAAAGTACAATGTCTGTATATGTGCAACACGCAAACATTTAAACAGGTGCAAATTGACATTTTACATTGGATGTGCAGGAGGTAGAAGGTTATAATATACAGATACTATATTCGGCTATTTATGTGTACAATGTCCGTGTATAGTAAACATTCGCGAAGCAGCATATAATGTTTGTAAAAGTGGCAGCAGTGCAGTGTCATACCAGTAGTTATTGTGCATCAAAAGTGACGGTGGTGTGGAAGTATAGCAGTAAAGTGCAGTGGTGCAACAGAAACAGTTTCTTCCACAGTCCAGTGTGTGTGGGGAAGTGTGATGGTGGCGAGTTCAAAAGTCTGATGGCTTGTGGAAGAAGCTATCACGCATCCTGGAGTGATCGAGACCTGATGCTGCTAAAAGCGTCTGCCAGATGGAAGGAGTGTGAACAGTCTGTGTTCATTTCACTTTACCAAACCAAGGACGGTTTTCACCTTACAAGGTCTTTAATATATCTCTTTACTGGATAAAACAATGAAATAAGGAAACACACTCATCACTTATATATGTTTACTTTTATGTCAAATGATGTTCATGGGTCATCATGGAAAATCCATTTATAGTGTTAATAACTACCAAAAAATCACCTTGATGAGTAATTAAAAAAAAATACAGAAAATGGACATGTTAGCATCGTGGTGCGATTACAGATGTGTTCGCATCAGAGGTGGACAAAGTAGCTAACTTCATTACTTAAGTGAAAGTACAACAGATACCACGAATCAAATGTTACTCCAATACAAGTGAAAGTCGTACAGCTAAATTTACTTTAAGTTAAAGTACTGAAGTAAAATACTTAACTACATCTTCTTTCACCACATTATTGCATTATTGCCACAACACTTACAATACCTAATGCCTCTGACTAGCTCGTACAATCTGTAGAATAAGGAACTGGTGGAATGTTAGAGAATGAAACACAACCCAACTTAATCAGGAGGACAGTGCAATAGCTGTAAATGCAGCTCAGAACATCAAATTAACATTCCAACCTGCTTAAAACCCAGCTCTACACCTCTAGCTTCTTGACTTTCCAAACAGCAACAATGTTTTAATCAAGACAGAAAACAGCAGAACTGTCTGAACTTGGTTTTATATTTACAGTCTACAGGTGTGACGCAACCCTGCTGATTACTAATAGACTGTCAGCTGCCAAACAACCAATCACATTTTAGAAAAGGGGGAATAACATCCACTTTATCCACAGGTTTGAAAGTAACGAGTAACGAGAACCTTGATAGAAATGTAGTGAAGTAAAAAGTATGGTATTTGTCTTTCAAATGTAAGGAAGTGAAAGTCGCAAGTTTCCAAGAAAAATACCACTCAAGTAAAGTACAGATACTCAAAATCTCTACTTAAGTACAGTACTCAAGTAAATGTACTTAGTTACTGTCCACCTCTGGTTCGCATACAGGGTATGTTTAAAATGAAACTCGAGGCATCTCAAGCGAATTTCTCCCCGTGAAAACTGTATATGCATAATTCAGGAAACAGCTTATTTTCTCCATTAAAACTTAATGTTGTAAATTAAGAAAAGGCTTACCGCATTAATTCAGAAAACATAGCAAATAATACAAATTAGAATCATAATGAAAATGTGTTTTAATAACGTCTTTATCTGTAAACAGTACGGTCGACTAAAACATCTTTTGTCATTTTTTCACAGCACGCTTTCTTTCTTCCGCCTATAGGTTCCGCAAACAATTAAATTTACTACTAGAACCGTGTACAGTTCAGGTGCTATACTTCTCACTTTTGTCCAGTGCAAGCAAGCATAAATGAAAAGTAAAGGTTAACTGGACAACTCCTCTGGTAAACTCCTTGCACATATCGCCCTCTTATGGCCTTGTAAACAAGCACACCATCAGAATCGCAAGATTTCATATTCGGCGCTTCCAAACGTTTTCATTGTCTAAGTGTTTATTAGTAACTCCATGTGAACACAGACAGCCAAAACTACCCTCTAAACACAAATATTCAGCACCTCTAGAACCACTAACGACAACATTACAAACCAAATTATCCGCACAGTACGTTTTAAGGTACGCTTCATTGCTGCGCAAGTGTTTGCATGTTTGTTGGTTAGATTGTTAAACAAAAAAACCCGCTTAATTACCTTGTGTTATGCAAATCTGTATCCACACGCACCTCGGCGTTTAGAGCACGCTGTTGTCTTCCTTTGCCCACACACCTGTCTTCCAGACGCCAAGAGCTAGTACGGAATCCCAAAAAGGCCAAAAAGTCCAGAACAGAAAAACAATGGCTAAAAAGATCATTTATGTTAGGTTACAAATGGACAAGTGTGCCCATTTGGATTTAATCTATTTAACACAAATACATAAATGCACTTGATAGCCAAATCCACTTTAATAATCGAAATATGTTGACTTATTACTTAAGAGATTAAACAATAAATCAAATTCCGTATCGTTGTCCCGAAAAAAACGGTGAGTGGATTTTAGCATTGTCCAGTAAAAGCTAACACGTTATCCAAACATAATTATTATAACAATGTATTCGTCACGTTAAGAAAAAAAAGTGTGTGTGTGTGTGTGAGAGAGAGATCACAACAAACCTTCATTTATGAGAAGAGTATTGTCAGTCCTGTAAGAGGCGCTACTTTTAATCTCATAATTTCGACTTTTAATCTCATAATTTCGACTTTTTATCTCATAATTATGACTTTTTATCGCGTAATTTCGACTTTTTTGCGTTCGGATTTTTTTTCTCTTTTAGTGGCGGAAATGGGCTTCCATACTATTGCACTTCAATCTTCTTCTTCTTCGAGCAACAAAAGTACATTCACACGAACGCCCACGACAGAATTTCAACTAATTGAAAATCTTCACAACGTGAATATACAATATTTATTATACAATAATTGTTTTATACAATAATTTTATTTATTTAAGTTCTGCTTTTCGTCACTAAATAAAGTTAATCAGAAACAACTGTTTCTGATTTCCAAGACAAGATATGTATTTTTAATAATAATAACTTCAATAAGATAAACTTGAGCCTGTAATATACTGCTTTGCAGTATATAGTAAATGGTAAAACCAGGACAAACTCGGATATCTGTAATAAAAAATAACGTCTTAACATTGATAATATCTAGTATCTTTCATTCATAAGAATATATGATGTTTCATTTTGATCTATTTGGTCCAGTCCATGATGCATTTTTACAAATGCAAATTAAATACTGTCCTTTAACTATTTTGCTGAATAACCTTTATAAGCCTATAAGAATAGTTTTAGCTGTTCATTGTTCATTAGCCAACCTAATGAACCAAGCCATTTTCAGCACTCATATGATAGATCAGTAAAGTCTTTGCCGGCTTATGATGCATTTTTCTAGCAGGATCTTTATTGAGAGGGGATAATATGAAGATGAAAACAATGATGACATTTATAATAGACTCAGCAATTGTTTGTTAATTTTCATTTTATTACATAAACTTTAAGCTCACATTTTGTATGTGCTACTTTTATTATAAGTGACTTAACATCTTTATGAGCCAAACTCAACCTTACATGTGCTTTCTTGGTCAATGAGAGTCAACAAGAAAATATTACTGATACGGCATTGGCAGCAATCAAAGAGAGGACAACAAGAAAAAGTTCATAATGACAGGCTTCAGACTGGAGGTCATGAGGTCATGTAATGAATGTAATAGATTCATTTTCTTTATGATTGACTCAAGCACCAATTAGCAATTTTTCACCCCACATGGCCTTATGAAAACATTGCTGACCACATTAACGCTAATACAGACCAGACAGTGTCCATAAAGTTTATGGCTTTTAAAGTTGTCTGCAGTATCTGTTCTCACAGTAAAGTTTCATAAAGATCAGCTGTGATGCTTCATGTTTACAGTAAAAGTCAGTATCCAGTTACACAAAATAACATTTACTTAGGAAAATCCTTTAAAAGTGTGTTGCCTGAAGCATTTTACATGCTTTCTTGTGTAAGGAAAAAAACATGTACAGTTCAGTGCTGTGCATTTATCTCTTTTCATCAATATTGCTTTTAACTTAATTTCAGTTTCAAGTCTAATGATGATGCTTATTTTAATGTTGACCTGAGTCCCGTAGCCCTCAGAAACTGCCACCACACTGGGTGGAAGAAAGATTTCTCCTGGGACAATCTGGGAATTAAGTGGATTGTAACTAGAGCATTTAGTAGCAATAAGTGGCAATAAATGCAAATCAAATAATCCCCAAATATACAAAAAAGATCTATGAAAAATTAAAATGAAGAATACTTTTCTTGAAGTATTACATTTTTCAGTGTGGAAAAACTAATTCACACTGGGCTTTTCTAATTTTCTAATTTTACAAATAACACATGGGACAATTAGGGATGAATATACACTTCAGATAAAATGCTGAAGTATGTGAGCAAGAAATTATTTAGGAAAACACTTGCAGCACTTGAGGCCTTTTGGTCCAACCCACTTAGCTTTAACACAGGCTTTTCTTAAATAAAATGTGAGGCTCTTTCCTGGAACCAGGCACAGAAGTTAGACTGTATGATACTTTTTTCTTCACTACCAGTTAAGGATCTCCCTCACATGACCCCAAAGTTTTGTGATCCACAAGTTGACCCCTAAGTCCGTCAGGTACTGCAGCTCTGGGGTCAGCATCTTTCTGCACAGTTTCCTATGCGCTTTGTCCACATTCTTTTTCAGATTGTATCCCATAATAGATTTCTCACCTATGGGTTGCCAGGGTTTCATGGCGGTCTCGTGGATGCTCCCAGCATCCACTGCATGGCCGCCTTCGATGCAGATGGTGGCCATTTCCAAGTTCCTACGTCGAAGTTCAGCAACGTCTTTAGCCATCTGCTCCTGGCCATACGCTTCCACTTTGGCCCAGAAGGTGGCGTTAAAATGTCGGTACAGCTTCCAGTCGACAGCGTTCCACTCCAGCGCCTTGGCTCGAAGTTCGGGAGTCAGCTTGGAGACAGTGGAGCCCTTGCGAGCGTTGAGCTTGAAAAACAGTAGGTCCTCCATGTCCCAGCAAAGGGCGTCCTTGAGCAGAATGAGGGATTCCTCAAAATGCTCAACCATCATCACCAGCTGGAAGCGTTGTTCAATTGTTCGGATGCCCTCGTCCACCTTCGGGTTGTCTACCTGTAAATTGTTATCCTGCCCGAAGTCGAAAAAGAGCAAGTTCTTGAGGTAGAAGGAGTTAAAACCCTCTGGGTCGTAATAAAGCTCTGGGTCTCTCAGAAACTCTACCAGTTTATCATCACCGGAGATCTTCCAGGTGAAGGGCACAAGGCGGCCGAAATAGTGGAAGGAAGACTCGAAAAGCTCGGCCGGGTCACGCAAAATAGTGATGTAGGCCGCATCCGTGGGCAGTACTTTGGCCACCTCAGCTTCGTTGAAACGCATGTGGTTGCACATGATATTGAAGCACATACCAGGCCGGTAGTCTTTCACCTGGGAGCGATGGAACGGAGAGGGGTACGAGAAGTCATTCCGGCTATTTGGGAAGGCAAACTTGAGTTTGTGCTTCTCTCCGAACCGGAACAGCATGTTCAAGATGGTGCTACTGGCCGTTTTGTGGGTTTTCATGAACATAATGTCCACCTTAGGTTTGCAGCCTCCTTGCCCTGGTCCCGAAGCATGGCGGTTGTCACCGTTGTTGGAGGCGGCTACGGAGTGACTGTAGGACGGGCGGTGGGCACATGAATACGGCACAGGAACCCTAAGGAGGAAGAGTTACGTCGCTTAATTAAATCACATGTTTACAAAAATGATCAAGCACAAACCTAAGTGTGAATGTCAGCAAAACTTTGATCTGCCATAACGGCAAAAATTCTAAATATGATCTGAACTTTGAGTCCAAGAAATGCTGGGGTTTAACCAGACGGACAATTTCTGGGGGAATTGTGTGCTGAAAAAAGTGATGGAATATTTAAGAAGGAGATTTATAGTAAACTAGCTGAAAATTTGGAAAAAGAAGGTGGGGGTGAACAGGGTAAACAGGAGAAATAAACACAGCAGGTTGAGATATTTCCCCAAAAATGACAATGTGGCAGTTTCCCCATAACATGAGGCAAAACAAATAAAAAGGAGAAATAAGGTAAAACAATGATGGCTAAAGGCAAGGAATGTGACCAATTCCCATTTGAAGTCTTTGGGGAAAATAGTTCACACTTTGTGACCTCATCTGAAGGGAAAGAAGGCAGAGCAATAGGGGATGCACACCTCCTCAGTGAGCTGAAAATCTGCCACGAATGGTGTCTCTCCAACAAAATCTACTTCCCCTTCTCAGTCCCAATTATTTAGGAATATAATCTGTATATGTGGTGAAGTTCCAAATTTTTCCAATTTACCCCCATATGCATAACTGCTTCACTAGCCCCTGAAAGAGAAGTAATGGTCCGACTCACTCCGGCAGGCTGAGCTGCACTTCTGGAGCTGAAAGGCAGTATAGGAGAATCATGCCGCTGGTCAGGAGCGTCCCCAGGACCAGGCCCTTACACACCGACCTCCATGTCTTGCCCTGCTTCCCCGCCATGATACCTGCAACACAGCAAACAGCCAGAGATGAATAGTGTGATAGAAATTTTATATGATCAAACTCACTTCTATTAGAAATGACTTGGGGGAGACGTTTTTGCCAACAGACTTGAGAACTGATGTAAAGAATTCTGTCCCAGTGGAGAAGAGTTGAGAAAGGTCCTCATCCTCATCCTGGGATTGCAAGCACAAATGTCTCAACTGTGGCGCTAACGACCATTGGCACAGAGAATGCCCGCAAGGTGACGATTACCGGCCACAACAGCAAGAAGGCGGTCACCCTCAACACCAACCATGGATGAACATCAGCGCTCCTCCCTACCAGGGTCAGCATGGACAGTCACAGGGGGACTAGGGGGACGAGGTGGAGGAAGGGGCCGGCGTCCCTGGGCAAAGTGCAGATGAGTATCACCAAAATTACAAACAAAAAGATACAACCACACACACATTATCCTTACCACTTTTCGTACACACCTTTCTTTCTATCCCCAGCTATAAGCCCCTCCGTACTGTTACTTTGAGATTTGATCACACAGATCAGTTCCTTTTATGGTTGCTTCTGGGGCTACTCGTAGTTTTTTGAGGCACAACGCTTTGCCCAACCCTCCACCTTTAAGCGGAAATTACACTTTTTCTGTCAGTGCAATTGGCCAAATGTGCCAGTAGCCTTATACAGTTCCACTTCCGTTCAAATTGAATGGAATGTCTCTCACCCATAGCTTTCTGCTTAGCGAAAATTGCCCTGTAAACCTGATGGGCAGGGATTTGATGGGTAAACTAAATTGTGTTTTGGTTTCAGGTCCTCGGGGACTTGACATCACCTTTAACATTGAGTCTCCCAAGTCTCCCAAGCAGGACACACCCTTGTTCTGTAAGGCATGGCACCTGGCTGATTTGAAAGTTTGCACTGAACTCACCAACTGCTTACCCAAACCTGATGATGCAATTGTCCCACCCACCTCATTTCATATCACAGTTGCTGTCACTATGCATCCGTCAAATGTCAGTCAATGGTTGTGGGATCAGCCCAAAACAGAGTGCACTCTGGGTGACATTTATTACACGTCACACTCAGCTGCTTGTCAAGTAGAACTTAAGGCTTTTGATAAAAGGGATTTTAAAATTAAGTACAAACCACACATTTCATTGTGGAAGGTTGAGGAAGCTCAGTGGAAAGACTTGGGCAGCTGGTTGGAAGGTGTAGAAATGTTGGGGAACTGGGAAAGAGTAACAGACTATCGTTTTCGATCTGGGGTATTGTACAGAGATACAAGAATGAATGGTGTGAAATGCGCATTGAACAAAGTTATTCTAATGGGGCACGACAGGCCCCATTACGTGTCTCAGCACCTGGTATGTTTATCCCTGACTCCCTCTGAACACCCCGCCCTTGAGGGGGTTCCTGATTTTCTTTGGGCAAGTGACAAATACAATGTGGGCCTCATCAAAAATTGTGCCCCGGTCGAAATTACTCCCCGCTCTGACTACAGACCCTGCCTTCCCCAGCACCCCCTCAAGCAGGAGGCTGTGGATGGCATTAGGCCTGTGTTCGAAGTGTTGTTATCTAAAAGGGTCATAGTGCCATGTCCTGAGTAACCAGTTAGAACTCCTCTTTTTCCTGTAAAGAAAATCAGAGATGCTGGTCAGCCAGTTGAATGGAGGTTTGTTCAAGCTCTCAAAGCTGTTAACGAGGCTGTTACTCCTTGTGCTCCCACAGTGCCCAATCCTTACACAATCTTGACTCAAATTCCCTCCTCTGCAAAGTTTTTCACTGTTGTTGATTTGTCGCATTCTTTAGCGTCCCCATTCACCCGGCTAGCCAATTCTGGTTTGCTTTCCAGGTTGATGGAAAACCTTACACTTTCACGAGATTATGCCAAGGTTATTGTGAGTCACCTACAATCTAGAACTCAGCACTTCACGATTCTCTGGCATCCTTATCTTTACCCATGGGTTCTGTCGTTTTGCAATATGTTGATGATCTTCTTCTAGCTTCTGATGATGAAAATTCTTGCATCATTGACTCAAATGCACTGTTACGTCATTTAGCAAAGGAAGGACACAAGGCGTCACTTTTCAAATTACAATTAGTTAAGAAACAAGTCACCTTTTTGGGACATAACATTTCAGGGGACGGCAAAAGTCTATCCAAAAAGAGAATTGCGTCTATTGTTGCTATTCCCAAACCAAACACAAAGAAACAACTCGCCTCGTTCCTTGGCATGACTGCTTACTTTTGTTCGTTTATCTGTGACTACTCCTTCAAAGATACTGTTTTGCAATGTTGCTGCAGCTGAAAAAGTGGTAGTGGCCTCAAGGGACCTTGTTGGCTACTCCCCCTTGACCCTGTTGGTTCCGCATGCTGTTTCTCTTTTGTTACAGGATCATTGTACCTCACATCTGTCTTCTGCAAGGTGGCTGAGATACTCGGGAGTTCTTCTCTGCATTCCTAACATTACTGTGAAAAGTTGTAACACCCTTAACCCAGCTACTTTGCTTCCTACCAAAACAGATGGTGAACTGCATGACTGTGTGGCAGAAACAGACACTGTCTGCTCTCCTCGTCCCAACCTGAAGGATGAGCCTTTGATTAATCTTAATATTAATGCTCTGCTTCCCGTGATGATCTGGGCACCAACCGTGTAGGCTTTACAGTGGTTACTGACGTTGAGGTGCTCTGCTCGGGCTCTCTTCCTCCCCACTTCAGTGCACAGGCAGCTGAATTAGTGGCTCTTACTGAAGCCTGCAAATTGGCAAGTGACAAATCCGTCACTATTTACACTGACTCTTGTTACGCCTTTGGTGTCGTACATGATTTTGGGGCCATCTGGCAACAGCGTAAATTTCTGAAATCTGATGGATCTCCAGTCCCTAATGCTAAATTGATCTCTGACCTGCTTGAGGCCATTTTGCTGCCTAACCAAATTGCTGTACGTAAATGCCAGGCTCACACTAACAGTAATGACCCAGTATCTAGAGGTAATGTGGCCGCCGATGCAGCTGCCAAAAGTGCGGCGCAAACTGCTAAAATGTTCAAAATGTCTTCTGTTGAATTTGACTCTGATGCTTTGAATGATTTGCAGTCCGTGGCTTGTGACCAGGATCGCTGTATGTAGTGCCTGGCTGGTGCGTCTTTTAATCCACAGTGCCGTCTCTGGATGCACCCTGATGGTAGGCCTTGTCTGCCATAAGTTGTTTCCATTCTTTGCTAAGTTGACTCATGGGTTGGACCATGTGTCAAAAGGAGGGATGGTGGAATTGGTGAATCAATTTTGGTTTACAAAAGGATTTTTGGTAGTGGCAGAAAACCACTGCAAGAAATGCCTCATTTGCTTACAAAACAATAGTAGAGGAGCTCAAAAATGCCCTCCAGTTAACCACCACCCCACCCGGACCATTTGACCATCTCATGATGGATTTTCTTGAACTGTCATCAGTACAAGGTAAGAAGTACTGTCTGGTGATAGTGGACATGTTCTCCAAATGGGTGGAGGCATTTACCATGACAAAACAGGATGCGAGAGGAGTGGCGAAAATATTGTGTAGAGAAATCATTCCGTGGTGGGGTATACCTAGGAAAATTAGCAGCGATAATGGGCCTGCGGTCATACACACAGCAATCAAAGAACTCTCTAACAGATTTGCGTTTACCTTGTGTGCAAGTAATGTTTCGTTTGGTGATTTGGAACAAATGATGTGGTGTAGATGGAACAACAGCAAATGCGACAATGGTACCGCCCCGGTTGCTGGTAATACCTTTGGTGACCCCAAAATGGGGCAAACTATACTGTATGTGTAAAGCACGCAAACAGCACAGAGTTTTTGGGAGCAATTCCATTGAAATGGTGTAGGAACTTAGTAGAAGAAACTGTGACAACCTCAAAGCAATCAATGATACATTCTGGGCCAGATAGTGCGAATATTACACACTTGTTTGACACCGTCTGCAAAAAAACGCGAGTGATAGTAATGGTAGCGCAGGATAATCCTAAGTACACCTACTGCAAATTTCAACTCCTAAGTCAAACGAAGAACAAGTCTGCGGCATACTCACCTGACTGGTATTGGCAGTGTGGGTCAATAACGTGTCCACCCAAAATAGATTAGCTCTGGATATTTTGCTAGCAAAGGAGGGTGGAGTGTGTGCAATGACTGGGGATGAATGTTGTACCTATGTTCCAGCTAATGAGGATCCGCATGGAGGAAACATCTCTTCTGCCTTACATAACATGAAAACGGTGGCCAGACAACTCAGACGTGACGAAGAAGGGGGCAGCGCATGGCCCTCATGGTGGACTGCGCTGTTTGGACAATGGAGTGGAATAATTTCTAGTTGCATTCCTTTTGTCATTTTGATTGCATTGTTCTGTGTTTTCTTGTATTCACATGTGTTTTAGAGAGGCAACTCAAAAATAATCTCATCTACAAGATAAGTAGGCCCTGCAGAAAAGGTTTGGGAACCACTGCTTTAGTGTAACTTGCAGGAGTGTGACTGTTAAATGTTGAAATTACTGATATGATTAATAATTGGGAGGTTGGTAAACCACCTGCAAAATCCAAACCCTTCCAACTTTCTTGATGCTAAGCATTTTTTACACTCACGTCATCTCATTCATTAATTAATTCATTCATGCTATGCCAAATTTTGTCATCCCTTCCCCTCCAGAGTCCCAAATATTTAGGAACATAATCTCCTGCTCACCTAAAAGTCCTCCTCCCTGGAGACTTGAACGATAAAACCACTGTTTTATGCTTTGTCCAAGTGTAATGCTCCAGTTTTAGATCAGATTTAAAAGCTTATCTTAGCTGGCCACACCTGCTTTTGACTCCAAAGGCCTGAGAACCAGTCAAATCTAAGTTCACATGGACAGAATCAAAAAAGATCAGTGTCAGATGTTCGGAACAATCCAGAGATAAGCAAGAAGGTGACACCAAAGGCTGAGGACACACAGAATCAAGCATATAGAACTTCCCATTATAAAACAATATAACCCTCCCCATTACGGGCTGCCAAAAAGGACAATCTGCGATCTTGACGTTCTTAAACATCTGCACGTTTTTGTGAAACGTGCACAAGTTTAAGCCAGGTGACTAATAAAACCCTTGATGCGCACAACGCATTTGCCGAGTCATGAGATCACGTTGATCTTGTGACTGCTTGGTGTTGTGAGAATGCAAGCATAAGACTGCAGATCTCCAGCCAAAAATGCATGTCACCTGCACACCGAATGAATTATGCATTCGTATAGAAAGTGATCCTGCTGAGTTCTGACCATCTGCTTCACCCCCACAGACTGAAATCAGATATCTACTGATACTGATATCTGTTCCATGTACGCTGTTAGTACTGTGAAGTATGTTAAAGTTACAATGCTGCCACTGGCATTTGTTAGGCACTAATAATTATGGACTGAAACAACAAAAAGCTGCAAAAACAGAGGTCATTGGCAGAAGTCAAGCGAAGAAGATCAAAGTGCCTATATTGTCCTGTAACAGACAAAACCTTCAAAGCCTGAAGGAGGTTGCTGTTCATATGAGCTGCAACCTACACCCTGCATTTTTGCAAAATGCCTTTTTTGTTGATGACAACAATGGCATTTTTGTGTTTGCCAAATGTCTGTAAAGATCATTTTCATGCTGGAATTGAGGTACAGCTGGGCAATGAGGTCTATAAATAATTTGTTTAAAAAAAAAAAATTAGGCATATGATATTTTTTCCAATATTTTAAAATCTCATGTATGCCTGATTTAAGTCTCTGATGGCTATAATCACACCAGAATGAACTTGTTTTCCCAATCATTTCTGAATATGGCTAAATGCTGTAAATCTGAATTGTAAAAGTCAGTTCATCAGCCTCCATCTTCTAATCTCAACAACAAACTGGTATTTTGATTGTCCCTTTTTCCACTGCCTTAAGGCTGTTTTGCTCTTCCCTCCTGATTCAAAAAGGCTCAAATATGTGACACCCACATGAGACAAATACAACTCATCTACACTACGTGCCAAACTTGCAGAAAATGATTGAGAACAACTATGAATGAAAATATATAACATGGGAAAAATATCAGTGCATGTCTGACATATTATTAAGTGTCTGGTGAGGGCATAGACCAATTCTAGTCGTTATCAGACTTTCTCATAGTTGAAAATCTGCATGGAGTGACTACAATTTAACATCAAATAGGCTACCATAGCATCCTGCAGCGAAATCCAGGTCTATCAGACAACAGACTTGTTGGTCAGTAATCTTTTATGCAATAAGACAGTGCAAGAAATTACATTTTATTGCTAATAAGGGACCTGAAATTGTAAACCTAATCTATATGTATTTGTTGGCAAGATATATTAAATGTATTTTTCTAAATATTAAGAGAGTAACATGCGCATGTAGACAGTCTCAGTGTAAAAACTGAGCGAAAACTTGACTTCTAATTTATTTACACCACACATAAGCCTGAGACAATGGTTTTGATAGACAGGCAAATGTGTTTATGTGTGTGTGTGTGTGTGTGTGTGTGTATGAATACAAGAATATATGAATTCCTTTTTCTGTCTATCAGAGGTAAAGAGTCATAGAACATACAGAAAAGTAAAAACAATCCATTGTATATAGAACATTTTTTGATATATTACTTGATTAAAGTCTGGAATATATATTTAAAATGATCAGTTAAGGCTTGGGCAATATGTCAAAAATACTTGATATATTGCCCAGTTAAAGGTTAATATGTTGAGCATTTTCAATATATTGCCAGCCCTAGTTCAGATAAACCTATCTTGCATTAATATTACAATATTAACTGTTAACCCTCTTAGTTTAGCGTGAGCATAAACCATTTCGGCTACGTCAGAGTGAATTAACAGTGACGCCTCTTGATTCATTAGGTGCGTGAATAATTAGCACAGCCACAGGCAGTTCTCACATGAGAGCCTTCACGGCACCTCAGAGGTCCTGCGAGACTAGTGATTAACCAAAGTCAATTTCCGCTGGCATCTGATAGTGATATTTCATGCACTCCTTGCAGTGTTTCCGTTAAATGATTCTTTCTCTTAGGATACCCACACCTTTATTGGACTTCATATGTTGTCTCTTCTCCCTAATGATTAATCACATTATCTTTCTTGAGTCATTTAACTGGTATGGGTGTAGTTTCACGTTATCAATTTCAGTTACAAGTCATTGCTTTAACAATAATGAATCTGTTACTATGATTATCAATCACGTCAGAGGCTGTGTCAAATATCATGTAAAAAAAATACGGAAGTCTACCACTGAAAATGAATGGACTTTGAATTCTATCTAACTGTTTCTTAAAACATTTTGACTTTCTTTTGCCGTTGTACTGAACCAAATACTTTTGTGTTCATCCTAGTCTGTTTAAGGATATAATTTAGTAGTAAAACAGTATATTCAGAAATAGTATCTAAACATTAGATACAGACAATATACAGTGTAAACAATATCTAAAAACAGGATGTCTAAGCAAAACTATGATTTAATAATGAAATTCACTGGGGTGTGCGAGCTTGTCAGTTCTATGGTAAAATTTCATTTCTATCTGACATTTAGGAAATTACATTCTCGATAAGATCATTGAACAGTTTCCTGCCCTATAACAACATCAATATTTCATAGCAGCACAAACTCAGATGCAAAATCAAACTTCGGATCAACAGCAAAAAGGGATTCTGAACTGCATCTTGACGAATGTAGGACTATATTTACAAGTAAAACATAACTATATGGCAGTTCTATCTTTTTTTAATCTCAAAAAACATTTACATTTACAAAAACAGTAGCAATTTGCTTAAAAAAAAAAAGCTTCAGATTAACTGGATAGAGAAATGTAATGGTGAACTGCATCTTATGTAGACATGCTTTTTAAAAATAATACATATGCATTTATAACTTAAAATATTCTGCATAAAAAATGAGATATTTCTAAGTTAATAAAAAGAAACAAAATCTATTTTGCTGTGAAACTCATTCAGGTCCAGCCTACTAATGCCAGCCCATCAGTTCTAAAGAGTAACTGTTAACTGCTTCTTAATAAATGTAGTTTTTTTTAAACAACTCAAGCAATTATTAGTTATTTTATTCACTAAACATTAGCAAACTGTATGTTTGGAAAACAAAACAAAAACTATTTTACTCTGAAACTCATTCAGGTCTTGCTTGCTGGCTCACAAACACCACTACCACTGTCTCTATTTAATTTAGCCGGTTCACCAGCCTATCACCAAGTTGTGTCTTATCTACACTAAACTGAAAGTGTGATTCATTCCTTCAACAAATACCAAATCAGGCCACAATAATTTAGGGCAAACAGTAACACCAATGAGAGAGAGAGAGAAAGAAAGAGAGATGCAGCAGCAGGTTGATTACCTCAGCAAGCATGTACAATCATCCCAGCAGCCGAGCCTCCAGCACGCGAGCGAGGATTTCTTGTGCCGAGTGTGAAGGAGGAAGGCGTGAGTTTTCATCACACACACTGGACCACAGCCGGTCCCTTGTTGACCCGTGATCTGATGCAAGAGCGTCCGCTCTGACCCCCGATCACTCCTAGAAACAAGGTCATGTTCCTCAACGCCCTGCTGCTGCAAGGTGTCCGGTGATTCTCTCACCTCCCTCACTCCTTCTCAGTGCGCTTTCAAACCACACCTCCTCCTCTGTCTTTCTCTCTCTCCTGCCTATAAAATGCAGAGCTGAGTTAGCTGAGAACTAAGGAAAGACTTGGGCTCCCTGTGGCGTCAGATGAGCAACACTGCAGGGAATTGCTCTTGTCACTCTGTGTGTGTGTGTGTGTGTGTGTACCGTTTTTATGCGTTGTGGGAACCATTTTGTCCCCTAAAATCACTTTTACTTGTTTTTTGGGGGCTTTGTGGGAACATTTGAGAGGTCCCCATGAGGAGAAATTACTTTATAGAAAAATGTACGTTTTATTTAAGAAACTAAAAGAGGTAAAAGACGTGCATTTGGTTACTGAGGTTAGGGTTAGGGTTAGGTGTTGGAGTAGAATTATATACATCTAGTCATTATGGGAGTCTATGAAATGTCCCCACAAAGATAGTTGTACAAGCTTGTGTGTGTGTGTGTGTGTGTGTGTGTGTAGGTTTTTGGGTATGTGTGGAGATATAAAAAAATAATAACAAAATAAAATAATATAAAAGAAATTTTAAGCTGACAACCAGTCATTTAATATAGAAACACACGTATAGAAAGATTACTCTTTGGAATGTGAGGAAATAATGTAAAAAAATATGTGTATGTGTTTAATATACATATACATATATTTATAAGGGCTGCAACAAATTACAAACATTTTGGTAATCAACTATGTTTAATGTTGATAGTTTAATCAAATGTATTTGTAACATTAATACATGTAATCTCACACACACAGAAATAATCTAATTGAAAAATACAAATTAAAGCATAAACATGTCCCTCACTGCAAACTGAAGTTCTGCGCAGTACTAGCGCTGTCAAACGTTCAAAGGTTTTGGTGTCATTCATACCGACTAATCGTTTCAGACCTTTAATCTGATTTATTGAGGAAATAAAAACTAGTTCCGCACCTAATGAACATTTGTATGAATAAAAATAGAAAAAAAAAATAGACGGGCTAACTTTTAACAATACATAAGAGCTGAGAACCAGAGGTTTCGAGCAATTACGGAATTATGGCAGTCAGTGGAAGTAGCTCACAAAGCTAGAAAGACGCGACTCCGTGTGTGTTTGGTGTGAGAGAGAGAGGGAGGGGGGGGGGAAGGAGGGGTCTGAGATCTATTCTGTTCACACACAGAGCTCCATTCAGGGCCGAGTGTGTGTACGGAGTTCGGGCTGAAAGCTGATAGAGGCGCTGCTTGTTGTTGGCTTCGCGGGAGGCTGAAGGCGGAGCGGCCGGGCGCAAACGAACACAATGCGGCCGATTGTTTGCACTCGAGTCGCGAATACGGAGCTTTTAAACAGTCGTGAAGGAACACATGGGACTCACGCCGTGAGAACGTGATGACTCCCGGTGTAATAAGAGGCGAGGCCCACAGATTTATGCGAAATTTAATCTCGGTAATTCACACTCAAATGCCCAGACTCGAGTGAAACTGAAGGGCGATGCTCCCGTTACTGCGACTTCAGCGAGACTTTAAAACAAAAAAAAAATCTAATAATAAATAAATAATTTTTTTAAAAAATCTACCTCCTGCTAATAGGAATTTGTAGTTATCCCGCTGGAAAATTCTAAACTGGATCACATACGTCTAAAGATGGTTTGTTGACGGTTCAGAGAGTTGTTTTTTTCTCAAATACATGTGAGATTTTAATAAAGAAATAAATCTTTAAAAATAAATAAAAGCACATGAGTAGAAGAAGCATTTATGTATTAACTGATCATAATAGACAATTAAATTAAACCCTGATTTTCACGGCGTAATTTCAGGTGAAGTTTAAAACCGGGGCAGATCAGGGTGTACATGAGCCCCTAGGCTACATTTTCTGCTAGCCCCCATGCCAGGCTTATTTGAATGAATTTACATTTTTACTGGCAAATCGTAATTGTAATTTCCAGCTTCAGGTTTTTATTTTTAATTAAATACTTACAGACATCCGACTCTATATGATCCCTAACTATGCTCAAAATGCATTTCAGTGCATATAATATGATTCAAGACAAAATAAATATGTGGGTCTCTGTGGTCATTTTGGCATCATTGATAATCCCCTGATAATTGTTTAAATATGAATTTTCCTCATTTTAATGCTGTCTGCTTAATTGTGTTCATTAAAGTGCAGTCGACTCATTTTCTCAACTCAAATTACAGTTTGTCTTGCTCTTTGGTTGTAAATGATTGACCCTAACCAAATCCAACACTGGGTGGCATGTGCCGTGAGCAGTAATGCTGATTTGCCCTGATTTCCATTTAGCTGGACTGAAACACTAAGCCTTTGTCAGCATGACACTTTGACACACACACACAAAAGGCCATCTCTGTGCCCGGCAGGGCCATGGCACTAGGCAAAGTGTGCATTACTGGAATGTAGAAGTGGCAAACTGGGCAGAGAAAGAGAATGTGTGCACATGGGTGGGTGAGAGAAAGAGAGGAAAAGCTGGAAGGAGCAGAGAAAGCATTAGTTGCCTGGCCCTCGGCCCACCAGGGTTAAGCAGCCTGCAGGGGTCAAGGAGGTGAGGAGTGACATGTGACGTCATGTCCACCCACCATGGATGAAATATGACCGCCTTCTTCCATGAGACAGCTGAAAACCATGGATTATAACCACCTTCAAGATAATCACAAGCTGGGATTAATACACTAGTTTGCAGAGAAACACTGTTTATATGTGAATTATGTTAGTCTTCATCATATACACTGTGAGCAAAAATGTGAAGATATTTGAAAACTGCTCAAGTGCAGTACTCACTGTACTTTTATCCACCACTGATCAATGGTTAGTTTTATGACATCACCAGTTTATATTTAATTGCATCAGGCCAAGCCTTCACCTTGTCGTTGTAATTTATTTTACATTATCTCATCAATGCTTATAATAATGGCCTCCCATTCTGAGGATGCATGCTGAATTAGGTAAAAGGGATATAAATACATGCAGTTGAGGTACATTTTCCTATCAGCTTTTATGATCACGCTAAAAAGCCAAATTAGCTTTTATTCACTTAGCAACTTTAACTCTGTGAGCTGCGTCCTTAAAACAGACACTGAGCGGATTAATTATTCAGACAGGCTGCTGAAACCTGGTCAATTTGATCCCGCATGCTCATGGGTCATGAGGACTTAATTACAAACTTGAAACGATGGTTGAATGATTAAAGTGCTATCCACCTGTGCCACAATGAAGAGTGAAACTCAAGTCAATAACCCATGGTGAAAATCAATATCTAAGACAGCCATCAACATAAACCTGCTTGTATTTCTAGGACTTGAAATAAGATAAGGAAAAAAGAAAAAAAAAAGTCTTGACAAGAAATCTGAACTAAAAAGAATCTTTTAATACAAGATCATGAGTCAAAACCAGTAAAATACACTATGTTTTAGGTAATAAGTGATGAATATATCTTACATTCACTGCCTCCATGAATATTATTATATGACAAACATCGTTCTGAGAAAAGAAAATCATTTTTGGAAATAAAAATCAAACAACAAAAACTGTCCCCTCCATTTTACCCTTTATTGTTTCTTGAACTTTTTCTTTCTGTCAGGTTTGCTGGCCTGATCCAAGGCTTTTCTTTTGGCTGTCATCTTGTTTGCCTAAGGGAGAGAGGGATCGACGGAGAGAGGGAGGGTACATTAGGTTAATGAACAGCAGAAGACCATGAAGCTACTGAAGCTTGAATGATGACAAACATGGATCAAGAGACCAAAAGAAGCTGACTGGCTTCTCCCCACGTCTCCAGCCTAGAGCCAGGTTATTTATTTCATGTATTACCTTGAAGATTAATTAATTATTAATTAACTACGATACTCGTTCTTCTATTTTTCTAAGTGTTTTTAATGACTATCAAAGCTAGTAAGACTAAAATCACTTAGTTACAATATACCCTATTTCAAAAACATGCATGTAGATAAACAATCTTCATGGCTTCATGTGTACATTTCACATGTTAAAAACTAAATGTAATGCATTCACAGAGCAGCATCTGCATCTTGCTGCCCCTAAACCAATAAGTTAAATAGCTATATAAAGCATGTAAGCGTAGAACTTGAAAACATTTTGCAGTAAGGACGTCAGAAGTATCGGCGTCTGACTCTTCTCCCCAACGGATGACTTCTCACCTCTCTTATTTTCCTCTTCTTGCCGAACATGATCTTATCGTAGAGGTATTTGTCCTTCTTCTTCATCATCATGATGGCCAGCCTCTTCTCCTCTGCCTTCTCCTCCTCGTCCAGTCTCATGCGGTTCTCCGGCTTGGCTTTCCCTGGGGTCACTTTAACTGATAAGACCTGAAAGAGAACATTTGGGGCCAGACTTCAGACTTCAAACTTAAACACATTAAATGTATAAACAACTCCCAGTCCCCATTTCTATTGCAATGGTGACAGTGCTGAAGTTGGGAACAAGCAAGTACCGGCCCATGTTTTCAATAAATTCCACAAAGCAATAATGGCAGAAGAAATCGTGTGTTAAAAAAAAAATTAAGTAAATATCCAAGGGCAGTTCATTCTGCTTTGATATACAGTGGAAAGAGGTTGACATCGACAACAATTAAGTATCTTTGTTAACAGTAATGTATTTCCTGCATGCTGACAGTATATTTTCTGAATACATAGTTTCTGTTCTATTAAAACATTACCTGTTCTGTTTATTAAACATTATTTGCACATTATTTAAACATTATTTGAAAAACTTAGCCTTTCCATCCTAAAAACATGACTTTCTTGAGGTGAGGAATTCAATTCCAGCAGAATGTTAAAAGTTTCTGCTTTGACCGCTCTACTTCAAAATTTACGGTAAATCCACTCGTTAACTAGTGTGAAGATATTTCTCCGGAATCCATCTTTGTCTCCCGAGTTCAGTTAACCTAACGCAGGTAGGCTATTCGTGTGGCTGTGAATGCAGCATAGGCTACCGTAAATGCAAACGTAGCTGCGACCGCACCAAGCGTCTGTGGGTGCTACAGCAATAGTCAACTTCAAAGGCAGATTTCTCCGTTTCTCACTTGGCGTGACAGGAGAAACCCGACTATATGTTGATATCTCAGTCATATGTCGTCCGATTCATTCGATATAGGTATCATTTTGAAGCTTGATTTATGCCTTTTCATGAAAACATAACTCAATTTTGAAAACTTGCGACAAGCGACTGGTTTTGCCGTGCACAGTCACATATTATTGCACTCCTCACACAGTTAGGTTAGACTTCATAAAGACACCGTTATTATTTAATAGATAGTCTGTTTAGAATTTTCATATTGAACTGCTGCAGACCATATGTACATTCAAAGCAAAAAGACAAATCCAGGACCATAACTGTAGTTTGAATACAGCATGTATCTTAATTACTTTAGTTTCGTATCTTTTTTGTATCTCTAGTTTAGTGTCTTCTGTTTTACAGTTTATTTACATATACTTATTCTAGGTGCCTTATTCATTCTTTGTACTGTAAAAACTGGATCCACGTTGTCTCATCTCTTGATATACTTGCATATAGCAGAAATGACTAAGTATACTTTGACTATTAAATTTGCACACCATTCAGACACTGTTTAAAACTGCAGTGTTTACTTGGGATATATTTTTTCAATGCATTTTAATTATTTATTTTATTTCAGAATTTTCTTAGTTCTCTTTGTTAAGCTTTATTGTTCTATGGCAGATTCAGGGTACATTACACTACATGTTGTATAACTGTGTGTGTGACAAATAAAGAATCTTAAAATTCAGAAACGTAAAATTTCTTTTTCTAAAGTTGCCTTGTTTACACTGTCCACCTCTCATGGGTTTTTGGGTATAGAACTGCAAAGTTTTGGTGTTGGTTTGGAACTGATTTATACCCCTTTTCCACTGCTCTGGTTCCCGTGCGGGTTCCCAATTTTGGAACCAGTGCCGCACTTTTTCACAGAAAAGAAATTGGTGCCGGTGCCCTAAAACCGGCTCTGAACCTGCCCCTAAACTTTGCTGGTCTAGCAGTGAGAACCCGTGACATCACAAGAGGTGGGCGGAGTGATAGGTAGCTTTAGAGGAGAAAATGGCAGAGAGTCAAAGTCCGGTAACGTGGAGCGCGAAAGAAATTAAAGCTCTTTTAGCAATATGGACGTCCAGATTCAGCAGAAATTGGAAAGTGCACAAAGAAAGAAGGCGGCATATGAAGAAATAAGGGAAGAACTAAAAGTTGCAGGCTTCGTATGAACAACTGTTCGTTTAGTGGGCGTGACCTGTGACGTATTATCATGCGGCTCCCACTGAGCTCCCTGGTCAGTGTAAACGCAGGCCGGTTCTCGACTGGTTCCCAGTTCAGCACCGGCTGAGCACCAGAACCAGCACCAGTGTAGTGGAAAAGGGCAGTGGACCTGGCACTGATGTATTTGATTTCATTGCCAAAGTGGCACTGTTCAGCTATTATTTCTAACATTAAGCCAAGGTTCAGATTTGTATCAAGTTGTTTCAAACAAAAAAAGCATACAACAACAACAACAACAAAAAAAGACAACACGTTATAGAACACTGGTCTAATTAATGCACCTTGTGCCCCAACTGGCCAATCTTTAACCTGAAGTCTTAAATGCTTGCCAAGTTAAGGCTTGATTTATGTCCACATTCTCAATAAACCTCACATTCACATGTTGACCTCTTCAAACATGAAGTGACCAACTGTGAAAATTAAACGGCCATTTGAAACAGTCAAGAGACCACAGAAAGGTCAGTTTATGGATGAAAGTGGGAAAGGACATCACACCAACCTTCAGCTAGTCACAACTGTAACATGTGACCTTCACCTTCATAAAGAGGCATATCACAGCTCAGCCTACAGTTGGTTTGGCATGAAAAAGTAATTGCATCACTAATATTGTACTATTTTTAATAAAATGTCAGAAATACAGTAACATTTAATAATCCGACTCAAGTTTGTATCTGCATGAAACTAGTCTGTCTGTTGCTTGAACAGACAAGCAGGTTGTTTGCTCTCTGGTTATTATAAACCATATCTACCATGCAGGCCATACATGAAAACTACAGCAGATTTTTTTAAAATGGAAAATTGGTGACCGGCGTCGAGTCATGTGACTCTGACCTCCTGCTTAAAGTCTTTATTGTTATATCCATGTTATTCCCTTTCTGAATTACACTTGATAAGGTTAATCTAAGTACTGCAGTTATTTTGAAGTTTGTAACTTCATAAGCAGTTAAAGGATATGGCTTAAGGGCCAATAAAAATACTGAGAGCCAGTTAACCGATATATTAAATACAGTAGGACTTAAAATGTAGAATAAGAAATACTTCACCACAAAGCTGCATCAGAGCCATAGCCAGCAAAAATGACCAATACCCATAACCATTTAAATGTAATATACTGGGGACGACAGTTGGCCAGTACAATAATTGTTTGATGGCTAATTTTTAATGACTGAATTCATCTCCAGAGGCGTGATTCACCACCAGTAAGAAATGTTAACTGAAATTAGTCAGAAAAGCTTGGTGTTCTCCAGCACTGACCTGGCTATCTGTGTAGGGGTAACACACGCTAGCAAACCTGCCTTATGTTATATACCAGATTCAACTACTTTCCTCTGTTGTTCATTTGTGTACAAAATGTAGAGTGTTCAGATTAATTGCTTGCTAACGCTCCCAGCCCTGTTTGATCTGTGCGGCAGTTTGTGTTCATGACGTTACTCGTACGAAGGTGGAGTGTTGAAATGCTTCCTTCATTTCTGTCTTATTCTTTTACCTTGCCCTGCGTCCTTTTCTCTTCCATATTCTTCAGTTTAACCTCTTCTGCTGCCTCTTCCTCGTCCTCATCTTCGTCTTCTTCCTCTTCATCATCATCCTCTTCGTCATCCTCCTCTTCTTCCTCTTCCTGCTCTGTGAATAAAGAGAGGCAAATATTCAAACAGCATGTCTCTCTCTCTCTCTCTCTCTCTCTCTCTCAGACACAAACACACACACACACCTCTACACACACACACACACACCTCTACACACACACCTACTCACCAGGCTTCTCTCCTCTCTGAAGAGCCAGCAGTTTAAGTTTCTCAGGCGGTACATAATCTCCCTCCTTCTCCTCCACGAAGGGTGACAGATGAGGTGGCAGCGTCACGCCAATAAAGTAGTCCTCCACCGGGAGCAGAATCTTGGCGTTCACCGAGTCGTATACCCACTGGGGCTGAATGTAGTACCTGCAGCGCAACGGCAACAATAGACGTTTATGCAATAAACATTAACCGTACATGTGCGTATTATTACATATTATGGGAAGACTGTGCAAACGAAAATAGAAATGAACAGATTTCAGTTATAGTTATACATTTAAATAAACTAAATCTAAAGAGTAAATATCTAGAAAAACATACACATAAAATACACATGTATAAAAGATAATTGCATCGTATCACAAAGTTTGCTACAATACAGTTTTGATCCAATTCAGGAGCCATTGATCAATATGAGACAATAACAAATGCTGATTTAATATAATCACTTCCGTTCATATAAATCCTAAAACACAAACATCATTTGATATTTTATTCCTCAGCTCAAACGGACAGCGGGCCTAATTCAACAATTAAGAAAGGCAAGATATTTATAATATTAACAACTTAAACGTACAATAATTTTATATCTGTTTTTATATTTTATATATAGTCAAAAGCTTCTGCCAAATATACACAAAACATTACCACAGAACAACAAGGTCCTTTATGAAAGACAGGACGGTACATTTTGTACTATGCGGGATAAAAAATGTGTAGGATTGTCTGTATGGAGTACAAACACTTGCAGAAACATGTGATGTCACACTCATACAAACACTACCGTCTTTGTGGAATATAGTGCACAGTGTCTTTTATTTTAAAATGTGTGTCATGGTATTCCAGTAATGGTTTTAAATTTGCCCTGTTTATGCCACTATTTCTGTGACCCCTAAAGAATGCATACTATTGAGGAAAGGCCTGCAAAATATCAAAGGCTCATGGTTTTTGGCCATGAGAATGCTCCCTTCTTTCTCACACACAGGAAATGGATAAAACTGTGACAGTAAGCTCTGAAGGGAGCCCTGTCTGAAAGAGCTGCATTGTGGGTTTGCTGCTATCTTCAAACTCAGATTTAGAATCTAATAATTAGAGAGTCAACTTTCATGTGGGTAAGGCAGGGGCGGTTAGTTAGCATTATCAACATGAAGCATATGCCATAAGGCATTTCATTTAAATTTGGAGTATTTATTATGCTAAATGTTAACCCATTATTCTAAAACCTGTCAGGCCCTGGAAAAAAACCATCAATTGATTCCTAATTTTGACATATTTCCTCAAGTTGCCCATGTGTCAATTTTGTTCACTTCAGTAATCTAGCCAACAGTGCAGACAGCAAAAGTCTAAGTTGAAAAAAATGTAACATGGTGAAGGTTATGTACAGTGTGTTTCTCCAACCTGTTAATGTACTGCTTGTCCAGACTGGGTCTATCTATTATGTGGTGTGTGATTGTCTCATCATCGATGTCATATGTGCTGCCAATACACACAGATTTATCCCAGGAAACCTGGCCACCAAAACACCTAGAGAGAGAGAGAGAGAGAAAAAAACCCAAAACAACACATGAGTACAGGGACATCTAATATTACATTTAGCAGACACTCCTATTCAGGGATGCATTTCGCAAAAGCATAGAAGCTAACGTATTGCAAACTACATTAGCTGCACTATGTTAGTTGCTACTGTACACTATTGTAACGTAGTTAGCAACTATGCTTTTGGGAAACGCACCCTAGAGCGACTTCCATTTCCTAATTACAAGGACAGGCTCTCTGGAGCAACTTTGGTGTTAAGGGTCTTGCTCAGGGACCCAATGACGGTCATGCCAGACGGGGGATCTGAACCCACGACCTCTTGGTCCAGAGACAAGTGTCCTAACCACTAGGCCACCAACAGCCTTAATGTTACATTTAATGAATGTAGCAGACGCTCTCATTTATATCATTGCTAACGAAAATTATATAATTTATATTATATGATTACAGGGACAGTCTCCCTGTAGCAGCTTAGGGTTAACACTGAGGGCTTGCTCAGGGCCCCCCAATGGTGGTAGTACTTGATGTTGGATAGACATAGATTAGAACCCACATCGTCATGTTCCACAGGTATTACTGACCACCACCACCACCACCCCATGTGACGTTACACCTCATAAGGGATGGACACAGAGCAAAATGATTAAAGACCACAGTACTGAAAGGCTTTGCCGTTACCTGTACCGCTTTTGCTACTGAAGAAATTATGTAATGACGCATGGGTTATTTCACATTTGTGATCCGATCTGCCGTAATGAGTCGGAAGTCGACGTTCTATTTATTTAGATACGGGCCGATTATGTTGACAAACATCAAAAATATAGATTTTTCTTTTTTGGTCTTATATGAAAGAAAAGGTCTTCAAAATTAATCTGGTCTCCAAAAAATAAAAATCGATATTTTTGTGATGTTTTTCAACATAATCGGCCCGTATCTAAATAAACAGAGCGCCGATTTCTGACTCATTACGGCAGATCGGGTCACATTTTATCTGACCAACACTGTTACTGATTAAAGAATTAATCCACAACGGTCTTTCACTGTTCCTCATCATCGCAATCTCTCTCTCTGTCACTCTGGCCCTGAGAAGCTGCTCTTAATGAGAATTCCAACTTAGTCAAAGATCTGTAAAAACATCTAACTATTACTGTGAAATTCTGTTAAAAGGTTCAAAAGTTCATTCTGTTCGTAATTTAATTATTCTTTTCACTAAATGTACCAATTAGAATACTGTTAAAATTACCACACTGATAAGCCGCACCACTAAGAGTGGTAGCACCCTTATAATCTTAAACATGCCCATCCCTATTCATGACTGATTTGTGCCAAACCCCACCTCAGTACGAAGGCCAGTGATTCTCTGGGCACTTCTCTGTTGAGAAAGAACCTGAGGCCCTCAAAGAGCTTCTTGTAGCTCTCCTGCTCCTGCTTGGCCTTCTCCCTTGCCTCCATCTTCTCCACGTCCTCCTGAGGGCCAGAGCGAAACAGCCAGCAAATGTTACATTAGACGACTGCAGCGCTTATTTGGCTGCCATTATACTGTTTGCTGATAATGAAGCCAGGTAACCAGGGCGACCTGTTCCCTGGTCTAACACCTTAACAGGATGGTGTGAAATGAAGGAGGGACGATGGGCAACTCATGCAAACACTCGTTCAAAACAACAGGAGGAAAAACAGATGTGCTTATACATACTGTGAAAGTACACAGTCTACTCAAAACGACAACCAGCAAAGTTTGGGCACAGACAGCCGTTTACTTACACTAGAGCTAGGCAATATGACCTCGAATCGAATCATGATTAACAGAACATTTTACTTTAAATATCATTAATAAACAAACTGCTTGGTATTTTTGACATTTACTTACACTTACATTTGCTTTTCCAAGCTGGTACACTTTTTGTAACGAAAGAGTGCATATGATTTTACAATATTCAAGGAAATGCACACATGTAGTCACAGACGTAACAGGGCGGAGTCACCTGACAACACATGTGGTAGTACGTTTTCAATGGGACAAAAACACAAGCTGGAGAAAGTATTAATAGAAATTTAAATCAGCGCAGAATTTCACTACTGCGGTGTGTTGGCGCCTGCCCAGGGTTGTGTAACCAACACGGGTAAGATTGTCCATTAGAGGTTCTGACTCCAGATTTGATTCTTTGCCCAGTCCTAACACACCCTCTCTCACATATACACTTTTCGACATAACAGTAATTAACATTTGCCATATATTAGCCTTAAGCCAAATATACTGTATGTAATGTTATTTGCGTGTTTGTTTGTTTGTTTTTAAAACACATGCCACTAATATTTTTATTTTTCATGTTAAAGTAGTTTCTTTTTATTATTATTATTATTATTGTCTTTTAATTAATTTTACTTGGGATTTGTTTTGTTTTTACTCTGGTATCGAATTGGATATCATGAATTAAGAAATTTTTCTGGTATTGCGTATTGCTATCAACTGTTACATTTCTGGTGAGATCTCCCCTCTACAGACATTTCTTTTGAAATCTACAAGAGTCAAGAACCATGGATTACACACCATCAACTTCCACATATCACATCCACTGCAGCTGAACAGTGAGCATGAAAGATCACATTAAAAGTCTCACCCCTTCCACAGGGAACTGATCCAGTTCTGCTTCCTCTTCTTCCACCGAAGACACAGCGCGGGCCAGACTCGCACTCAGAGCAGAGAGTTTCTACGTAAGAGTTTTATGTAAGTTATTTATACTGTATATAATTACTGAAATCAGTACGCCAGTAAGAGAAAGGGGTGAAAAACAAAAAACAAACCTCAAAATAGCTTTCAGAACCCATTGCGTAGTCCTCTTCAAACTCAGCCCTGAGCTCAGTCTCGCCCTTTCCATCCATCTAAAACAAACATGGAGAGAAAACACTAGAATCTTTAAATCTTAAAAAATGACAAGCTGCTGCACACCAGAATAAAAAAAGTGGGGGAATGTACAGAAGACATGCATACATATGTGTGATATTAAGCTAAAGTAAGTGTATGTGTGAATTTGTCTAACCTTAGGTGGGTAATGAAGGTTGAGGGTCTGGTAAAGTCGGAAGTTGACAAAGCCAAGAAGTGTGGTGTAGAACTCTGTGAAGGTGGCCATAACTCTGTAATCCACATCTGTAGGGTGCTGTAAAGGTCATGACACACATTAGTATGCAAGCAAAGTTGATTTATAAAGCAAATTATGTAAAAATATGAGTGTTTACCAAATTGCTGTACAAAAAATACAATACATACATAAAATTACATCAGAACTAACCCTACATAACAATTAATATAGATACTGTATGTATGTGCCATATCATACAATATTAAATGACAGTTGACATTGTTATAGAAACTGGCAACATGTACATTTCACATGCAAGTCCCAAAGCCATTTCACCATTTCTGTCTTCCTCTGTGAAATGTTTTCATATTTATTACACTTACCAAGAGTTACATTGTTAAGTGTGAATTTATTTCAGCACACATTAAACATATTCATTTGATGATTTTAGATAATTTAGTTAAATGTACTGGCATATATTGGCAATAAAATAAAATGTCTATACTTTTATATTACGCATTATTATTTATTTCAAAATACACTGTAAAATACGTAGTGAAGGAGGAAATGCATTGCAAAACACTGCAGCATTCACAGCAAATGTGCCAGAGTTTTCTTAAGTTTACAAACAACCCAACTTCTATCTCTACGATAACACCTAAAGGTATTTCTTAAAAGTTACTTAGAAGTAAATAAAAGGAGAAAAATAATTACATATGGATGAATCCCACCTATTTTTGAGTCCTTTACGTACGGTACATGGACTCTGCACGCAAAACTAGTCGCTTGTCGCAACGGAGGTTTCCAAGAAAAATGACCGTTTATGTTGCATGGAGTAAAATTTTGGATTTTTTGTTTTTAGTGTTTTGAAACAGTGGAAGGTCTATACTGTACTGTTGTGAATAAATTTTGCTGAAAAACTTAGCCTTTCCATCCTAAAACCGTGACTTTCTTGAGGTGAGGAATTCAATTCTAGCAGAAGGTTAAAAGTTTCTGTTTTGACCGCTCTACTTCAATATTTCGTTGACTAGCGTATCTTCGTCTCCCGAGTTCAGTTAACCTAACGCAGGTAGGCTATCCGTGTGGCTGTGAATGCAGCGTAGGCTACCATAAATGCAAACGTAGCCGCGACCGCACCAAGCTTCTGTGAGTGCTACAGCAATAGTCAACTTCAAAGGCAGATTTCTCCGTTTCTCACTTGGCGTGACAGAAGAAACCTGACTCCTTTGAATGTTGATATCTCAGTCATATTTCGCCCGATTCATTCGATATAGGTATTGTTTTGAAGGTTGATTTATGCCCTTTCATGGAAACATAACTCAATTTTGAAAATTTGAGATAAGCGACCGGTTTTGCTGTGCAGAAGCACATATAAACCCTACAGGCAATGTACTATATTATTAACATTATCACAAATTAAGATGACTAATGTTGGATAATCTCATATCCAAATATAACTGCAAGCAGTGATTACGGGGGCCATGCAGTTTGCAGCTTTATCAGTTTTTGACAAATCGAAGAGGACAGACGTTGAAAAATGACACGTTTCGTCGTTTTATTTAGGGTGCTACGGTTCAAAACTTATTAGGCAAAGCGCAAAACAGCTTATTACAGCGCCACCAACTGGCAGAGTGGTGCAATTTTTTTTTGCCTGAGTAGTGGGTGGGGTTTGAACTGTTGGGGTTTGGGCAGAGTGGCGCAATTCTTTTTGCCTGAGTAGAGGGTGGGGTCCCGGACCTACCTGCCAAATTTCAAAGCTGTAGCCCACCCAGAGCTGGATTTCTATGACACTCGGTGTGTGGTGTTGCAGTCCTATGCCAAGCCGATCACATTTATTTGCATATTACAGAAATATGAAGACCTAAATTAAAAATGTGCTCGATAATAATTAAAGAAGAGTGTCTTGGGATTCAAATGATACCAGTTGCATGAAGACTGGATAAAAATCCAGGGACTAGTTCGCAAGAGATGGTTTTGCATATTATGCAAATGAGCGAAAAATCAAATACGGCAGAAATAGATGTGGGGGTCTAAAAGATTCATCTTAACCCAAGGAATAGGATGATATAATATTTTTGAGAATCGGAGCTACGGTTCAAAAGTTATTAGGCAAAATGCAAATTTTTGGAAACGCAAAATAACTTATTTTGGTGCAATTTCTTTTGCCTGAGTAGTGGGTGGGGTACCGGACCTACCTGCCAAATTTCAAAGCTGTAGGTCTTACAGTTTTTTCTCCACAACGCGTTTTAAGGCAGGAAAAAAAAAAAAAAATCAGCACGATTCCAATAAGGTTCCACGCAGTGTTCCACTGCATGGCCCACTAAATATAAATCATGACGACGTCCCAATGAGAATATAATTTCTCCTGTATACTTACATCATGAGCAAACTGGTATGGTGCGAGCCAGGTGACCGTCTGACCCAACACTTCTGCCTGGTAATAGATTCCTTTGATGGACAGAAAGACCTGACAAGACAAAAATGGCAGAGATGTGAGCTGAATGTGTAGCTGTGTAACTTCAGTTCTCAAAGGTTATTCAGCATAAAAGTTCTCTCACCCTCTCATAACCAAGTTGTAACTATTAGCAAGCTAAATGTTATGGGTACATGCATTCTTAAACTCAGTTTGAGATGGTCAAAACATCATCCGAACTGAAGTTGAGAAATTCCCAAATTCTACTTTTAATCTTTTGGAGACATTTGGAGTTCACAGCACAGAAATGTGAAAAAAATGTACAGATAAGCACATAATTTAAAGGTCCCATATTATATCCTTTTTTCAACAAGTTACAATGGGTCTATGAGCTCCACTAAACATGTCTCTGAAGTAGTTTGCTGAAAATACCTTTCAGATTAGGCTATTTTACCTACCTTTTTACCCCTCTATTTCAGTCCCTTTCAGAACAGGCTGTTTCTCGTTAGTACTCCTAATTAGTAATTCCTTATTTTCATCTCACATGAAAATAATCGACATGACAGACTGATGCACACAGGTGTGAAAGCAGTTTTTTGTCTGTCGGGATGCTACCTTTCTCAGGGAACGTGATGTGATGATGTAATTCATCCACTCCACGCTGAGTCTGCGGCATAGCTGAATCACTTGAACGTGGCACTTTCCCGTACGGGCGAAAGTGGAGAAGAGGACACACATGGACAGGGCATCATCAATGTCCCTGACAGCATCGATAAACGTGGGATACCTGTTGGAAACATTCAATATTGTTTGCAAAGTTGGGAAACGCTTACCTAGGTGTAGAAATAAATTTACGTAAAAGGTTCTCGTACCATGACGGGGCTGACATTACCAATATTAATGTTGATGATTTTGGTCCAACTCACTATATCTTTACTTCACTAATAAGGTCATATTTATTGCCAAATGTAAACCTGTACTAAATCAGTGCTAAATGATTTAACACTGAAGTATCGATAACCTCTGAAGTCATCCGTACTGCTTTTGGTATTAAGAAAACAGATTTTTATTGCTAGATTAATTTTTGATGTATTCACTACAGCTTTACTTCACTAATAACCAAACTGTCATCAGTAAAATCCATTTTTTCTTTGTTTTCACCCAAAAAGCCATGGACACCAGACCCTTAAAGTGTGTTCAGTGGAACCCTGCTAACAGATGAATTGGTAACCCCAGCTTCAATCACTGTGACTCGATGAAATTAAAGTGATTCCAGCAATGAACCGTTTTAAATCTTTTAATTATTTCCACCAATTTATATTGTCCTGCTTTCTTTCATGAAATTAGTCAAAGTCACTTAATATGAGTTTTTTATGTTTTAAATTATGGTCAGTTAGATTTGGTTCTGTTGTAAGCACTGTAACTATGCATGTCCCTCTCTGATGGTGAATGAATGCTCTGTTTGTAGAGGGGTATTATTTGATTAATATTTGTGCCCCCTCTAGTGTTTAAATAAGGTACTGCGACATGTCTCACCTCTCCTTAATGATGTGGTCCAGTTTGTATGAAGGTTTGTTGTCTCTCAGTTTCTCCACTGAGCTCCAGTTGGACTTACCATATGCTTTTCGGAGTTTGCGCACAAATATCTGGTTGGTAGGCACAACAAGAAGATTGATCAAATTAATTTTGTGAATATGACAGCAATAAGTGTTCTCAAACTGTACATTAAGCTTAACTGAACTTTTCTTTCAAGATAATATGGATAGCAAAATTAACAGACTTGTTAGCTATTCAAACAAAGGCATTAAGCTCACCTTGTACTCTCTAAACTTGCCAACTATTGGCTCATGCAGCAGGAAGCGGATGTCTTTGAGGAGGTAGAAGGTCCTCTGGGCTGTGGAGCCCTTATTGACCTTCTTTTTGTGTTTGGGTTCATGTGGGTAAATTCCTTTTAATATGCATAGACGCCTTCAAAGAGGTTAAAGAAAACACATGTATAATTAAGACATGCACTTACAGTGAATTTCTCATGAATAGAGAGATGATCCGTCTTCGCGGCTCGGAGCTAAACTACTTGTCAGCAAAGAGGAAAAGCACTGCATCCAGCAAACTTAATTCAGCACATCAGGTATAAATGGTTATTCGTTATCACTTCATTATAAACTGAGCGGACCGAATACATACTGTGTTCTGTGATTTTTGGTCTGTACCTGAAGCACACCCAACTTTGGTATGCCTGTACTTACTGCCATAAGTTTTCTGAGCTCTAACATGCCTGTCTGTCTGTCTTAAGGCCAAGTGAGTCTATGCAGACTGGCGCTGTCATTGATAAATGTATAGCAGAATAAGAGTGTTAATGAAAAGGTCTTGTCCAGGACTAACCTGAAATCGGGCAGACTGAGGCAGAGCTTCTTGCGTGCTTTGTTTCTGCTGATGTAGTTTGTGGCAGAGCCACTCTCGTACTGCAGCATAGGAGAGAAGTTCAATCAGTTTCAGCTAATAAACACATACAGAGAATCGCATACTGTACACTGACATACAGTACATACACACACACACACACTCCACAACAGTACCGACATATCTAATCATATTAGACATCATATATTAGACATCATATAAATGATATCGGAATGTATTTTATCAGAAACACTGTAAATGTGAAATTTAAACCTTGCACTCTGCCCAATAGACTATGCAAGAAAGATGGGCCTAAGACTAGAAGTTAATCGAAAATGAAAACACACGTACAGCACATCAAATCACTGAGGGCAGCTAACTTACAAAAATGCTAAAGGCACTTTAACCACAAAAACAACTAATTTTGCCGGCATTTACGTATTGTACGTTTGTGAAACGATACACAAGCATGAGGCTAACGGGGTAACGTTGTCATGCTGCCTCCTTTGTAAGCGACTTATATAAAACTAAACAGACGAGTTTTACCTTCTTCTTCTGAAGCCCTCCCATTGTGGAGAAGGTAACTAGCAACCAAAACTAAAGACAAATAAACAAGAAAATATGCGACGCCGTTCTATCAGTAACGGCGCACACGACTTGAGCCTTTCCGTCCACACGTGTGCGGCAGGACGTCATCAGTCCGAGACCCGGGGACCTCCGAGGCTGCCAGGGCGACCGGAGAAACGCCTGACGAAAATGTATTCCTTTTATTTTTTCATTTTACACGTTTTCTTTTCTTTCCTTCACTTTACTGGAGTTTACCTTCGCAAATTCTTTGTGCAATGATTTGTGCAGTTATTGTTTATGCAGTAATTAGACACACTGGTAAAAATGAGTAATTCGACTCAAGTTAGAGAGTTTATTTTATCACACCTACCCTAATTTAGAATCTGGTGTAATCACGAAGACAAAACTATTGTACGCAATACGAAAAAACTGGGATATTCTCTGATATTAAAGTGGTACATTTACGAAGGAGAACTCCTACATTTACGTCTTAAATTGGGAATATCTGACTTTGTGCTTTGGATTAAAAAAAAAAGTCAAAAATCAAAAATCTATAATGGCTATAATATGCGGTCCTAACACAATGAAATTTATTTAGATAATATTTATCCATTCATGCTAATCCAAAAACAGTAGCACATTATTCTTACTATAAGTATTATTGTTGTTGTTGCGTATAATACTATAAGTGTTATTATTGTTGTTGTTGCGTATAATAATTAACAAAATTATTTGGTTCTTGTTCAGAAAAACAATATAAAGAAATAAGCAGAATTATAGAGGTTAGTGAATACTGGCTCAGCACAACTTTAGTTAGTGTTAAATTGATTTGTCTAATCACTGTAGTTAGACTAAATTTGATAAAGTAAGGTTTAACTTGTATTGTCCTCAAATGATTGCTGATATTCTGTTCTTTGCCATGTACATTTCAACAACAACAACATATATATATATATATGTTCAAATACAGCTCCATATATTTTTAAATCATGCATTTCTATATTTATGGCAGCCATTCCATGCGCAGAAATGGTTGATTTCCAACACAAAAACACCTGATTCTGCTTAAAGAGTAGAATCAGATTGTTTGATGAACCAAAATGGATGAGGAAATGGATTGGGACCCTTCTATGACCCCAGACATTTTAACAGGATTAAACATGGCGGATATTAAAATAGAAATAAAAACATTTCAAATAATTACAATCAAGACACATTATCCAGTCTGCAATATAGTTCACATTATTCTATGTATGACAAAATTGATCAGTTATTTTGATCAGTCACCATTTTCCTCAAAATAACTTCTGAGTGACATTATTTTTGTTTGG
Source organism: Distichodus sexfasciatus (assembly GCA_032718565.1). NCBI lineage: Eukaryota > Metazoa > Chordata > Actinopteri > Characiformes > Distichodontidae > Distichodus > Distichodus sexfasciatus. The sequence goes on from JAVGVS010000044.1 coordinate 2,213,063, forward strand.
AATTATTTTTTTTGTGTTTTGACATCCCCCTGTTCTATTTCAGTTCATTTTCCTTTTATTCTTCAGTTGCCATGTTGACGATAATTGTTGCATTAATGAGCCCAACACTGACATGCATTAGAGACACATTGTTAGATGATAGGTCTGAGTGGGAGAGGGGGAGAGAGTGGGAGAGGTTGCTCAGTATAGACCTCAATGTGCTAGACATCAGTACACACTCCTATCAGACTCCTATCTTCCATTTGGGATACTACTGGCTCTAAACACTATGGGATTTGCAGAGTTCTTCAGGGAGTTTTTCCTGGGTTTCTGGGACTATGAAACTCCAAAGATTATGGTGGTGAAGAACAGGACGCTGGGCGTCATTTACAGAGCTGTACAGTTTCTGGTCATCACATATTTCATTTGGTATGTATTTATTTATCTATCAATTAAAAGCTGTAATTCAGAACATATAAGTGTATATATATATTTTGAGGGGACTATATGGAAATAATGGTAGATCAAGGTATTGAAAAAGTGACAATGTTTGGATGAAGATTTTGTAAATTCTATGTTTATGTTATAAGGCAAATCAGCAAAAAAAACCACCTTGGTATAAATGGTACTCATGTCTTTATAATTGTTTTTAAAATAATATTTTTTTTATAATGATTATATTGTATTCTAGATTCATTTTATTATAATTACGTAGATTTTCACACTTAATCCTAAAATAAGTCTTATGCCTAGGGACCACTTTCAAAATATCTCTCCCACAAAGACAATGATATATTAATGGCAGCCATAAAAAATGACTGTTCTCAGACCACAGGCTTTTCCCTCATGGTGCTGAGATGGATGCAATTTCCATCCTGACAGTATTTGATTACATTCATGATTGTAATAGAGAGTGAATTTCTGTTCATATCAAGAGATATAATATAACTATTGTTCCTTGTAATGAGGGAATGATTTTACAGCTAGCTAAATATAATGTATTATTAATGGATTAATTCTGTGGTAGAATCAAAGGTATATAACAGCAATGAACATACGAACATTTAAAAATGCATGCAACTGTTAATTAATATCTTCTTATAGAGTAGAGGTATCTGTGGTGATGCATTATTCCCACTCTATTAGAAACTGTACACTAGTTAGCTACAATTGTTGCATCTCCTTTTTGTTCATTGATCAATTTCTGACTCAAAAGATCTGCTGTTGACTAAATCCAGTTCAGACTCTAATGTAGAAATGAGCCAGTGTAATGAGTTCAGAAAATGGGGTTGTCTAAGTCTGGGATTTTGTGACCATTTTAATCTGATACTTTTAAGATTTTGGATGCCAAACAAGTTCAAGCAGTGTTTCAGATCCAGTGAAAACCAGTAAATGACCATCATGAACCTGCTTAAAATGGTTGAGCAGCACATACTAACCTGAATTCTTGAAAATGTACATCAAAATATATGTGTATATTCTTCCAGGTATGTGTTTATAAGTCAGAAAGCGTACCAGGACATAGAGACACGGCCAGAGAGCTCAGTGTATACAGAAATGAGAGGCGTAGCCATGCTGGGGGACAGTGTACAAGACACCACTGAATATGTCAGACCGTCTGAGGTGAGAGAATGCAAAGACAACACTCTGTAGTCCTGGTTTACTTAATCCTAGTCCTGGGTGCTATAAATATTCAATTACCCATATGCATCTAATTAATAATTATCAATATTCAGTGATCAGATGTGTTATGTTAAACTAAGACACTCAACTTAACTTACATGATGTGTCTGTGTGTATTTACATGTATTTGATCCAAAAATATCATAGTTTGAACTTGCAGTTTGATATCACCTAGCAATAGGTTGGACAACTGAATTTTGAAGTCCAGTAATATTAGAACTACATTTATGCATTATGTGTCCGACATTTCATAATAAATTTCATAAAACTAATAAACACTAAGAGATCAATCACTTAATTTACAAAAATCAACCAATTTCATGTTTGCATTATTGCTGTAACTGCCCACTCAGTCGTCTTAGTCTGTCCCGAAATGCCAGGGCGGTGATGTCATCAGCACAATACTGAGGAGGGAAGTGACGCACAACCAGAAACAGGGAACTTGTGCTGAGGTGAGTTTAAATGTGCCTCTAGAGGCTAATAATACACCAATTACACAAACAGTATGTGCACTTGTGTACTTCAGCACCTCTTGAATTGAGTCGATTATCATCTGTTTCTCTAGCATTACAACGTCACCAATGCCAATTGCACAACAGATGATGATTGCATTGAGGGTGAACAGTATTTTGACGGGCATGGTAAGCACTCAGCAGATAATTTTTAAAACGAGTGTACAGTGCAATATTGTAGCTTGCCTAATATACGCAAATCAGCCACAACATTATGACCGCATGCCTTATTATAAGTAGGTCTCAGCTACACAGGGCCATACACCTTTCTGTTAGGAACAATATTTTCATCTTTTGGTGGCCCTTGACCACTGACCGCTCTTACTCAGTTGTCTAGCCATCATCACAATTTAGCTCTTATTAAGTTGCTGAGATAATTCACTTGCCCATTTTTACGCTCCAAACACATCAACTTCAAGGACAAAATATTCACTGGCCTCCTAATATGCTCCCACTTACTGCCAGGTGCCATTGTAACCAGGTAACCAATGTTGTTCACTTCACCTGTCAGTGGTCATAATGTTATCGCTCCTTGGTGTATTCACTATCTTGGCACTCTATAAAACAGTAACTTTTCAGTTGAAAAAAGGAGCAAAGAATGGTCTTTGGTAAAAGTTGTCCTAAAGTATCCATTTAAACATAGTAACTGCACATGAAAATGCTGAAAAGCATAATATTGCATAAAGGCCAATTGTGTTTGCAACAGGTCAGAGAACAGGACGGTGTGTGCCATATTACAATCAAACATTTAAAACCTGTGAGATCAAAAGCTGGTGCCCTATTGAGGAGTTTGCTGCAGTAAGGTAATTGTTATTATTGAACTACAACCAATTTCTTTTAAATAAAAATTACCCTCTGTCCGCTCTGACCATGATGCCTATATATTGCATAGGGAACCAGCACTGGTAGAAGCCATCAACTTCACGGTTTTCATAAAGAACGCTATTCACTTCCCAAAGTTCAAAGTGCTCAGGTGAATCCACTGACAACCTTCATTTATTGAAATTTTTAATAGAACGATTGATCAATTAAGTAAGTCCTTTAACCTAACAATTTGGCTCAAGAATGTAAAATTCAGTCTACATCAAAAAGTGTGTTTGTTATAATTATTTACAGAATTTCGCCATTTGCCCCTCCTGTTTTATTTTACCGCAGTCAAAAACAACTTGGAATCAAGAATATGTATTTAATTAAAACCGCTAAAAATTTTATGTGAGATCCACAGTTATTTGGCAGTTCATTAATAAATGGCATCTTGTTCTTTCAATAACCAAGGGTGAACATCAAACCAAGGAAACCCAAAAAGCTGCTGAAGTGCCACTACCACCCAGAGACCAACCCCTACTGCCCTGTTTTTAGACTGGGTTACATCGCCGAGCAGGCCAGAGAGAAGTTCAGTGAGTTGTGTCGAACTGTAAGTACATAAACTGGATCTTCGCTGTATTTAAAAAATTAAGGAGGCAGAAAGAAAACACCAGAGCAACTAGGCAATAAGTGCTTTGCTGAAGGGTGCAGAGGTCCTTGATGACAAATAAGTTTGTACTGTTAAAACTGGAGCCACATCGTCTCGTCTCTCTGTATACTTGTACAGCATATAGCAGAGATGACAAAGTTTACTTTGACTTTAAAGAATGGAGTAGTCTACAATTTTCGCTGGTCAATGATGGCCATTTTCTGGCCATTTTCAAACCTTGGAGAAAGTCATCTTGAAAATATGAGCACTCATTCAGAGTACAGCAGTGTTTAATCATTCTAATTTCTTGACTTTTTTAGGGTGGTGTCATTGGAGTGTTCATTAACTGGAAATGCGACTTTGATGTCGACCCCTCAGAATGTGTTCCCAGTTATTCATTTAGGAGGCTGGACCTCAGGAAAAACCTCCACAACTCAGGATACCACTACAGGTGGGGGAGTTTATATTACCACATTATTATAATGGTTAGGATTCCACAACCACCTCTACACAGAGAATTCTTTGTGGAGCAAAACACAAACAGTAGTGAAAGCAAGCTTGGAAAGTGTACAGGAACATGATGTAGAAATTCTGTAACGTAATGTAGTAATTCTGTAATGTAAAAGTCTGATGATCCAAACAATAGATTGGCATGTGTAGATCATACTGTTTAGAGATGCTGAAAATGTCCACAGATTCGATTAATATCTTATTACTGCAAATTGGTTAAATGGTCTGGGAGAAGTTGGCACAAGTAGGTTATAATACTGATATGCAATGATGCTGTTGTATTCTTTAACCAATTACAATATTAAGGATTAGTTTTCTTATTTGAACATGTATTGTAGGTTTGCCAAGTACTACAACAAGGATGGGCGGGACTACAGATCACTTATAAAGGCTTTTGGGATTCGTCTGGATGTCATCGTTCATGGACACGTAAGATCTTCTTGAAAATAAACCAATAGAGATCTTAGAATAGAGCTCTCTCTCATCTGTCAAATGATGCCTTTTTTTTTTACAGGCAGGAAAATTTAGCCTCATCCCAACCATCATCAATACAGTCACAGCCATGACATCAGTAGGAATAGTAAGTATATATTCTTAACTATTAACAAAGAATTCTACAGTGATAATCACGGGGGCAGCTGGTAACGTAACGGTTTGGGTGCTCGGCCCGTGAACAGAAGGTTGCCGGTTCAAACCCCAGACCAGTAAAGGTACCACTGAGGTACTCATGAGCAAGATATCGTCCCCAATCACTGCTCCCCGGGCACTGCCCATTGCTCCTTCACAGATGGGTCAAATGCAGGGTCACATTTCTTTGTGGTGCACTGTATGCTGTGCTGTGTTCGCAAAGACAAATAATTACTCACTTTCACTGTTAATATTTAACATCTTTTCAGTGCTCTATAATTTGCGACTGGATCATGCTCACGTTTATCGACAAGAACGAAGTCTACAGTGAGAGGAAATTTGATAATGTAAGTGGACTGCATGTTCTGAGAAATAAAGAAATCTGTGCATTTTATAGCTTGTTTCAGGAAATCAGATGGCATGTGACCCCAGATGGTGCTGAAACACTTGCCCTTTTTGCCTTTGACTTAATTAGTGCACTTTTTGCACGACAGCTTTTTATAATTTATTATGAAAATGTTCATATTCAACACTTTCGATTTTAATTTTCAATTAGGCTCCTGGCATCAATTCCCACTTAAAATGTCCATCCATTGTATTTCTACAATTCTGCAAGAATATAAGCGCCCCTGCTACACCTTCTGTGTACGGCCCTGGAGAAGAGCCACAGTGCTGACCAAAATGTTTTTGAAGGAGCATTTTTTCTTAATGAGAGTCTTTAAAAAATCCAGAGCAACATTTTCAAAGTACTTCAAGTCTTTGTGGAGTTATTTGGCTTTAAGTGCTTTGCTCTGACTCACATTGATGGTAATGGGCCAGATTTTATCCATTTGTTTTGCTTCATAGCACTCTACACCAAATCTGCATTCACCATGTGGTTTAACAACTTATATGTTAAATCAAATATCTGAATTGAACGTTTAACCGGAATAGCAGTGTTGTCCTCCACTCTGACAGTCCTGCATGCATGACCATTCAATAAATTAATTAAATATATGCAAATGTCATGTGTGATCACTATTCTGCTTGAGTAACTATTAGGTAATTTTACTAAAGTATTCTTTTCTTTAAACTGAAATCAAAGGCAACTAAAGAGACCAGCCCACCAATGGTAATAGAACTCACCATTACAAGCTACGGCTCCAACCACTCGGACCTCTCTGACGGTGTTCCGTTGTGAAACTTCTCCCTCTGCTGCTCTGGATTATGGATTCAACAATGCCTTTAATGACAAGAAGAGCAATCATGAACAATATTTTTTATGTAAAAGACTAGTAAACCTGAAGCAAACCTACAGACACAATACAATCAGAAGACGGGCTGATGATAAAGCTTCAGCTAACCTACAGCGCCCAAATAATATCATTGTTGTACGCATACTTGTACCCATGCTTTTTATCTACTGTGGCCAACATTGGGTAGTAGCAAACTAAAATGACAGACTCTATTAAGTTTTATCTGTACCTCATCACTAGCAAAGCTACTTTTAAACCGCTGTAGCTGTTCCAGTATTTTTTTTCTACAAATAGCTACATCATTATAAAAAATACTCAGTTTCAACTAGCAGGTGTTTGTGATAGATACTTTTAATCATAAGTAGTCTGAAAAGCTACTGTTTAAAAGTAGCTTCCCCAGCAAAAGGGAAAAAGATGTCTGTTTTGGTTGTAGTCAGAGCCACAGGCCCACCAAAAAAGTCATAATGATAACCTGCCATCTCCATACAAAGCATTCTTCTTTTCCGAGAAGCGTCATGGTAGAAGGGGAGACGAGGACGAAGCTTCTCACAGGACAACCACTCTGAGGCCCGTAATGCGATCAAGCCGACTCTTCCTGTGAGATGGGCTTTTATGAGATTAAGTGGGAGGGAGCCAGCATTCAGCCAGACCCTTCCTAAGGGTGATTAATAGCAAAGCATCGATTTCTACAGCTTGCACGTCTGAGATTCATGGATAAGCCTCCTAAGATATCGGTTTTAAACCGCACCTGAAACCTGATCTGAAGTGAAGACGGAGAAGTCTTCACTGCGTGATGTGTGAATTCCGCAAAACCTCAGCTGCTGTTCATATGTAAGTTCCTACAACAAAAAGCATCTGGATAATAACAAAAACTGTATTTCTGCTTTAATCGTCACTTGAATCCACATTAAAATATGGAAACCAGAACCTCTGGTCATCATTATTCATGTACCTTTAAAGTAGGGCTGGACAATATGATCTCGATAATATCGCAATTAAACGAACATTTTACATTTGATTAAGGAACAGTTCTGTTTTTTTCTTGTACTGTAAATATCTTCAGCTATTAAAGCTGTAATATGTTTTCTAATGCAAAGTGCATAAATTGGTGAACACATTAAGGGAATACTACATGTACACTGAGGAAAGTATTAACAGAAATAATCACTGGCAATGTTATGCTGACTAGAGATTCTAGTGGGGTTTAGTTTAATTTTGACTATCTTCCGAGCCCTACTTTAAAGTGAGTACAAAAAAGAAAGGGACTGTCACCGATCTTAACACACATATTTTGAACTCCACAATGCTTTGTAAACCATACTTAGCATCCATCTGAAAGACAACTTCACTCCCAGGTTGTGTTACTTCTATTACTCTTGAGGCAGACCATCAGAGAAACCTGGGCCATGACTCATCTTACAGCAGCAGCACTCTCATCAGGGGTAAACAAGGTTAAAAGGGAGCGAGACTGGCTTACCGCAGACCTGATTGGCACTGAGAGCCTTGTCTAGCAAGTTATATATCTCTTGATGCCTTTTAGACCGACGCCTTAGCAATCCGAGCTCACAAGAAATTAAACCGTAATGTGATAATGGAATAGTGGCCCTTGTGTCATACAGGCCTCATTAGCTGACGAAGATGACAGCAAGGGTCCCATACAACGGGTGTGGGAGGTCATAAACTGCAAATTATGGCAATGCCACTCCAGCTATTAATGTCACCAATGTCAAAAAAGAAACACTACATAACCTGGTGAATACGTCAGGGAGATATTAGTGGCAAAGGAATGACAGTCATTTTTCTGAATTATAATTTAGAAATACAAAGCATTAGCTTTCATTAAATCCAAATTATCAGTCTTTCCCCCTAAGTAGGTAGTAAAAATTCCTACCACAACTTTATTTTGTGTTCTACAAAAATACAAAAAAATAATTTACATACTAGACTTCATTCCAAAGAATGCTGGCCTAACATAGCAGTACATAACGTTCATATAAAGTGTAGTTTTATACAAATTAGTTTAAGAATTCTTTCTTGATATATTCAAGTGCCACCACAAGTCAAATATCTGCAATGCATTAATGTATTTTGACATCTCACACACACATACACCCTATGTGTTCATTCCCAAAATCCAGTCAATGGTTTCTAACAGGAAGTTCATGTTGTAGTGGGCGCCAATGTTCCTGAAGACGGTGACTTGCTCAGAGAAGCTCTAGGAAAAGAAGAGTGAAGTGGAGAGAGATATCAGTTACATCAGATATTTTTAGAGCATAAAACAGCACAGAATCTCTAAGATATTGGCCAGACCTCAGTGGTGAAGGTGAGTTTGAAGTCTCCTGCGCAGCTGCAGTACAGAGGCATGTTGGCTTCTTTCACCCCCCTGCACTTGGAACAGTCCTGGAAACGGATTAAAAGCACGCCAGAAAATGATACAACAAAAACATCACAGCATAACCAATCAGTCATAACATCATGTAAAGTGAATAATGTTGATAATGACCACCAAAGTGTGATGAAGTTTAGACGATGATGACGGCTAGGCTAGACACAGCTCGTATGGGATGCTCCCCCAGTAGAAGAGCTACCATAGCTCAAACAGACGCCTTTTTGGAAAAGCACCTTTTGAGACCAGATTATCATCATATGGGACGATGGTGCTGTTGTCTAAGCAACTGAACCCTATGTTGGTGATCATAAGACTGTTGGTTCAAATTACAAGAACCACTGACATTGAGCAAAGCTCTTATGTTCAAGTTGTGTAATAAGGAAATGGAAGTCAATCTGGAGTCTGCTAAATGCTGTAGATGTAAATATGGGTTTTGATCACATTAAAGACAGGAAAAAGAAAGAGAAATCGGTGCAAATGGACTAGAGAATACATTTAGCAGTGGTGAGGATATTTGGAAATAAAATGCACATGTTTATCAGATGTAAGAGAGAGAAAGCATAATAAATATAAGTGGTGTTAACCTTCACAAGTCTCACGATTCCATTCGATTACGATTATCAGGTCAATGATTCGATACGATAGGGTATTTTTTCTATTGCTTTTTATATATTTGCATCGAATTCATTAATAATAAAAATGGCCAAATGATCTGGAAATGTTTTGGAAAATAAATTAAATTAAATACTTCTAAAAAAGTGATATTAGTAGTGAAACTGGATTGCATACCGCGGACCACTAGGGTCAGCGGATCGCCGGTTGAAAACCCCCGATATAATTAATTATGGTCTGCCAATGCATCGCCTGGTAAATATGCATCAGTTGTACAACGTGGTGCATCCTCCAGTGATAAAACATCTGCAAAATCCTTCCAACCCTGCATTACTGTGCAGTAATAAAATACTTCCATTTCTCTAGCTCTACATCAGCGCTTAATAAGCAGACGTAACTGAACCGAACAGCGCTGGCTTGGAAACCAAGCTTTATCTGCACTCTGATGCCTGTGTGACAGTGTTATCTCGCTAATCTCAAATGCTACAAGTGACTCTCACCAGGTCCTGCAAAGTGTAGCTCATCAGCTTCTTCTGCAGAGCCTCCACCAGGGCCATCTCTATCGAGTCTGTGTCATACTGAGCCTGGCAGTTCGAACAGAACCACTGAGGCAGCACCGAGCCGTCCTGTGCAGGGGAGAGGACAAGATGACAAATGATATAAACCTCATAATACAGTACGTTTTGGTTTTCATTTTCCCAAACTTAGCAGGTGTAAAAGTTTCCATGGAGCATCTAGGGATTAAGGGTCTTGTTTTATATTTCAACCACATGCACTGAGAGCCTCATGCTAAATTACACAAATATGACATTGTTTCACCTATAGAAGCTGGATGTGAATAAGTACAGCACTAAAATTTCAAAACAAAAATAGAAATAAATCCTTTTTCAGATATATTCTTAATTATTTTTAAGAAAGTTAAGACATTTAGATTATATACAACAGTAGACTTAATACTTAAAACTCAATAAGCTAATGTTTTGTAGATACATTTGTATAATCTGTTCTTATCTAAGAACAAATCTCAAATAGGAAAACACTGGTGAATGTCAGAATCTTTGTGAATACAAAATTAAGAAATATTTTCTTCCACATCCTTAATGAAAAACAATTTTATTCAGGCGGTTGCGGGGTGGGGGGAGCGACACCCTTCCTTATCACAGAACAAGTTCACCCACAGCAACAAGCAACTTTAGCACCTTTTAATTTGTGACCTTTGATGCTGGTCGACAAATGCTGCTTAACCAGCTTTCTGACCTGGGCTACAGAAGGGTCCTTGCAGAGGTCGAGGTCACGGCAGAAGTTGCAGTGGTGGCAGATGACCTCCGGCAGAATGTAGGAGTTACAGGGGTCACGAAACTGAGCTTCATCTGAGAACTCCCCGACATCCACCAAGCGCAGCAGATCCCGCTTCAGTTTGTTCACCTGGTTCACTATGTTTGCGTCCAGCAAAAGAACCTGGCAGCCCCAAAAAACGCAAGAACTTTAAAAATCTAATTTATACAGGCACTGGCCAAACACCATGACATCAGTCGCTAACAGAGTACCTGTACAAAATGGTTAACAATAAATGTGTGTGTGTTACCTGGCAGACATATTTGATGAACTCCAGGGCAGGGTTGTTGAGGGGCAGGTGTGACCCCGGCAGCACGGGGAACATTTCAGAGGGCAGCGCCACATTTCGTGTTCCAGAAACCTTCTTCTGAATCTTCTGTGTGATCGTGAACAAGTTCTGAGTGAGTTCGCTGGACACATACTCCTGCGAGAAAGTGATCATGCCTGCAGACACACATATATAGAAATGAGTTACACTCACACTGCGAAAGGTCCGCCACTTAATCAAAAGAGACATATGAACGTAAAAACCTTGAAATGGCAATTTTATGGCTCCAACAATTAATCGATGATTAACTGATTCTTAAAATTACTGCTGACTAATTTACTAATTAATTTGTTGTTTATATCATTTATGTGCTTGTCATCATTTGAGCAAATATGACTGGTGCCTCATTTCAATTAAGCAAAACTGAAATGAGCAGTCTTAAACAGGAGTGATGTGATTTTGATATGATTTATACAAAATGATGGATTACACAACTGAGATCTTTTCATTAGAGATTAGAGTTTCTTTCAGGGGCTTCATAAATATCTCACAAATCTTTTACTGTTGCATTTGGAAAGTTTATATTAAGAACTTCTTACCAGGAAGTGCACTAATATCAGCAGCAGGCTGTTGAGTGACTTGGCTCCCGCCCCGCCTCTTTATTGGCGTGGCTCCAGGAGCATTGCGTCTAAGCTCCTCCCTCATGCTGTGATACACAGCAGCTATATAAGCTATGGAAGAAGAACATGACAAAAGTTGGCTAACACTACACTATAATACATGAACATATAATTTAACAATTATGTAATAATCCAAACATTATAATAATTTCTCATACTAAAAAAACTACCTGATATGATCATGAGGAAGTATTTCTGACACGAGGCAGCCTGAGGCAGATACTGCATGATGTTCCAACTGCTCTCAATCAGGTCCTCCACTTCATCCTCGTTTCCATCTCGGTCTTCATCTTCCTGTTCATCGGCCTCCTCATCCTCATCTTCACTGCCCTCATCATCTCCTTCCTTCCTGCCTTTCTTCTTCTTTTCCAAACCATTCTAAAATATTGTAAATTTACAAATTTAATAAATTCCCAGTTTATAAAGCAAGTGAAAGATGACATACTTAAGATTACATATCTATATATATTATTATATTGGTAGCGTAACGTTTAAGGTGTTGACAGTTCGAATCCCGGACTGGTAAAGGTATCACCATGAGCAAGTTCCGTGCCCAAGCATTGCTCCCTGGGCACTGCCATGTCAGTTGCCCATTGCTCCATCACAGATGAGTCAAATGCAGAGGTCACATCCAAATATTCTGAAGCTCAAGGTCAACAGACTATATCAGTGTAATCACTTGTAGTGTGCACTGTCCATGCAGAAGGCAAGTCCTACCTCCCCATACATGACGCTGGAAGGCAATTTCCCCTTTATTCCTCCGTAATTGGCGGGATCCATCCAAAGCAAAAACTCCCAACATCGGGAGAAGGTGATGGACAGAGAGTGAAAAATCTCTCGTGAATGGATGCTGCAGAAAGTTACAATTAAACACACATAGATTGTTGCTCTTTAATACATTATTAACAGGAAAGACCATGTTATTAATATTAATGCTGATAACCAGGTAATGGTTAAAAAAGTTTATTTACAAAAGTATTGCTGTTATGAATGAAAGAATTTCATTCAAAAAGAGTTCAATAAAGATTCAAAAATGTAAACTTGAAAAAAATTAAATAGCCAATATTTTGAACGTTCTAATTAAGATTGTTGGGGGTAAGCATAAGTTTTATTCAGTCCGAATTCCACCTGTGAGAAATAGGGGAGCTCTCACCTGTTGGTGATGTACTCCACATATGCGATAGCATCATCAATGCGCCGTTTCTTGGTGCTGAGAATGATGCGGTTAAAGTTCCCATGGACCACAGATGAACCCAGGCGCTTAAACTCGGCAACCAGTCTGTGCGTTAGAGAGAGAGCAAGACAGATTGAAACAGAGAGAGAGAGAGAGAGAACAAGAAACACAGAGAACGTGCAGTTAACCTCTTAATCAGTGGGTAAAGAATGGAAATTTCTACCATTTAGTAGTGATCCATTTGCTGAATTACTTCCTTTATTAAGATAAATGATCTTTGAGAAATGATTGAGAAAACAAAACACAGTAAAATTGTAAATACATAAAGATATTTTAATCACAATAATGAATTTTAATGATGTTTTGTATTGACTTTTGTGATGTGAAGCAATTTTTTTTTAGATATGAACAGTTAATCATTGTGTTCAGCATGAGGTTCACTCAGACATTCTCAACTGTATAAAGAATGGACATGGGAGAATGGACCAGCTACTGGTAGGCAAATGTTCAGTGTCTGAGAGTAAAAAAAAACAACTACCAGCCCACTGGTGTATTGTCAATATTTATCAAGTGTCATATAATAAAATCAAGTCAATGGCTCAAAATATTTCATTTTCTTGCAAAGCTTCAAGTCTTCCTCATCTTATTACAACAATTGCTCAAAGACAACATGCTCAGTGGACTCTACAAGAAGACAAATATGGTGAGACGTACTGCAGAAAAATCTTCTTCATCATGTTGAGGAGTGTGCGGTGCAGCGCCGGGTCATACAGCAGGGAGCTGGGGGAGCGCAGCCAGCGGTAGAAGTGCATTACCTGGTTATCAGCATAAACATTGTGGTACTGTGTGATCTCCCTCACCCAGCCAACCACCATGCTCTTGAGGATCCTAAAATACATGCATACAAAATATGTAAATTAATGGCACCGGAAAAAAACCCATTAATGCACCAAAAACTGTAACAGAACATGAAACAGAACAGAAAAACTTTGCGCATGATTTGGCAAATGTTGACAGATTCTCAAAATTCTTTTATTGGTGCATTTAGAATGAATGTTTATTACCCACCACACCTCAAAAATGAGTGGATATGTGTGGAGCAAGGTGCAATTGATGGCGCATGCATCATTGATATAAAAATATGGTTTGAGATAAATGTTACTTCGCAAGAAATCATATCTACATGTTGGTGGGCAAGATAATAATCATGTTGCAAATTTAATTCCGCATGCAGCAGAAATTGGTCAACATTTGCCAAAGATATGGGCACAGTTGCAAAGATGTAGGGTTCCCTTTTAGAGTCACAAATGCATATTTATCTCCTCAAAGTCCTTCACACTGATACACAAAAACTGCTACCTGAATGTGTTGGAGCAGAGTGCCGTCTCATCATAACTGGCCACAGCATTTGCTCCTTGGTTGCCTGCCATCATTTCCTCCAGTGATGCATGCTGGATGACGTCAAAGCTCACACCCAAACTGGCCCCGCCCTCCATGTCATTCACATGCTGAGACTGGAGGATGGTGTTCACCGCCAAGCTCTGGATGTCCAACTCCACACACACTACAAGAAAAAGATCCGTAAAGGCACTAAACCCAAACTTTCTACTGCATATTCAAATTAAAATGCCAACACTTCACTATTTTGGAACAGCAGAGTACTTATGAGTTGTGAGGCAGTGCCGAGGGGCATCCGCCAATAGAAAAGCAGAGGAGAAGGTAAAGATGAAGATTTGCTGAGAATCCAAACTGATTGACACTGTTAGGTGACAGGTACTTTACAGGGTTTATGCAGGAATCCTAGAGTCGAATTTACTACCTTTTTTACTACCTCCACAATATTTTTTACTACCAACACGACATCGAGCAGCAGCCTTTTTTTTAGCGTCAAGTTGTCCTTACCTTAACCCTAGCCCTTGGGTTATCCTAACCATAACCCTTAGTCCCACCCTAATAAGGTCAACTTGACACTTCTTAAAACAAATGCCTTACAGGCCAGCACCACTGCAGAATCAGAATTCTGCTCAAATCCCTCCTACACACAGGCAGCAGAGGCTACATGCTGAGGCCTTTCACTCTGATCTGAGACCTGCTGGGGGCCTCCTTTTACGCTATCTAAGATTAGAGCCTCAGAGCCCAATATACATAAATGAGAAGACACAGCACAGTACATATTGACCCGCATCATTAACACTATTTATAAGTAATTTCTTAAAATGTGGCGCAATGCCCAATCGAATGATGTAAGCAGTCTTATCCTTGCCACATGCAGCTTCTGTCTGCGAATCCTACTGGCCGATGGCTCCTGGTTTTGTGATTGACTGCACACTACAGACAGTTTTTACAGAAAAACCAAAGACGACGTAGAAAGAGGAACGGCGACCGGTAGATTAAACGCAAGTTATAGTTTATCAACCTTATAATTATAATTAAATAGTTAGGTCTTACACGTTTAATAAGCACGCAATCAATGGCTCCCCTGCCCACTTGTCTGTCCCCAATTCAACATAAACACAGATACACAAGTCAATCACAAGACCAGGAGCCATCGGCCAATAGGATTCGCAGGCAGAAGCTGCCAAAACCCCGCCCACTTTCAAACCGCGCGCGCAGAAATCTCACTCGAGCACCTTTTAATACTTTTTAAAACCCCGTGGACACCCTGCTTTAACAAAAGTATTTCAATATAACTAAGATACTGGGTTGTAAAGATACATCAGTCTACAGTGATTCAAAGACCATAGCATCAACCCAATATCTATCAGACATTATACATAATATTACATCACATTATTATTATTTGCCTTTTTACATCTGTTATGAACGAAAGTGATGACATTAAATCATAAATATAACAGCGTTATATCCATCTCTGGCTCCTGATCTGAATCAAATGGCAAACATATGGATCAGACTTTGTGATGTCAGCAATTGCATAATCATTGAGTCATGATAAAGATCTGATTTACACCCCTATAAGAAAATTTGAAATTTTACATTTCTTTTATTTTTGTTTCTCACCAGTTTTCTGTTTCCTTGCGCGTCTTTGTTCTATTTGTACAAATAGTTCTTTGATCTATCAAATTTATGTCCAAGAAACACATGTGTCTGATGCTCTGTAATTGCAACCCCAGTGTGAAACCACCCCAAATGTCACCTTATCTGTGTGATTCAGTCCAGGCCTCAGCGTACCTGTAGAGTAGCAGCCCGGCGCATTGATCTCCACTGATCCTCGCTCGTCACTCTCCATGAGCAGCCGGCTGTCGTCAGCCTCTTTGCCCCCGAGATCGGGCCTGGCCGTAGGAGAGAGCCACAGGAGGTGGTTGTGCTTGCGCAGGTGACGCGCCAGGAACAGGTCCGAGCCGAAGATGGAGACGTCCTGAGGCAGATTGCCCACTGGCAGGTGGTAATACCTGCAGATGGAGAACAGTGGGGGCATTAGTGGTCGAATGTTGGTGCAGTAAAAAACATCTAAGCCAGGGGTATTCAATTCCGCTCCTGGTGGGCCGGTATCCCGCAGGTTTTCCATTTCAGAACATTCATACCTGGTCTCAGAAGAGACTGATCAGGTAGGATGGAAAACCTGCTGGACACCGGCCCTCCAGGACCAGAACTGAATACCCCTGCCCTAGGTAGGGGTTTGAAGATCACATATCTACATTGACCCACCTACTGGCCCTAGATCACCAACAGACAGACCATGGTCAGGATCAAGACCCTTAAGTCAGTCTGTACAGACTGAGACCTGTTACATTTTGACAGACTGGTTCCATTTTGAGTAGTCTAATTGAACCAGCACAGACTTTCTCTTGACTTTACAGTAGTAAAAATGTGTACACAGGGAATGCACAGACCAATCCTGTCCAAAATAAAAATTAATTACTTCATTTTATGCCCTTTCACTCTTTATTATGATTAAATATTTTTTTATTTTTCCAAACTTTATTCAAATTAGCAAAAGAACATGAATTTTAGAGAACATTATTCATCAGAGTACCCTTCAATATGAAAATGTATAATTGAATAATTAAATAAATAAAATGTATTCCTTTAGGTTTTTTTTTTTTTTTTTACAGAAATAAATATTTCATTTTACAATGTAATTTTTTTTGTAACTGGACCTCCTTGACTTGAACTCCTGTTCTAGACACTGCGTCTGCTGTACCTGGCCATGTCGAAAGCCTGAGAAAGGCAGCTGTCCAGGTTGAGGTAGTGTTTGATCATGCGGCGTGCACCGTGACGCTGCCAGTCCAGCACATTGTAGCTGATGTCGTCGGTCACATGAACAGGAACCACGGGGAACTCCTCCAGCACAGCCAGACCAGCAGCCAGACGGCGGATATCCCAGTTGGACTGGACAGCAATAAGGGTGGGGCCACGGCGCTCCTCCTACACACAGGTATCGACACGCATGCAGAAACCAAACACATTTTAGCAACTTATTGGAATATAATTCAGATTATATATTCGATAAAACCAACAAATAAATGAAGCGTTATGAAATAACGTTGCATGTAACCTCAGTTGTAATAAACTGTCCATTTACATTTTTATTATAATCAGTATATTCTTCAATGTCATAAATCAATGTATTGTCGTCTATGTATTTTATTTATTAGTTTTGACTTTTGTTCATTTTGGGTGTAGATTCACATTTTTATTTAATTTGGTTTTGTTTTTAATTGAGCTGCCATAGATGCAATATTGTTGATTGTGTTTCCAATAATTAAAAAAATAATACACTGATTATCGAGGCTTAAAATGGGCTATCTGTACCTTATAGCTGAGCAGGATACGCTGCAAGGCACGGTAGATGGCTTTCACATCATTCTCAGCGCGAACCTCGAAGAGATGCTTCTCTGGAGGCAGCAGCTCCTCTGATGTCTTCTCCAGAAGAGCCGTACGTTCAGCTCCGTACAGAGAGCTCAGGTTTGGCATCTGGTTACTGCGAACCTGCAGCACGCAACAGAATAAGGCTTTGTACTATGTGCTTGCCCCCCCCTGATAATAGGGGAAAAAATCTGAAGAGACATTATATGGTTCCAATACTATATACTAAAGCGTTATTTTTACAAGACTGGGCCAAAGTAGTCCAAAAACACAGCTGTTTCCCCAAAACAGGCCTCATCCCTACCATTTGATTGGGTTAACAGAACTAAAGTATCACAACAAAGTGATGCTACAACAACAAAGTGTCAGGCCGAGTGTGCAGATTAAACGTGGAAGTCGATAGTCCCAATTCTAAAGCGGTTTAAACCCACAAACCAGCCAAAAAATGTTACTGTAGGCCAGAAAGTTCAAAACTTATAGGCTGAAATGTGTTCGCATTTGTTGTAGAAAAATTGAATCTCAGAAGAGCCTTAAATATGCGGTAATTTAATGGAACTGACCGTGTCAAGGACAAAGACGCTGGCTTTGCGTTGAGAGGGTATGAAGAGACCAAAAAGAGCCTTGTGGCCCTGACTGTGATGGTAGAGGTAGATGTGTCTCACGCTGCCTGCAACACAAACAACACAGTTTTTATTAATCGGCCCATCGCTGATTACACAGCCCACATGACAAACACCCTCTTCTTTGGAAAGCATGCGAGGAACAATAAAAATTATCTAAGAATAGAATGATTAAGGGACAAAGAGGAAGTGATCACCTGACCTGGCTCCAGATAACTGAACTGGGCGAGTGACCTCATGTCCAGGTGATCAAGGTCAAAGGTGTCAGCTTCGCGGCCGGCCAGCTCCCTGACCACCTGCTTATTGACCATACACACACAGCCCAGCTGCACCAGCGCCCGAAACAGCAAAGGTACCTGCAAAAACAACACCCCCCCCCCACCGATAATACATTTTACATAACATTTATTTTCACACATTAATAAACTTAAATAAAGCAGAAACAGAACAAGTTTCAGTGCTGTTTACAAATAAGCAAGTAGATGAAGTTGCCAAACAAAGTTTGGTTTTAAAAGAGTACACACAAAAGGAAATGAAAATGTCTTTGTATGGAAAAAAAAACAAGAAAAGAAACAAGAGAAAAATGTTTTTCCATCAAAATGATATCATTCATTAATAATGTTAAAGGCTTGTTGTCTTCAAAACAATCACAATGACTGAATGGTTCAAATTAAATTAAACGCATTCTGCTTAAGATGATCATTTTGCTAATGGCTGCATTAGAGTCATCTAACAGATACATTTAAAAGGTTCTTACAAAAAAAAATCAATGATGGGAAATGAAAGAGACAAGATTTCTGAATCTCACAGAGTCTTAAAATCTCTTCTATTAAAATTGTTAGAGTTGACAGTGTAACTCTACTAGTACAATCAATCACATATAAGAGATAAACCCTGGCATTAAGTGAGCAATGAAAAATAAACCTTACCTAAGACTCTCCTCACCACTTTACACCCTATTTGCAGTAAGCTGAATTTAAAAAAACTAAAACAATGGCTATTAACTGTTACCTGTGTCTCATAGACACCCTCTATGTCTGGGGCAGACAGCTCTGCGTTGATCTCGTTGATGTGTTCCTGGTACATATCCTCGGGTACAGAGTATTGGTACAGATAATACACCATGTTGGAGCGAGGCAGAATTCTGTTCACCTGTGAAGAATAACTATTAAATCCATATTTCAGAAAGAGGACTAAATATTTTTAAAGTAAACACTTTTGTTTTTTCAGTGTTATCCAGGAATATTCCCGGATAAACACACTGAGCAGCATGTCTAATTTCTAGGCAAAACTGTGTGTTAATAGCAATTTACAAAACCTGTTTTTAACAACGATAAAAAGCATCATATTTTAAAGGACAAAAACAGCACACTTCATGATGACGGACCTTTTTGTATGTGGGCCCTTCCTCCTGCTTGGGCACTCTCTGATTTACATAGAAAACCCGGGGAATGTTGAGCTTCATGCAGTGCAGGTCGCTGCCAATCACTGCCCACAGTTTATACAGGCCTGGATGACTGGTCTCTGCAACCTAGTAGGACGGATGAAGGGTAAAGTTGTCTACTTTCAAACACTGGGCTCAGAAACATAAGTGGGTCTCATTCACCTATATTTTCTTAATTTTGTTCATAAGAAAGTTATATTAAATATTATATGACACTTTATAACAGTAGAATTGAAGAAAACCCTCTAATCTAATATTCTGCACCAACATGCATGCAATAAAACTTTAGTAGCTGTAGTTTCTGTTACATAGGAACACATCTCAAATAAGAAAACATTTGTGGATGTCTGAACCTTTGCAAAGACTGTGGGTTAAGACCAAATTTCTTCTTAAGAATGGCAGATGAATGAGGCCCAATGTGTCTTAGCAAACAGAACCAGACCCAAATGCCCAAGCTGTTGCTGTCCAACCTGTACTATCTGCCAGGGCATGTCGAGAATGCTGCGAGCCGTCCTGCGCAGGAAACTCCCCAGCCCTGTGGTCGGTCCGCCCCTGATCACGCCGCCGCTAGTAGGTTGGGCTTCTCCATCGATCAGGCGCCGTCTCTTTCTGCGTTCTTTTCTCTGACGGATCTGCAGCTCCCATTTCTTTTTGTGGTATCGCAGCCAGACGAGACGCTCTTCCTAAATACACAAGAATAAGAAGACAAAGACAAGGGTGTTAACAGTTTTGAAACGGAACCGGAAACAGTGATACAAACGACCACAGGCTCAGATATCAGGTTATGCAAGACTTTAAATAAATTAATTTCAGTTTTTAATGTTTGCATGTTTGTCTGTTATTTCTTACACTCTTAATGCTTGTTGAACGTGAGCAATTATTTGTCATTGTGAACACACCACAGGTCAGAACACAGTGCACCACAACGAAATGTGACATCTGCATTTAACCCATCCGTGAAGGAGCAGCAGGCAGCTAACATGCGCCCGGGGAGCAGTGCTTGGGGACGGTACCTTGCTCATGAGTACCTCAGCGGTAACTTTACCACCCCTGGATTCGAACCTGCAACCTTCTGATCATGGCGAAAACACCCTACCGTTATGCCACTAACTGCTTGTTGCTGTGATGTGCATACTTTGTAGGGTTGAATTAACAAAACAGCCACTTTTTTCCCCCTTATAGGGAAGCCTATAGCCAACCCAGTCAAAACAATCAAGATTCATTAAATGTAATATAGCCTAGTTCATAGTGTTTCATTAAGCCCAAAATATCCCAGTATAAAATCCTTGTAATAATAGCAATTAATTTTATATTGCCATTTCAGTTGCAATACAGAAAGAGCAGGTATAAACCAAACTGTGGGTTTGAACAAACGTTACATCCCTAATAGAGATTTTAAAAAATGACGTTTTAAAGTGCCAGGTGTGCAGTACCTGTGTCGTGCCCATAGGTGGCGGTGGTCCCAGTATCTCTCTCCAGGACTGTGTCAGCTCCAGCTCCTGAGACTCGGTCTGGCTGTCCTCGCCCTGAGATGCTCGCTTCCTCTTTGTGCTGATAAGGATGGCAGGCTGCAGGGGGCGCTTTGGAACACCAAAATCCTCTATATCAGCAGCATCACTTGGCTGTACGGTCTGATGGGCCACCTGACAACGTGAAAGAGAGGAAAAGGATGACCATTTGCAAAATTGCAAAAGAAAACTCCAAAAACCCAGAAAGTGTGAGAAAGACGGGGAGCAAAAAAGAGACTGGTGATAAGTAATCAGTTTAACCCTATATTAGAGTAAAATATAAGAGTAAAAACCAGAAAATTGCAACTATTTTGCTATGTATTGCAATGCAGCCCGTCGTGTGAAATGATGGACCACTTTAGTTTGACCAAAACTTTTATATTCCTCGACATATAAACATCCCAGAAACATTCATCTGGAACAACTGAGGATTGTACGGAAGCTTATAGAGCACAAATAAACTGTAATCGCAACAAGAGTTAATCTCGTCATAAATTTACATATTATTGTTCACTGTTAAAGTTGTCATGTATCATTAGTATGAAAACTGTTATCTGCGATAATGATCATTCACAAGTTATTGTAGTTACACAATTAAGTGATGGTAGGAAATAGTCACTTTTTTGCAATTAATTCAGAATGCAACAATGCAGAAAAAAGGGCAAAAATACAGAGGTCCATTTTAAACTTACCATATAGAAGAGAAGCATTTATAAACCAAAACAGATAAGGAATAACAACTAAACTGAGCAGACCTTTTATTGCACTCATTACCTGTCTTTTTCCTTCACTGGTGAAAAGCTCGCTGATTTTCTTCTGTTTGTAGATGTCATTCTTTTCCAGCAGCTTCTTATGAAGCCAGTCTGGATGGCGCACTCTGGGCACAGGGTTTTTTACCTGGAACCAAAATAAACAGCAGCGTTTAGCAAGTGCGTGCGTGAAGTTAACTGTTTTGAACAAAATTCCCATAGTGATACAAAGTGATGCGCGTGTAAGTTCACCTGCTGCAGAGCAGCTGGAATGGTGATAATCTTCTGTATAGCACTTCCCAGTCTCTCAATGTAGTAACCCCAGTCCAGGATCTGACAGACACGTTTAACACAGCACATTCAGCAAAACACAACACCAAGTCTGCAAAAAGATGAACGAAAGTTCATTTTCTAATTGTACCGATCTGATATCCAGGTCATGTAGGCTGGGCATCTTCAGCCACTTGCGCAGAAAGTGTTTTTTAACACTAGCTTCAGCCTGGAAAATGGCGAGAGGAATTGCCCTACAGAGGAGACAGAAAATGTACTTATTTTCTTAATTTATATAACAACCAACAACAAATTATTTGTTATTCACAATTGTCTACTTAATATTAATATTAATAATAAAAATAAAATAATAATAAAATAATAATATAAGAAAAGCCGGTACCTCTCTCAGTGACAGAAGCGTCCCTCTGAATTTCTTGGGGAGATGGCGTAGCGACAGCTCAGCCCAACATCTTTCACCATTTGGTCGCAAAAACTCGGCCGAGGCGTTGGCGTGCTGGTAGAGTGGATTTCTGCTCTCCGTAGTCCTCCAGTTTGCGGGGACGCCGACCGGTTCTCCGAAATTAGTTCAAACAGCAGCTCTGCATCTGGCATGTTTACGCCTGCGGAGGAAATAAATATGCAGATCATAAATATAATTCTGAGCGTTAAAAGACACAAATGGTTCAACTTAACCGAGGGTGACAAAAGTAAGAAAAGATGTCTCCAAACAGCAAATAACGCTGATTTCAAAATATTATCAAATCAGTCATATTCTTGTTGTTTCGTCACCTTTGAACACAGTGACTCACACAAGTTATTCAGAAATGTAGAGTTTTGTCTGCCTTCCAATTAGGGGTATAACAATGCATTGACACATCAATTCATCGGCTGATCTCAGAACACTGATCCAAAATGAAAACACTAATATGTCATACAAATTGTAATATTTTTTATATTGAAAAGGAAGTTTTTATTCCTTATTCAAATGTCTGGATTGAACTCAGAATAACTAATGTCCAGGATATTTTTAGTTGTTTTGTTGGTGAACTGTTGAATGGAAGCGGTTGTGTTAAGCAGCATATGATTACTGTCTTATATCAATCACTGACTGCTAAATTGAGCTGCGTCAGATTATATCGTAGCAAATTTACTGGTAGAGGTCTTATCGTTGTCCACTGCATTGATGTAATACTGTATTGTGATGAAACTTGTGAATTACAGCCCCATATTACCTTGCTGTACAGCACGTCCAGCCAGTAGTCAGCCACTTTGGCGACTGAGGCGTACACCTCGTCCAGTGTGGTCCCTTTGAGGAAAGCCTCAAATACAGAGGACTGAAAGATCTTAATGAGTTGCAGCTCTCCTCTCCTCTTCACCTCGAAACCTTTCAGTTCAGCCAAAGAACCGTCCTCGTTAAAAACTGCATACCTGTGAGGGATAAGCGGTCAGGTCTCCATTGTAGCTGCGTCCGGTGTTGTTCTGCTAGGCTGAAAGCGGGTAAAATACTAGGAGTCGATCGATTTGGTTTTTTCAGGGCTGACACAGATTATTACTAATCAAGGAGACTGATAACTGATATTTTGAACAGACATATGTCTGCGGTAAAAATGAAAAGTGCCAAAACTTATCATTCATTTACTAACATAAAATGCAAAGTGCCTTTGTTATGATTAATTTTGAGAACAGCATATGCTTAATTCTGAGACGTTTTCTTTGGGAAAAAAAGTGCAAGGAGCTCCAAGTTTCTGTGTCAGAACACCAAACCATAAAAATGCTAAATGCTGGCATTGAGAATTGGGCAGATTGATAACTAATTAGGCCTCTAGTAAATGCCCAGGCTGTTTGGGTTCTTTTTGGGTACGCCAATAAGTACCTAAACCATATTGTAAAATAGTACACAGGTATTGGTTAGGGCTGGGTTCCATCCGATTGACCGATCAATATCGATTCTCGTTAAAATAAATCACGATATCGATTCAAAGTTGGATGGATCTTTTCCTGCGGCTATGCACTACTTCTTGCCACCGCATAAGAGAGAGCTAAGCATGAGACGGCGAAACAAAATAGAGCCATGGCTGAAGCTGCTCGCTCAAATCACCGTCTGGCCCTAACTTTATAACCAAAGCAAAACTAGTATTGGCCATAAAGAAATCTCTAAAATCATCGAATCGAATTGAATCGAGGAATTAGATGGGATCATGATGACCTTGTGTGAATCGGGTCAGTCGATTCAGGAAATCAACAACAATACTACCCAGCCCTAGTATTGGTAATGGTTCTACTCAAGCATCAGTACTCAACACCATTAGTTGTTTCAGTGTCTGGTTAAAAAGGACGGAAAATGATTCCCAACAATCAAAGCACCTCTTCTTCAGTTTCTTTCCTTCCTCTTTAGAGGCAGGGAGGATCTGTAGCCAGAGTGCGGACACGTCCACCTCCAAAAGAAGATGCTGTTTTCCGCTCTTGTCTCATACGTCAGTGATGCAGAGTCCACCAGCTCCTGGTACTGATGATTGGTAAAACCCTCCTGTTAAGAACGCCAGAGAAAAAATTTCACAGTCTGGACAATGATGCAAGCTCCAAAAATCATACAGGGGCAACAGCAGAGACCATTAAGTACAATCTCTGAACAGGGGGGAAATCAACTTGCAGCTACCATAATGTTGAGCATGGCTCAGGGTAACTTATAGTCACTTTAGGCTTCTTTTCGTTGGTGGACTTGATGACGAAGTTCTCAGGGAAGGTGTTCAGGAGAACACACCAGATACCGTCAGTGTCCAGCTCCAAGGGCCTCCTAGAAAATCAACCAGATAAACAAAGTATGTATCATTTATCAATAATTTGAGGGAAAAAAAGGATATACTTTAATACTTGTGACAGGGTCAGCCATGACTTCAAAACACAGATTACCAAGTTTTAAAGGCAAGTTGTCCCCATCATAATTGATAGCGGAGAGTATATTTATCTGAAGGCACAGAATAAGTTTGATACTGAATAGAGGAATCCTCACCCGATCTGCTCAATCAGCTCTCTGGCCTGTGATATCATTAGCTCCTGTGACTTTTGCGATGCCTGCCATCTCCGCATAGGTACCACAGCGCTCTAAGACAGATAACAGATGTTGACAGATGTTGGAATAAGTCATTCATCATACAGTTAATGAGAGTAACTGTTTGGGCGTTCAGAGAGGTGCGTGATCGGAAGGTAGCTGGTTCGAATCCCAGACGGTTAAAGAGTACCACTGAGGTACTCATAAGCAAGGTTTGCTCCTTTATGGATTGGTCAAATACAAAGGTCACATTTCACTGTGAAACACTGTATTGCTGTATTCACAATGACAAATAATCAATCACTTTCATACACTTTAAATATTGTTTCATCCAGCTATTCTTCCTTGGGGCAATTCAGTACACACATTATCAGGAAAGCTAAAGCAAAATAACCTCTCTATTAAGGCTGCATGAACATCATTACATGTCCAACAGTCACAGAGCAGGACATACAATGTCATGCAAATTAAATCAAGGGTCACGCTAACACACTTTTATTACTTCATAAAAAATGGAAAGGTCATGCTGTTTCTCGCAAAAGACATGGCAGCAATTAGCACAACTAACAACAAGGTTTTTAAAAATATATTCCAGTGGCTTGTCAAGCAGTATATAATTCCATCATGGAGCTATTTCTCATAAATTGCCATTCCAGAGCAGCACAAGTTGAAACCGAACTGTCACAGATTTTTCCAATATCATGCAACCCAACATTCTAATCTTGGCTAGAAAGCTGACAAATCTCCATGCAACATCCCATTATGCAAGACATCTGACAACAGAAAACACGAAGCCTTGTTTGAGTAAAGGCCTTTACCCTTTCCTCATGACATATCCATAGAAGGAGTTGAGGATACACTTGACCCAGTACTTGGCTGCAGGGCTACGTCTGGATCTCCATGTTTTTGGCGCTTTACCTCCATTTTGCATGGCCGCTGTCTGAGCCCTGAAGACAGCTTTTCTACACCTGTACAGACAGTCAGACAGAGAGAGAACAAGAGGAATCAGAAGAATGCAAGCACAGTTTTTCTAAATTCTCCAAAACACTAATCTTACACCTGGTTATTAACTGATGGATACCCGTGGGTTTGTTGGCAAGGACCACCATCTACAGTGTTGTGACAAACGCGGGTTTTTCCTGCCAATTATCAGGATCTTTCTGGTAACAACCGAATCAAAGTTTGAGTTTGATGGGAAAACAGTGTGACCAAGTGGAACATTGATGAAAACTGGAAGGAAGAATGGCTGACTCTGACTAAAATCTGGTTCTATACCGATAGATTCACAGCGATTCTTGGCTGGTGTAAAAGCACACATTCACATTAAGAGCTTGAAGCCTGCCTTATGTAGTCCTTTAAACTGCGTGGCAGCGATCTCGGCTTCGGACTGTATCAGCGTAGAAAGAGTTCTCTCTCTGACAGATTGTGGTGACTCTCTCCTCCAGCCGAGTTAAGTGCACTTTCTTATAAGCCTTCCTGCAGTAATCTGGGTTCAAGAACAACAACAAGAAATCACAATTAAAATATCAGTCCGACCTAGTCTCTTCTAGACATGCTTACAAATGCAGCAAAAAGCAACCCACCCAAAAACTGGGAATATAAGATTTTACTGTCCACATCCTCAAGTGGACATGAACATGCAGAAGTATGGATTACGCATGTGACCAACATCTCCCTTATCCTGAAGTCATCTAAATACCAACATATATATATATATATATATATATATATATATATATATATATATATACACACACATATACACACACATACACACACATATATATATATATATATACATACACATATACATATGTGTGTGTATATATATATATATATATAGTACATTTTTTGTAAATTCTATGAATTTATATTTTAATAAATTATGTATAAATCACATGGAAAGAACAAATTATTTGCATTACAAATGACTAGAACTCATTCATGTGGTTACTTTTTTATATCTTTGATTTAGAACTTCTGGGCAAGTTTAAAAAATATAAACTATTTTGTTTAAAAAAACTTAAATATTGTGTATTTACATCCAAATACAAAATATTAAATATTTTATATGTGAATATAAATATAATTTTGCATTTGCAAATGTATAGAAAATGTACAGACTAACGTGTTGATTGTCTGGCGTAACTAAGGAGTTTAGAAGTAGAAGTGGCGGAAATAAGTAGTTTCAAATTTTTCAGCACTTGTCTGAGTCTGTGCTTCACAGAACCACAAATACAGGGATGTTGCCATAGCCTATGAGAACAGTAATGTCATCATGGAGACAGCTGACGTTATTTAAAAAGTGGAAACCTCTGGTGCAGACACTTTGAATGCTTCTCACAAAGCCTTGTTTTTGGTCACTGCTATGTTTCTGTCTGCTAGGTCAAGTTTACTGGAAGCAGATAAAAATGACTAGCAGGGTTTGTTTTACAGTGTTGCACGAAGAGCACGCTCACCAGCCAGTCGCTTCTTCTCGTGCCGAGCCTGCTCCTCCCTGTTGAGCTCATGAAAGGCGCGAGGGTTTCCGTTAGGAAAAAGAGGGGGAAACTTCTCTGATTCCAGCTGCTGCTGGATACGGTGGAACTCACTACGACTGGCAGGCACTGCCAAAAGAAGGAACATGGTTACAATGCTCACCTGCCTTGCATTTAGTTTTACTGCAGCCCAAACTCAGTGTCTAATCTTCAGCATGAAAGTGGCTTCTAGGGGTGTAACTATACATCAATCTACAATGATACATCTATAATGGTCAACAGGCACATGGCATTGATTATACATGAAAACACTGATCAGAAATCATACATATTGTCCAGGAATAACATTTTTGTGATGCTTTTTGTGATTTGATATGTATGAACGTTTTTGTGTTAAATTCAGCAAATGATACCGTCTCATTTCGATCGTTAGCTCTTGAATTAAATCAAATCAAAATCCCATTGCTACAGGCTTTGCAATCAGCAGATACGGAATCAATGTTTATTGAACCAATATAATATTCTATTATGACTTACACCCCCTAATGACTTTTTTTGTTGGACAAAAGCCCTAATTAGGGTCCAGTAGTCTAACCCAACTCACTGATCTCTCCTCTCCACTGCCAGGCCATCCTTCTCTGACAGTTGGCTCCAGGCTTATTGAAATCACATGCGGCACAGGTAGCTTCATCCACCATAGCAGAGGGCTGGAGAAAGGACGATAGACATTACAATTAATACTGAAATTAGATATATTTTGCTACATTATACAGTATATAGTCATTGGATAATTCAGATAATTAGCTTAATAATGCCATATAGATTATTATTCCTCTAGTAAATACTAAAATAGTTTATGGATTAACAGACCTGGAGCCTGTTGGTGAGGATGATGTTGGGGTACATGGCCCCCACGTCCAAATGGTAAATTAGAGGACATTCAATCCTGTTTGGTACTTCCTTAAGAGAGGTCAACTTCTTTTTGATTTCATCACAAACCTGATTAAGTAAATTTTGTTATATAGTTTCAACGTACAAGTTCAACAGAAATCATACTTAAATTGTCTAATGCTGGAGCTTTCAGCCGGATAGAAACAATAATCCTAATACTTTGCACACACAGACAATAAAAATGTGTATTTGTTTTTTAGGTTTTATACAGACCTCGTTAAAGTTTGTGACCTGTTCCAATGGAATCTTCTCCTCTTCCTCAATGGCATGCCGAAGTGTCCTATCCACTCTCTGAAGCAGGAAGTCAAATGCTGCTGGATTCTGTAACAAGAGTGATATCAACAAAGACCCACTGGTCAACACTCAACACCCAGGACCAGTTTATCCGACTCTAGTTAGCCTAGACTAGCTTTCAGTTTCAGTGGTGAGTTTTCAATTGGTAGTGCAATTTCGACCAGGCTTAATCCATGTTCAACAAACCATCCCTGCAATTTTAAAAACTTTTCAACTCTCACTCTTGACCAAAAAGCAGGAGTCACAGAGAACAAGCTGAGCGCACCATTTTGAAGCGGCAGGGGATGTCACTACGGAAGACTCCGGACTCCAAAGCCTCCACATGGCCACCCACATAGGTCTCGGAGTCCAGAACATGGCCGTCATCTGTAAGCTTATTAAACACCTGCTCTTGTTTGTTGGGGAACACAATGTTGACATGGAAAGCCTGAACCATCAGCAGTGCCTCACACAGAGTTCCTGAACCCTTACGCAACACCTGCAAAACACGAGAAGACAAATGATGACCTATTATGCTCAACTTAAATGTAGTTTTTTCTCAACAAGTTAACATTATTTTAGACACAGACCTCATCAGGCTCCATGGGAATGATGGTGCACAGGGCAAAGATGAAGGGATGGACGTATTTCATGTACAGATAATAGGTAGCTACAGCGTCGGACACTGAGTAGGTGGCCAAAGTCTGGAGAAAGATCAGACACATTGGGAACTGTACCATAAAGAAGCAAGTTCATAAATCAGTGTAAAGCACATCAAAACTATTTGAAAAGAGCTCACTGATTTTAGCTGCTTCTATGTTTTATACCATCTCGTCCTATTGCTGTTATGATGTTAATGATACTACAACAAACAGGAACGAATTGATAATTAAGCATTTAATTACTTTTACCAGAGTATTATTCACATTTATCTGTACTTCTACATGAGTACAGTATGTGTTTATTTTTGCCACCTCAAAAGTATGTGTGTGGCCAGGGAGCTTTCAGAGTAGGGAAGGAGCGAGGCTTTACCTGCGGTTCCTCAGTAGCCATGCGGCACATTTCCTCTGGGTCCAATTCTACTGGGTCGTAACTCAGCTTGGCCTTCGCTGCAGCCTTCAGGTTATGGCTGCCTACCGGTAGGTAACTGTCTCTCTTTACCCACCTACGACAGCGGTGGACATGAGACAGTGAGAACAATTAATTTTACAAAGCATATGTAGGACTTTCCTTAGTTCAGATCAAAGACTGAAGTATGTACATGGGTCAAAAACAACCAGTCTCTGCTTACTTTGCTCAAAAGTTTAATTTCAACTGCAACAAAAAGGAGCATTTGTATTAAAAAAGGTAAACAGAGTGTATCCACTTCATTTAGCATAAATTAGTGTATATCCACTTTATCCGGACAAAACCAGGAAGAAGTGTCTGTTATTGATCAAATATTAATCATATAAATATTCCAAAATGTAGGCCAAATAAAATGTATGCAAGTTCCTTTGCAGGAGTTCTTTTCTTTTAGTCTTGCTTGAATGCACCGCCGCAAGGTTTAAACTGTCCCTACCTAAGGCAGTCCATGTGAATGGCGTGGCTGGATTTGTACTCTCCTTGGTTGTCCTTCTGAAAGCCGATCTCCTGCTGCATGCTGAGGCCATGTTGGGCTGCACGTCCCTCCACAAATGGCCTGTAAGGAAAGACAAATATGCAATATAAAAAAAAAAGAGTAGTACATAAAAATATATTTTTTAAAAACTGGTTCACAGATTTATTCATTGTTTACCCATTGTTTTACTTCTTTAACTCACCAGTCAAAAAAGTCACCATTGTAAGTCACAAAGATGTTGGGTTTGGTCTCATGGACGTGCTCAAACCACCTCTGAATAAGAGCCGCCTGCAAGCAAACAAACCACTCAGTAAGTTCATGAATCTAAAAGACAAAAGAGAAACAAGTTGATAGAACTTGGCATTCTTTCTCACCTCATCAGGTTCATTGAACACAGTAAATGGTCCCTCATACTCTGGCTTGGGAGTGAACTCAAAATCTTCAATATCCTCTGAGACAATCTCTCTGTTTGTGATCAGGAAACCCTAACAGGGAGAATAGATAAGAATAAATAACTGCCTATTTTTCACAGCAAAAAGACAGACTGAAAATCAGCAAAGCGACAAGTTCCTGAATCAATTCATAAATGCTCAACTTTGATTCTTAGATGCTAGTCACTGACCTGTCCATCAATCATGTAAGAGATCATCATAATCTGGTCTGTTTCCACATCAGGAAACTTTAGAGGGAGTTTTGTGGTCTCAATGTCAAATGCCAACACAACAGGATCCTGTAAAAAACCAGATGACTGTTATGTAGTAGCATATGGCTAACAACACTGTCCATACAACCATTCCATAATCGTAGCTAATAACAATATCAATGTTGTGCTGATATTTACCGGCCTTTCCACCAGATCGTCTCTACGCAAAATCTCAGGAGGGTATGCACTCCCTCTGTACCGCACGTTATACCAGTGAGCCTGCAGTGAAACAGATATGGTCAACTAATATCCATTGCCCTCTTTTGAATGAAACATGTCATTTTCTCAGTAATAACAGAACTCTGCAAAATATCAGAGTCAATGTGGTTCAACACAACATTAAAGTATGTGAAGTGTAAAATGATCAACTGCAGCCCACTTTCATGGATCAAATTTTACCACATGGATTTTGAGATCGATGGACAGTCTAACATGGTAGGGCACATCGTACTCCCTCATGTCCACAATGTTGTCCAACTGATCAGTCATTTTCTTAGAAGTTCCATCTTCATCGCCCGTCATCACACTACTGCCTGCTAAGGCACTATTCCAAACACACAAACATGAGAAGGGGTTGATAATACCTTTGACGCAAAGACAAAAAAACAGGCAATTAACTTAAAATCATAAAACAACCTCTTAGTCAATAAGGGGAGTAAAGTTGGTACCTAGAGAGCATGTTAGTGTAGGCATCATTGGACTTCTCCCGCTCCCTGTTCTTTCTAACCGCAGGGGAGATCTCCCGTTTGACTTTGATGAGGTCATCAACCGTGTTAAAGGATAGTTTTATGTAGTTCCTTTTCAGTCCTACAAGGTGATTAGGCTGGAATGCACAAGCACAATTTAGAATTGTGCACAGACATGAGAGGAAAAAATAGTGCTGTTGGTCAAATTTAATATAATTATTACATCAGTATCAAAAAGTAAATACAATTAATCTCAAGGCTTTTCATCTAGGTAAAACAAAGGAATGTGCGGTGCTGGAAAAAAGGAAATGCATGTTAAGGAACTGCAAGAAAAACAAGTTCAGTTTTTAACTCGCCATTGCCCATAACATCCATAATAAACTGCAATCTGAATTAACAGACAAGCACATAAAGGACAGTTTCAAAGTAATTTCTGTACAGGCAGTTTGTGCTTTGGTGAAAAGTTCATCACCACACATAACTTTACCTTTATTTAAAGTTTCATCTGGACACTTTTTAAAACTAAAGTGGCCATTCAGTACACTGGATTGGATTTCTCCTTACCAACGGCCTTAGTCACTCCTTACTGTCTTAAATGCAATATGTTGCAAATGTAGGGAAATATCTGAAGTTTACTCACCAGATCAAGATCTTCCTTGGGTACAATCTCCAGCTTTGCCACCTTGCCTTGGAACTTCTTTGATAAGAAGGAGATCACTTCTCTTTCACAGTTCTACAAAAACATACATCTTGCACGTGTCAGTACAAAGATGTGAGTATATCGATATGTGTAGATTATTTGCACATTGGCTGAGACATGTGACCTCACCTTTTTAGTGGCTATGTAAAAGTATGGCTTAAAGGGCAATGCCACCTATGAAAACAAACAGTGTTATACATAGTAACAGTATAGTAACAACCATCAACTTTTTCCTTTACTAAAGCTGATCAAGCACCTTAAACCTGTTGCCGTCCTCTTGAATAAAGTAATAATCCACAGCACTGATCATCCTCTTGTCATCGTCCAAAATCTCAGTCTGAAATTAAAACAAGATAACGCTGTCTATCCCCAACACCTGATCTGTATTAACAATTCCATTAAACTTACAAACTAGTCAGTTCAAATGAAAAATGAATTAAAAGTGTGAAAGCACTACCGCTAGACCATACCGGATGCATATTGATGAGCCAGCCAGTTTTCTCCCCAGGCTCTTTCATCCGCTCGAAACCAAACCGTGCGTCCATCTCGTCTGTAAACTGACTCCGTTCGAGCCGCTTGACAGCGGACATGGAAGAAAAGTCATCCCTATGTGATAAAAATCAAAGGGTGAACAAAAACATTCTTATTTTTTTATACACTTTTATTTAGAGTGATGTTTCCTAATAATAGACAGTGTGTTCTCCCTGGAGAAACTCGGGAAATAAGGGTCTTACTGGTGGCAGTGCTGGACTAAGGACTTGGGGTGCACCAATCTGATTCTGATATCAGTTTGATACTCAAACAGTCGTGATTAGGTAATGGCAACAGAGGGTTTATATATTCTATTAAATTACTTGTTTCTGGTACTTTGGTGTATTAGGATTTGAATTATTGAATTCATTTGTGACCTGTTGTGAGAGAGTTGTATCGTTTAACACTTATAATTAAATTTCCAATTATTATTTTTAAAAAATTAATCTTGAATGATTCATGTCTATGAAGAATAGAGCAAGACTAGAAACTTTGACCTCCTGATCCGTAACTGAGTATCCTACAACTAAGTCACCACAACCACAATCTGAATAAATTTCCACTGCTAATCATCCGAAATAAAGAATAAAGCTTTCCGTTTCTGGACACCATTAATACATTACACATGTAATTTAACAGTAATAAAATAACTAACTGTAAATGTCAGTTACTATTACATCAGTGATTAACGCAGTTCATAAATAAGACCTACAGAGAAATGGAGAACTGGCGTCGGGATAGAACTGGAAGAAGAGAAACTGCAACTCATGTTTACATGTCTTATCATTGGATAGGAGTGCAAGTTCACTCCATCATATCTCTAAATGAACACAGCTCAAAAGATATTTTCAAACAGCTTTTATCAGCTGTATCGCCTCGAAAGATGAACACACACAGAGCAGATTACAGACTAGCCGCACTTACTGTTGGTTCTCCTGGTCTCCTCCGCCACGGTCCGCTTTATAGCGCCCGCTGTTTTGTAAGACCATTTTGGAAGAAAAGTGACAAAACGTTTGCTGACAAGATCCGGCTGCTGTTGTTGCTATTTGGATCCTCTTCACAACCACCAGCACTTTTCACTGGATTAGCTTAGCCTACTTTCGCCAAACGCAGCTAGCCAGTGCGCTTTTCAACACGCCGGTGTTTACATCCACTTCGCCCTATTTAATCAGTTACTCCGACTAAAAACGCGTCGAGCTTGAGGTGACTTGTCCAGTTCTGTGTATCGACTGGCATTAGATCTCAAACAAACGTATAAATATATAGATTATTTGCTTCTTTTTGCGTTACTGCCGAATTTGCATTTTCCTAGTTCTGACTCTGTCAAGTCGGAATTTGGCGCGCTTTGCCTCACTCCCGCGAGCTCCTTTCAGCTTCCGCCTGCGCGTCCCGCCTCCTTACTGTCGCAAACCAATCAGAGCGCGAGTAGACCTTTCTCACGCCCCATATTTCATATTACTGAACGTATTGTCAAATTATTACACCAATGTTACCCATTTTAATGTCATTAATCAGAAAACTTTCATATAAACAATATTGGCTTTAAATTAAAATTAGAATTTAGGATCAACTGATTTTTTTTTGCTTAATAACGTGTCACGACGTGCGCACCAATCACACACGTAGAATTCGCGCATGGCAACTGTTGCTGCGGAGACGCCTCTCAGTGGGGGAAGTAGATGAAACTTGATTGTCTTCATCTTGATTTTTGACTTAATTTAGATATTTCAGCGTCATATCCTTAATTTAACATTTCCGATCATATTAAGGCGTGTGGAAGGAATGAAAGGTGATTAATCCGGCTAGCTACCTAAAGGAAACCGTACTCGTTAGCATGTTAGCGAGCAAAGGGGCGAAATGTTGAATGGAGAGCCTGTAAGAGTCATAGGTAAAGATGTGGAAATCTAGGGACGTATAGTCTCTTTGAGATCCGAATGAGAGATTTGTGGCGACGAAAAGCTTCAGGTTAAGCCCGAGTTAGCCAGGCGAGGCTCTATTGTGATCGAGCTGCATGACATGGTTTCCCGGAGCCATGTCTTGTAAATCCAAAGTGGCCCCGAGTGTTGACTTCGACCATAGCTGCTCGGACAGTGTGGAGTATTTGACCCTCAACTTTGGCCCTTTTGAGACTGTTCATCGCTGGCGTCGGCTTCCACCGTGTGACGAATTTGTGGGTGCAAGGTATAAAAAAAACTTGTTTACAATAGCTTTAATATTTTTGACATGTCCTAGGGATGGAATGCTATATCGATATCAGCGAGCCTATAGCAGCGATCCAATATGATCACATCGATCAGACATCTATTTTTATTAAAGAAGAAGCTTTTCATGTAAATGTCTCGTTGAGCTCAGAATTATAATGTCAAACAATATTTTAGTTGCATTTTGTGATTCACAGTGACACTGTATCATAGAAGGTTTTGTGATATCAGCTGGCGTTAAATCATTGTCTATTAAATCAGCATCATATCGTAACATGATGAAAGTTTACATATGTCCCTCACAGACGCAGCAAACACACCGTTGTGGCGTACAGAGATGCCATCTACGTGTTTGGAGGGGACAATGGGTAAGAATTTGGTAGTTGTTTCTCATGATGGCTCATTTACTGTATAATAGCTATAGAAATTAACATACATTTTTAATCCAGATAAACTAGAAAATTAGTTATCTAAAAAACTTGGGTTTAAGAACCTTGCACGGGGGACCTTTAGTGGACACTTACATTTTTCCCCAGCTTCAGGTTTTAGACAGTGGAATTTAACCCCCAATTCTGGGTGTGTGGAAGATATGTGTGGTGAAAATCAAAGTCAAAGTCAACTTTATTGTCATCTCTGCTATATACTGTACAGATACATAGAGAGACGAGAAGACGTGGCTCCAGGTTATTTCCAGTGCAAACAAACAAAGAACAGTAGAACAGAGAATAAATAGGCAGTGGCATGACTAGGCACATGGGATAGACAATAAATAAGTAGAAATACTAAAATATACATTAAACAATATACATTTTAAACCAGACAATGTGCAATATACATTTTAAACTAGACAGGGAGTTTTATATATAATTAGAGGCTAGAAATAGACATAGAGGTAAAAATATTTTGTCAAGTCAGGATGCAGTATTCTTAACAGGTTGAAATTGACATTTACACTGAGTGTGCAAGAGGTAGAGTTATAATATGACAGATACTATATCCGGACTATTTTCAAGTACAATGTTCAGTATATGTGCAAATATGCAAACATTTAAACAGGTGCAAATTGACATTTTACATTGGATGTGCACGAGGTAGAAGGTTATAATATGACAGATACTATATTCAGCTATTTATGTGTACAGTGTTCAGTGTATGTGCAAACATTTGTACAGCAGCGTATAATGTGCAAATAAGTGGCAGCAGTGCATTGTCATAACAGTAGTTATTGTACATCAAAGTGACGGTGGTGTGTAAAGTGTAAAGATGTTCCTTAAAATCCCGTTTGCGTAATTGTTTTCTAGGAAGAATATGCTTAATGACCTCCTGCGCTTTGATGTGAAGGACTGCTCGTGGTGCCGGTTCGTATCAGTCTTGATGATTATCATACTTATCTGGTGAATTTTCCCTAACCCTAACCCAGGGGTCGGCAACCCGCGGCTCTTTCGTCCTTATGTTGCGGCTCCCTGTGGCTTTGGAAAATAAATAATGCATATTCAATTTAAGTGTATTTTATTTTTATTTTTATTTGTAGTTTTGTTTTTTAATTGTAGTTCGGAATTTGAAGATTATTGTGATCTTGTAATATTAAAATACAATGGGTTTAATTTTTTGTCGCTCAAAATATGCGTCACAAAAGCCGGTATAAGCCTGCCAAACCGCCGTGTATTTATCAAGCTTTTCGACCCCAGATAGGCTAAGCATGGATAAATATAAGAAAGAAAAATATCTGAAGAAAATAGAACATATAATGATGTAAAGATGGTGACATCTTACAGCCCGGATTTGCAGACGCTTTGCGCTGAGGTTCAGGAGCCCCATTAACCAGGTAAAATAAATATTTTAATCAGATATTTTACAAATATGTATTTTACATTGTTCAGTGAAATAGTGCTTTTTTTAAAATTTATTTTTAAATTTCACATCGACGCTCCGGTAGCCTACAGGCGATGAAAGGATTACGGCATGCAGCAATTTTAGTTTGCTGCATGGATATTTTTAAATTCGGCTTTTTATTTCATTTAGAAAGTACGGAAGAGGATTAGGGCCACTAAAAACAAAAAAAAGGGTCATATCTTATTCTGAGAATAAAGTCCGAATTCTGACTTTAATCTCACAATTCTGACTTTAATCTCACAATTCTGACTTTTTTCTTTTGAGATTAATTGTGAGATTAAAGTCAGAACTGTGAGATTCAGAGTTCTAAATGTTCAAAATGTTTTCTTTGCATAAATTACATTTCACAAGCAACACACTAGCCTAGTTTTTTTATACATAGCATAAAAGTAAAAAACAATATATGTAGTGTTATCTTCATTTTAGATGTCAGAAAGGATTTGCAACTCCCGTTGTTTTCTCTTTTGTGGAAACCGGGTCCAAATGGCTCTTTGAGTGTTAAAGGTTGCCGACCCCTGCCCTAACCCATCCAAATGACAAATGTACCTAACTTTGGAACAACTTGTCTGTTAAGACCCACCAACTGTGAATTTAGCATCTTTGGTTTACACTTTAACACTGATGTCTGTTATGCAACAGGGCTTTTACAACTGGCACGCCACCAGCACCTAGATATCACCACTCTGCAGTAGTGTATGGTAGCAGCATGTTTGTCTTCGGTAGGTATTTGTGTTTATATTCTGATACTATACAGTGTCACAGTTATGTCTGCTTTTTAAAATTATGTAGTTTTAGAATGGCATGTACGTTATGTCCAGTGGGGGTTGTAATTTTTCTTTACTGGCTTAGAGGGAAAGTCTGACACCTCTTTTCCACTGTGGTGGTGCCGGTACTGAAGTTGGGAACTGCCCCAAATTTTCACTTATTTAAATGCCCAGTGTGAATTGGGTGACAATATTGTGACCATGTCAAACACCACACCAACTACACACAGCAAAAATGGCAGAATATGTTTAATATTCTCAGATGCTGCTTTAAGCTGATATATTCAGATATCCAACGCAGCTCATTCTGTATCTTTTTACATTTGAAAGAGATCAATTTCATTTAATTATTTCATTTTATTTGTCGAATCTCACAACTTTTACTTCTTCTTTTTCTTCAAATTTCTCTCGAAGACCAGATTGCTAAAACCACATTTGCTTTCTGATATTTTCTTTAACTAAAGTTTTAGTGATAGTTCAGAGCTGGCACTGGCACCAATTTGTTTTCTGTGGAAAAATGTGGCACCGGTTCCAATTAAGTGAAAAAGAGGTACTGGTGATCCTATTTTTGAATGTGACATTGATGAATGTGTCTGCAATGTTTTAGGTGGCTACACTGGAGATATCTATTCAAACTCCAACTTAAAGAACAAAAATGATCTGTTTGAGTACAAGTTTGCAACTGGGCAGTGGACAGAATGGAAGGTGGAGGGAAGGTAAGGTGCAGTTTAGTAGTGGAGTAATGGGAGCTTTGCATGTAAAACCAAAAAATCTCTTTGCTGGGGGTCTTGCACCTAAATAGTTTTTTGTATTTCAGGTTAGTTGCCAGATCTGCCCATGGAGCCACGGTCTATAATGATAAACTATGGATCTTTGCTGGTTATGATGGAAATGCAAGGTGAGTTTTGCATAATAACATAAGACAGTGCTGTCATTTGTAAAATAAATAAACACTGAGTATTATCTGTGGCATTTGAAAATGAATTAAGAGTGGCAGTCTCATCCCAAATCGAGAAGATTTGCAGCACAAAGAAAGCCCATACCAGTCACTGCAAAGATGCTGGGATTAAAGGTGCAGTTTTTGCAGAGCAAATGTTCAGGTTTTAGTTCTTCCTCTCAGTGAACTGGTTAAGCTTTAAAGCCATTTTTGTGCGTATAGAAGCAATTTTTAGACAGTACATTGAAAGTATTGAATGTTGCTAGACAGCAATAATGTAAGATACACAGTGCATGTCAGTTTAATAATTCCCCTGTAAATGTCACTTTATTTAATTGGTTTTGTTCAATTAGAGGTTTGGAAGGAAAAGGTGAGTTTGTCGGAGTGGTGGAGCTGGAAAATATTAATAACTACATTGAGAGGCCCTGCAGGAAAT
Organism: Distichodus sexfasciatus; assembly: GCA_032718565.1. Classification (NCBI taxonomy): domain Eukaryota; kingdom Metazoa; phylum Chordata; class Actinopteri; order Characiformes; family Distichodontidae; genus Distichodus; species Distichodus sexfasciatus. Next base: position 2,252,145 of record JAVGVS010000044.1, read on the forward strand.
GTTTAGGAACCACTGAAATGGTTAAAAAAAGTAATTAGTGCATATATAACATTCAAGTGATTTGTCATGTCAAGTAGTATGACAATAAAAATTGGTGTTCTGCCCGTGTACAGGCTGAATGACATGTGGACCATCGGTCTTCAGGATCGTGAGCAGGCTTGCTGGGAGGAGGTGAGCCAAGTTTTCTAGGCAAATCTTGTAGATTTTAATTGAAGTGGACCCGGTTATGTTAATGTGTCTGCACAAAGGCAAGTGGGTTCAAATGAATGAATGACATGAATACATTTTCAGATCAAGAATGTGACATTGCGTTTGATGCATGATCTATTTTAACTAATTTGTAGCTGTTAACCCCATGTCACTGTGTACTCTATTTTATTGCTTTAACCCCTCCAGATTGAGCAGAGTGGTGAGATTCCCCCTTCCTGCTGTAACTTCCCAGTAGCGGTGTGCCGGGATAAGATGTTTGTGTTCTCGGGCCAGAGCGGAGCCAAGATCACCAACAACCTCTTCCAGTTTGAGTTTAAAGGCCACATGTGAGTGTGCCCAAGATGGATGAAATCTGAATAATTCCACTGGGTTTTTCATTGTCACTGTGTAGTAAATGTATGTTAAGACTGAAACTCTGAATTGAATTTGTGTTGTTTTAGGGGTTTTTCTTTTTTGTTGCCCTCATAGTTCACTCATATGATTTGTACTGTAAATATCCTCATATGCTAAAGCTTGGGTATTTTTTCTAATGAAAGATGGCATTTTTTGTGATTTTAAAATATCTGAAGGCAACACAGACAGATGTAGTAGCAGACTGGACAGGGCGGAGTCACATGACAGCACACGGTTGTTTTTAGTGGGATGGTATCTGAACACACACTGGGGAAAGTATTGACAGAATCGAAATAGGCAAACCTTAATGCTTAAGTTTTGCATGCTGTATGTAGGTGGACACGGATTCCCACTGAGCACTTACTGAGGGGCTCCCCGCCTCCACCACAGCGCCGCTACGGACACACCATGGTGGCTTTCGACCGCCATCTTTATGTGTTTGGAGGAGCGGCAGACAACACGCTGCCCAACGAACTCCACTGTTATGATGTGGACTCACAGACCTGGGAGGTGATCCAGCCCAGTGCAGATAGTGAGGTAAAAATTAGGACTGGAACAAGTTGTTGGTATGCACTACAGGAGCAAGATTTTTAAGCAAAATCATCTAAAAAGTGAAAAATTGTTTTTTATTAGGGTTGTGAATATCAGTGTGTAGACGCACATCATTTATCTGGAAACATTTAACACACTTATTTGTTACGCCAATTAGTCCCATACCAAATTTGTTATAAAATTAATAATGCAAAATTTGGGCTAAGTTGGGCTGGTGCTTTCAGTGTAGATCTGTTTTATGTAAAGAAAAGGATTTTAAATTTGCAATTAGTTGAAATTAATACAGCTGGTCCCTGTGTTACGATGGTTTGACTTAGGGTTTTTTTTTATCTTATGTTGATGATAGCAATACGTACACGTAACAATATGTTGGGACGCTGCCGGAATGTATGCATCTTCCGCCTTGTGAGATGCCTCACTCCCGCCAGTGGCTGGCAAGAGTTCAGTTGTCTCAGAGTTCATCTGTATTTTTTCTGTGTTTTTGGTGTTTCAAAAAGCCCAATGTCTTGACCTACAATATTTTCAAATTACAATGGGGTCATCTGAAATATTTGTAAGACTAGTGAACAACAGTTAAATAACTTTCTACATGTCTAACTAATGTCAAATGTCCTTTCTCAGATGCCCAGTGGCAGACTTTTTCATGCAGCTGCCGTGATTCATGATGCCATGTACATTTTTGGAGGAACAGTTGACAACAATGTCCGCAGTGGAGAGATGTACAGGTTTCAGGTCAGTGTTTTTCTATGCAGTTTGCAGTATGTCCCATGCATATACACGGGGAGTTTTCAACCGGTGGTCTGTGGACCCCTGGTGGTCTGCAGTGGCCATGCTTAATCCCTATTGGGGTTATTTATTTTTCAAGTCGACATTTCCAAATGATTTGGGCATCTTTATCGCTAATGAATTTAATACAAACATCTAAAATATAATAGCTCATAATAGCTCACCCGCTACACACGCATACACAGTGGGCTGTAGAGTACTGCTTAGTCTGAATGGTGGTCCATGGGATGGAATCAGTTAAAAACAACTGTATCTGTATTCTGTAGAGTTTATGGTGTCACATCATCTTTAAAGAGGAAGTATCACATAAATCATAAAGAAACACATTGTCTAAAATGATGGAGTGGCTATGAATGAATGGAATCTAATAGCCGTTAAATAGCATTAATTATCTAGTTGCTAGATAGGAACTTTCATTTATACTAAGCTGCAGTTAGCATTGTTGGTTAAAAATGTTTTCTTCTCTTAGTTCTCTTGTTACCCTAAATGCACCCTTCATGAAGACTATGGCAAGCTGTGGGAGAACCGTCAGTTCTGTGACGTGGAGTTTATCCTGGGAGAGGTTAGTTGTGTCTGAATGGCTACACTGCAACGTATATTCTTGAACAATATTTTTTGCAGTATTACAAATACTGTATCATCGGGCCTCGTTCACTAACCATTCTGAACAACTGGGTTCTTAAAACCCACTGTTTTCATAAGATCTAATTTAGGATTCGCACCTTTAAGAACCGAACCTACAGCTGCTGATGAAGGGCACTCTTACGCACTTTTTATTGCATCCATGTTTGTCCAGAACAGTAACTTGTATTCAGTTGTACAGTTATTAGAATTCTATTTAAATGTCTTTGTTCTCAAAGCTAAGAAAATTTTGGTGAATGAGGCCCATTGTATGATTTCCATTTATCATCATTCTGAAGTCTTCTAAAGTAGAGGTTGACCGATATTAGTTTTTCAGGGCCGATATTGATACCAATTATTGCTAGTTAATGGGGCTGATAACCTATATTTGGAACCAATTTTTTTTTTTAATCTGTCTAAATATTTAATTTTACAAACCCCAAGCTCAGCTGAATCTCTCCTTCTCCTTCTCTGAGCTTCAAGGCTTCAGCGTTGATTGGCTACTACTCGTGTGACATGTAGCCAATCAGAGACTGTTGTGGGTGAGACATTAAATGAGGTAGCGAGTCGAGAGCAAACGGCAGTGAAGCCACAGTAGCGCACCTTGTAATTACTTAATATCGGTGATGGTCAAAATTAAACACATACAGATAATCGGCTAAATGTCTAAATGACTCTCATTCTAAACTCCAGTTCTCATTTGATCCCTCACTTTGATTCCAGAAGGAGGAGAGGGTTCTGGGCCATATTGCCATAGTAACAGCCCGCTGTCAGTGGCTGAGGAAGAAAATCCTTCAGGCCAGAGATCGACAGAAACAGGTTAGTTCCCGATAATTCTCCTGTTGCATAGACACTGGTGTCCAGTTGATCAAAATGAGTCTTGTGTATACTTTTAGTTTAACATTTTGGATTCCTACTCTAATGTCCATGTGTCTGTAGAAAAGTAAGCAGGAAGCAGGCGAGGAGGCCGAGGAGTCTGGAGCAGGCAGACTGAAGGACGTCCCAGTGTCTGGAAGGTCCTCCGGAGGGGCTCCCATGTTGGAGGTGTCCATCAGGGAGGCGGAGGCTCAGCCGTTTGAAGTGCTGATGCAGTTTCTCTACACGGACAAGATCCAGTACCCACGCCGAGGTCAGCCCCAAGGGCAAGGCCACTGCGCCTAGATGTGTAGTGGCCTAGTTACTGATGAAATTGAATATATTACGTCACAGAATTGGGCCTGACCTTGCCTCTCAAACCCTCAGGCCACGTTCAGGACGTCCTGTTGATCATGGATGTGTATAAACTCGCCCTGAGTTTCAAGCTCTCCCGCCTGGAGCAGCTGTGTGTGCAGTACATTGAGGCTTCGGTTGACCTGCAGAACGTGCTCAGCGTGTGTGAGAACGCAAATAAGCTGCAGCTCGACCAACTCAAGGTGAGCAAGGAGGTGTTATAATTAGTGGTGTAAGGAGAAAGGTTAAACTGCTGCCATATCGTCACTCAGGGGGAAAGAATTCAGACCGTTCTACCTTTTTCAGCACACATTCATCTCCAGGAAATTTCTCCACTGCTGTCTAGTTTTGTTTGTTATTCAGTTTGGATTTTTGGACTTTGCCTCTCCCTACCATTGATTTGACTTATCTCTCTTTGTGTTTATACAGGAGCACTGCCTTAACTTTGTAGTGAAAGAGAGCCACTTTAACCAGGTGATTATGACCGAGGAGTTTGAGCGCCTTTCCACCCCTCTCATCGTAGAGATAGTGAGGAGAAAGCAGCAGCCGCCTCCCAGAATTTACTCTGATCAGCCAGTTGATATAGGTGCGGACATGCAAACACACACACACCAATGTAAGCTCAAATCTCAGGCGTAGTGTTCCAATCGTGATCTCTGTGTGCTGTTTTGGTTTTCAGGCACGTCTCTGGTGCAGGACATGAAGGCGTATCTGGAGGGAGCTGGGCTGGAGTTCTGTGACATCATCTTGCTGCTGGACGGTCATCCTCGGCCTGCTCACAAAGCCATACTGGCAGCTCGCTCCAGGTGACCTGTGTATAAATCGGAATGTTTAGAATTAGTATTAGATGTATAGGGCTGTGCAATATGACACTATATATTAATATAGCCCTGTGGTCTGAGTCATTTGAAACTGGAATAGTGGAATATAAACATTAATTTTGTAGTTTTATATCTTCTTGGAATTATTGTTTAAAAAGACTTCTATTTATTTCTTCTCATTGAATTTACTTCTTTGTAGTCACCTGTTTATTCTGCTGTCAGTTATTTTGAGGCTATGTTCCGATCGTTCATGCCGGAGGACGGCCAAGTGAACATCTCCATTGGTGAGATGGTGCCCAGCAAGCAGGCCTTTGAGTCCATGCTGCGCTACATCTACTACGGAGACGTCAACATGCCCCCGGAAGACTCTCTGTATCCTTCCATTCGATACTCAACTTGCTCATAGCTCCTTTTTCCTACAGTACTTAACTCAGTATATGTGTAAATGGAAGACTGCTGGGAAACCGTTAATCATGTATCATGTTAATTACAGCAGTTAATCTCATGTTTAGAATACCATTTTAAAACAAATGTGTGGAATAAAGAAATGCATATTAAGGAAAACCAGCATATTTTTAATGTCAGTCAGAGCAACATCTACGCTAGAATTAGGGCTGGAAGTTTGGGCCAGCGTTGGTCATTTGATTAATATGTGTTAAAAAAAGAAAGTTTCCAGACTAGTCACAAATGTAACAAGTAAATAACAGTAGAAATCAGTTATTCCATTAGCATTACAACAAATCACAAGTTAAAATCAGTGTTAATTAGCATACACTGAGATTACGTTTGGATAGATAGATCAATTCTTTGATCAGTCAAACACGCAAAGAGGTTGTGTTTTCAATCAGGTAGTCATGCAAGTAGGCAAAGAAGGGAGTGATTATTTGTCATTGTGAACACACCACAGCACACAGTGCACCACAGCGAAATGTGACCTCTGTATTTGACCTATCCATGATGGAGCAGGGTTCAGTTTTGGCATCGTCCAGGGAGCAGTGCTTTGGTATGGTACCTCAGTGGTACCTTTACCGGGCCGGGACTTGAACCGGCAACATTCTGATCATGGGGCCAACTCTCTAACAGTTACGCTACCAACTGCCCCATAAGAAGTAGAGAATCTCCAGAACAATGGGCCCCATTCACCAACTGTTCTTAAGAACAAAATTGTACATAGTTTTCACAAAGATTCTCATATACATTCTTCCTTCATAAGAATTGAATCTACCAATGCTAAAGAGTGCTTCATTTTATTGCATGTCTGTGCAAAACATTACCATAATTCTAGTTATTATACTATTTCATATTTAATATGTAATAATGTACTATTTAAATATTTTAACTCTCTTAAGATCAAATGGTAGAAAAGTAATAAAGGAAATTATCGGTGAATGAGGCCCAATGTTCTGTTAATAAATAAAGCCACCAGATGTCAGTATGTACTGTAGTATGGAAGCTAGTTTTAAAGTTTTTGAGTAATAGCCTCTCAAAAGTGGAAAATAATAAAAGCCTTTCATATTATAAGTTTAGATCATAAACAAAAAAGGGCACACATTGCTTAAGTTAAATAGAATTTTCAATTTTAGAGAATGTAACAAAATCTCTTTGTTGGTGTCTTTGGGTAACAAAAGAACTGCTTTTTCCCCCTTAACCTGAGCACAGGTACCTGTTTGCAGCTCCGTATTATTATGGCTTCTCCAACAACAGACTGCAGGCCTATTGCAAGCAGAACCTGGAGATGAATGTGACTGTGGAGAACGTCTTACAGGTCAGTGTGTTTTTCAGCTTAAAATATTTAGGACCAGACCTTTTCAGATGGTTATTATTAAGTGAACTACTTTTCCCGTGTGCTGTCTCCTTCACTGTTCTCTGTCTTGTTCTTAGATCCTTGAGGCAGCAGATAAGACTCAGGCTCTGGACATGAAGAAACACTGCCTGCACATTATTGTGCACCAGTTTATTAAGGTGGGTTTGCGGCTGAGTGGAGCACTGAGGGTCTGCTGGCTGTCGGCTCGTGGCTAAACCGTCTCATCGTCTGCATCCCTAATTGGGGCAGTGAAAAAGATCGACTGAACCTTTTTTGGGCTTCAAATCTGTTGGAAATAATGAAGTGAACACACAAGTGTTAATCTTGTTAGTGAATGTAATGTCGGCGAATGTTAGGGGTATAACGGTTCTGAAACCATAAGATGGACACGTTCACACCCCGCCCAGTTCCTTTCTGCCAACTTGAAATTCAATTATTTCCATTTGGTACAGACCTTCGGGCCTGAAAGGTCCTTCTCATTTATTTTTGTTTCACAAACCCCTGTGACTTCAGACTGTGTCTCAGACTCTGATTACAACTTCTCATTAGACCTACTTGAGATCAGAAATGACTTTTTAACATGTACTCATTTGCCTGATCTCTCTTAACTTGATATTTTTTGTTAGTGTAAATGAATTAAATAACATTCAGCATATTGGCAAGTCTACAGCCTGCACAGTCATAAAAATTAAGACAAATAGAAAGATTTGTGAAAATGTCAAGTTTGCCTAGTTTATGGTGTTACATTAAGTCAGATTTTTCAATCTTACAATGTCGATTGTAAAAATATTTTAAGTTTTGCACGGCAGGCAAATGTACCAGCATATGCTGTACGATGTGTTGGGACGCTGCCAGTCTCTCCTGCCTTGTGAGATGCCTCAGTCTCGCCAGGGATCGACAGAGTCTCAGAGCCATCTCTCGACTTAATATATTTTCGAACTGCATTAGGGTTCATCGGACGGCATCTCCATCGTAAGTCGGGGATTGCCTGTAAACAAAATTAAATAAAAAATGAGCTATGAATGACACTTAACTCAAAACTGAGGACTTAACCAACCTGTGGATTTGGAGAACCATTACACCCATAGTGAATGTGGTCAGTAAAGTTTTACAAGCAAAGTATACAAGCAGTTATGAAATGGTGCTCGCATGCAGCATGACGCCGCCACTCCGGAAATACAAAAACTTCCTTTTTGCCTTCTTTTTTTTGGCTCTGTTTTATTTGCCTGTACATTTACACCGGCCTCCTCGAGCTCCTGAATGGCTTGTGTGGTTTTGTTTACTGTTTACAGCTTGTTTATTTGTTTTGCTCTCCTCTCCTTCCCCTAAAGGTGTCCAAGCTCCCCAACCTGCGATCGCTCAGCCAGCCGCTGCTGTTGGACATCATAGAGTCTCTGGCATCACACATATCAGATAAACAGTGTGCCGAGATGAGCTCCGATATATGAGTTTCTCTTCTCTCATCTTCTCTCCTCCCGTTTATTTATTCCTCTGTCTCATGTAGTGTATGAGTTATATCTCTCTCCCCCTTTCCTCTCTATGCCTCTTATTCTCTGTCATGCTCTTCACACCCATCCGTGTCGAGATGAGATGCTGGAGAGGGAATTTAGGTTTTTGCGTTTGAAGAAGTTTTAACAGCACATACTTCAGTGTCTAAAGCAACCAAACGACTCCTATGTAACTACATTTTAGAGCTACGCCTTATCAAATGTACCCCAGTCCTGTACTAAACAGCTTTAAAACTGGCTCTTTGACAAAGGTCAAATTTAACAGCTGACAAACATATTGATGGGCTGTATGGGATATGTTAGTATGTAGTGTAATATGGTAAAATAGATTTTTTTTAAATGAATGAATTAAATGAGTTATTATGTTGCAGTGAGTACTTGGAGCTAAGTTTTTTTTATATACATCACACCCTGTAAATATTATACGCTCTGATATATTTATTCCTAAACCCTTCATGAACTCTGTATTATCAAACAGGAGTGGTTATGCTTGTCACTGTGCAGTTCAGCAACTATAACCCAAATAAAACCTATATCAGTATCATTACTCTGTTATTGCTGCATTTCTCTGTTGTTGAAAAATGAATAAATCTGGGCTGTGCACAAGCTGTTCCTTATTAAACTATTTATAAGTACTTCATATGGTTTTGGCTTATTTATAATAATAATAATAATAAGGAGAAGAAGAAGAATGATAAATCTTATTGACTTATATTCAAAACCCATATACATTGTGTCTGTGTCTTAAAAAGGGAGGCATTTTGAACAATTTTGTAACTTGCTAAAAGTAGCTAAGTAGCTGCTAAAACACAAATCTTGTTGAAGTTGGTTATAAATTGACACTTTATTGTGTCATATATGTGTAGTATGAAAATATCATTGTGATCACTGCCATTTTGCAAGATTTTGAGTTCATGGGCAATCGATAGTCACTCATGTTGCAAATTTAATTCTGAATATAATAGGAAAAGAATTCTGAAAATTGGTCAACATTTGGACAAAGGTACAGGGGTCCATTTATGACTCAGTATCTAACCAAATGCAGATAAAATAATTTGTTCCCCCATATTTCAACACTTAAGTAATTAGATTTTGACCATTCCAGTTTTTCAGTTAAAAGTACAGCCTGAAGTATATGAGCTGTAGGTCAGTTAAGGAGAAGTGGCTTTGTGAGGTTTGATGGCCATCTGACTGCCTCGAGCTCGCTGTGTTCTGTTCTGACTGCTGGTTCTTGAGGAAGAAACAAAGGTAAAAGCAAAGGTTTGGCTGAAAGCACAAAGAAGCTCATTTACTTTACAGGCAGTCTGTACTAAACCTGCCTGCCAGGAGCTGCAACTAGACCTGAGGTGTGTTCAGGCCACCCAAATCCTGGAGCACTTCAGCTCAGTTTTAATGGCAAAAGCATAAGCACTGAGAATTAGAATCAGTTTTATTGACCAAGTCAGGTAATGCTTAAAAGGAATTTGACAATGTTTCACTGCAAAACAAATATCAATAATTCTCTGCTATATATTTTGCTCAAAATATGAAAAAAGTAAAAGTGAAACATTTCACTGGAATTCTGTGTGAGAGTCCTGAGAGACTAAGTGCTCAACTTGCAGCAACAAAATACCTGTGTTTCTTTGGGTTGTAGCTGAAATGGTAGTGCTGATGTCCTGGAGGCAGCGTTCTTATGTTGTTATGTCACCTGCAAATCGGATGTCATTTATACCCAATGCTAAATTATAAGAGAAAAGAGAGGAGCGGCTTTAAATAATTGATAATACAGTTTTTCTCAGGCGCTTAACTACACTGACCATGCCATTAGTCCAAGTTGTCATTTCCAAATAAATATAAGCAAATCAGCAAATTTCTGCACAACAGAAACCATGTTATCATTGCTTGCACATCACTTTTCATCGCTAAAGGATTTTTGCAAAACACTAGTCACAGTGATCATTTGGTAACACCAAAATCACATCAGCGTGTCTGATTAAGCAATTCATTTCAAAATAGCGGCAGCTGCTAAATTAAAAAAATCTCAAAACACTACTGAACTTGGGCCAAACTTGCAATTGGTTTCACTACTTGCTGCAAATCTAACTCTCAACGACTCAAAAGTATAAGTATAAGTAGTATAAGTATAAGTAGTTTGTAGTCACCATATATGTATGCATTTTCTGAGACCTATTTTCAGGAAGGGTCTTACATTTGCTCCTCTATTTGTCCCTGGTACATTCCTAACCTAACCAGGCCCTTGCCCTTACATCCTGTCCCCCCAAATCCATATATCCTGTCACCCTTAATCCACATTACTAGGTGCAACCTTGTTCCTTACCCTTTCCCCTAGTAACGAATGTCTTAACAAGACAAAATAGACCCTTGTGCTAGATTTAGGAGAAGATAAAAGGTACAATCTTGGGTGCGTGGTAGAGAGAGTTTGGACACACAGAGAGAAACACTGACCGGCCGAATGAACATCTTGTAAGAACATTGTTACTCTTTTAAATAAAGCTTTTAAAACTTCAAGAACTCTCCGCCTCATCACCAGCTCTTCATTCTCAAACCTGAGAATCCAACAGTATAAAAGTAGTAATAAAGTGGTGTAATTTTTAACATACAATGAAACATGACTGGAGAGGATGTGGACGCAGACGTGGAAGAGAAAACAGTGGGCAAGGTCAAAGACAAAGGACAGCCACAAAATTACAGCCACCGCCATTGACCATGTTCATGGTCATGTGTTGCATCAATTATTCGAACATTCAAGAGGGAAAATGGTCCTGTAACATTCACTTGCTGTAATTCAAATATAGACCACAGTTCTTGCAGTTATCAGATGTATATTTACTACAGTATTCTACATTACATATCTGTCTATCTAGACTCCAAAGAAGACCTGCAGGAGTGGCACACTGTTCACTGCTGAGCATGCAGCGATTGTTCAGATGGTGCTGGGGAACAATACACTCCGTTTACAGGAAATACAGGCTGCTGTAATTGCAGACCACACAACATATCACAACATTCATTCAGTCAGTTTATCAATATGTACAGGTAAAAACTCCCTATATGAGTTGTTCACTATATGTTTACTGTAACTCTGTGCGTCACTCGGTATAACAGGGGCTAGTCCTGTTGTATACATCCCAACAGTTGTGCCATATAAATCTGGCAAGTTTATTGTATTCCTTGATGAGATTTACAGAGCACTTCTAGAGTCTGAAGGAAGAGGCAATGCTACAGAAGAGATCATGCAGAGTAAATCACATGCCTTTTTTATATCACATGACAAAATTTGTATTCTTGAATTTTGCGTTTTCATACACACCCAATAAAACAACTTTACCTTTACAGAAGACGTGTTTCTGTACTTTGTTGCTCCCTCTATGTGTACTGATTTTACTGCAGTGAGTGAGTATTTTGTCTGAGAGTGTTCACTGATTGCTTGTATGTGTCTCCTGTTTGACTGATGTGTGTTACTGTTTGAGTGAGTTATGCAATTTTGCAATAGTTATTTAGTGTTTTTGATTCACGTAGAGGGTTTTGCAGACAAAATGGGGAGTTGTGCCAAATTTGTTAGTGTTCTGCTGGCTGCATCGGCTGATTTGAGAATGTGGTTATTGTTTTGAAAAAAGTAGTTAAGCGCCTGAGAAAAACTGTAACGTGATTTGGTTAAGATCAGTTTAACCCAGATTTACCCAAAAAACATAACTAGATCATTAATGCATGTATTTAGATAATCTACAAAATCTGCTTTGTGTATTGCAATTTTTTTCCTTTGATTTTATCATAATTGAAAATACACAAAAACATTTTGATGCCATTTTTGATCAAGGCCCACAGTGGGGTTTTCATTAATGTCAGTATCAATAAATAAATCACATATTGATTTCACACACATATTGATTGATTTCGAAAACATTTATAGTCAAGTGTGACTTATTGTTGGATTTTGATTTGTGAAGTGCAGTTTGTCTTATACTGGATGTTTTAAATCCTGGACGGATGGATGAGTGAAGAAGAGAGTCTCGTCTTTTCCTTGACCCTAGTCCTTTCATCCTTCACCTTTACTTGGAGACTCATTTAGCTGAGATGTGATTAAGATCAACTAAAACAAAGGAGCTCTCTGTGTTAAGAGGAGAAACTTATATGGCAAGGTCATTTCAATGACTTCACCTACAGAACTGTTCAGCGCAGACAGAAACTCAGAGTAAACAACAGGTTGGGGTTAAACACTCATTTGAGTAAAACTAAATGTTGTTAATTCTAAATGTTTTATTAAGTTGGTGACTACGACTATCTGAACCAGATCGAAAACCAAAATGAGGTGGAGGGGCATTAGTTTTGTGTGAGTAGTTCCAGTATTGCTACACTGCATTATACTGGAACAGTCACTGATATTGTACGCTTGTCTATAAACGTTTTGTATGAAAACTCAGATATGATTTGTTTATATGTGACATTTAATTATTTGTGTGCTCTGAACTACCCCTCTATTAGCCTTGGTCATTTAGCTGATGATGATAATAATAATAATAATAATATAGCTTAGGTATTATGAAATCCAAAATTTTCAGAACTGTTAGTTGTTTAAGCTAATTCTGTAGATTATCTAAATGCATTAGCAACCCACGGTTATCCTAATCTAAAATGGTTTAGTGTATTAACAATTCAATGAAACAGTCAATTCATCATTATGGGTGCTGATTAATTATCATCATTAACTATGCACATCATTATTAGTATACGTAATGAATGTCACATTTTATATCATTTTGGGTTGACATTTTCCCATACCCCTTTTTGTTGCAACAAATCCATTAACGCAGTAGATCTCAGACTCTTTTAAATAAAAATGCTTTGTTGTCTTTTAATGAATTATGCATAAAAGAGAAGAGGAGAGGACATCCACTTATTACATATTCAAGGACAAACCGTAATTGGGGGATCAGTTCAGGCCTGTTCATGTGAACATTTTGTTTGATGTCCATTAACACAAAAATGTTAAACAGAGATAACTACAGCCGTCATACAATGCTGTGCAAAAGTCTTGAACCATCCCTCAGGTTTTCTTTATGTTTAACTAGTAAAGAAAGACAACAGGTCCAGTGATTTATTATGTGCATGTGCAAACGGGGCAGCTGGTAGCTTAATGGTTAGGGAGTACACGTCGTGATCGGAAAGTCACCTGCTCGAATCCCAGAGCAGTAAAGGTGCTACTGAGGAACTCTTGAGCAAGGCACTGTCCCCAAGCACTGCTCTCGGGCGCTGCCAAAAAGCTGACCACTGCTCCTTCACGGATGAGTCAAATGCAGAGGTCGCATTTCGTTGTAGTGCGCTGTGTTCACAATGACAAATAATCACTCACTTCCCAACAAACATGCAAATGCTATTCCTCAAGACTACACAAGTTATTTGGAAACGAAAAATAAAGAAATAGGTAGTTCAAGACTTTTGCAAAGTACTGTACATTAGTGTTGCCAATTCTGCTGTGGACCTCATTCACCAACCGTTCTAGAGAAGACATTTGGTCTTTAAACCAACTTATATAACTTTTATAAAGATTCTGACATTCACCAATGTTTTCTTATTTAACACATGTTCCTAAACGAGAACACAATCAACCACTGCTGAAATGCGATTCCAATTTACTGCATGCATGTTTAGCTAAACGAAACCGAGGGAAAGTGGTAGCCAGGGGGCGGGGGCAACATGTCTGCATTTAGGAAGACGAAGGCCTTCCTAAAAACTGGAGTTGGGTTTGGACTTGTCTGTAAACCTCCAGCCACGGTCCATCCGCACTGGATGTTTTTTTACCCAATTTCCCCCTCTTTGCATCCCTCAGCGCAGCATTTCTAGGACCTATAGTTAGGTGAAGAGCTGAGCTCCTTTCAGTACTCTTCATTCAGACCTTTTTTTTGTCATTCACAGACTCAAGCCTTCATACCCGTACCTGCTCATGTTTCACCCAGGCAGAATCCCAGTCGGACTCTGAAACCTGCACATATCTTATTTCCTCCTCCTTTCTTTTTAAAAGAAGAGCCCTTATTGTCCTGGGCGATGATATTCATCACTCTTAGCAAACAGAACGTCTCTTGTGGAGGCCCCAAATGCTTCAGGATTACGTTGAGGGAGGAGGAGGATCAGGAGGTGAACGGGGGGCTTTTTCTTATTAAACGGCGTGGCGATGACGAGCTGGGCTGGATTGGGCCTGGACGCTTTTCTGGGAGGGGGATCTTTTTTCAGAGGGACATCAGTCACATAAGTGGAAAGAGAGGAAGAAGAAGGAGAATAAGGGAAGAGAACGAGTGCAAAAATGGTGCTTCTGACCACCAAATTTGTGCAGCGAGTGTCGCTCTTCGTGTCGTTCGGAGGTCTGGTCTCCACCTTCGTCACCACGTTATTGCCGCTGTGGAAGACGATGAACTCGGACTTAAACGAGATGGAAAACTGGTACGAGGGACTTTGGCACACCTGCATCTTCACCGAGGAAGTCGGACTCCACTGCAAGGCCTTTGAGTCACTTTTGGCTCTGCCTCCTGTCACGCTGGTTTCAAGGATACTCATGTGCATTTCCATAGTCACCGGTTTCCTCGGCGTAGGCACAGCGTTTTTCGGACTGGAGGGTGTGGAGATCGGAGCTGGGCGCCAGAAGGTCAAGAGGACGCTCCTCGTCCTCGGAGGCGTGTTAATCCTGGTATCGGGGGTGACGACGTTGGCGCCGGTGTCACTGATCGCCTACGTGATGGTGGTGGAATTTTGGGACGAGAGCCTCCCCGACGTGATGCCGCGCTGGGAGTATGGAGAGGCCATGTTCTCCGCCTGGTTCTCCGGGCTGCTGCTGCTCGTTGGGGGATCCTTTGTCTTTGTTGCCGTGTGTATGGGTGACCACGAGGCCAAAAGGCAGAGCGAAATCTTCCTGGACATTGATGACGCGAGAAACGGGACACAGAACTATCGGAAGACAGAGATTTTGTAGATTTATTACAGTAGACTAAAAGATATCTGGGTTCTTCAATCAAGATTTTAAAAATATATTTTTTAATCTAAAACATGAACGCACAATTGCGTTCTAAAAACATTTTTTGTGAGCCATATTTGGTGCTGCTCATTAAATCTATGCAAACATAGATGCTTCCAGAGATTTTTTCATTTATAAGTTGTCATCCTTCTTTAGTTAATATATAAAAGTAACCTTACGTCTCTCTAGTCAAAGATTGAGTATTGATTCAGATATATTATATGAGGATGTAATTTTTAAGGACCTTGTGTTGGTGCACTGCAGTAACTTACAGGACAACTGAAATGGTTTTTCCAAGAATCTTTCCATCATTTACTGTTTGCTGACTTTTAAATCAATTACAGATACCTACAGTACTGCCAATAAATGAAGATTAAACCTGGCAATGAAAGCTTAAGGAAAACTATGAAGATAAAAATGTTTTGCATTGTATTACTGTTATTGTTAGTTAATTTGTTGAAACTGAAGTTGAAAATTTTTAAAACTTATTAAAAATATTTTTACTTATTACTTTACTTATTTAGGTCCCCAAGATGAGACAAAATAATAGTTAAATCAAATGTGAGCAATAATGAACAATATTACAAAATTAGAAAATAAATTTAACAGTTCAAATGGACAGATTGCAGTGTCTGTGTCTGAAATAAAACCTGATTTCCTAAGCCTCCCTGCAGTTTAGTGAAGATGAGTGAGTTGGGAGAAAGAGTATGTTTGTGGGGAGACTTTAATGGCTGTTTTGGCTGCTGTGAAAAGACTCTTAAAACAATCACTAAAAGGAAAAGGGGAAGAAAGATAGTACAGCTAAACGAGCGAGAGGGAAAAAAAGCTACTGAGAGAGAGAGAGAGAGAGAGAGAGAGGTCACTGGGGACAAACCAGGTGAACATTTGGTTTACCGTTAAAGCTAAATCTGAACTTATCAAGAAGAGGGACATGAAGCCATTTAGCAGCAAGTGAGCACAAATATCACACTATGATATAATGGCCTCATTTGTCAATATCTTCTTATTAATAAATTGTTATTAATAAGAAAGTCCACATCTACAAGCACCAGACTCCAATAGAACAGAAATTGAAAGAACTCTAAAATAGAGATTTTACTGCAAGAAGTGAGCAGAAGAGATGTGATACTTAGTATTTTACACAAACCTGATAATCTATTGATTATCTTCTGTTCTTACCTAAAAACAAATCTCAAGTGAGAAGAACAGGAAAATGTCAGAATCGTTGTGTAAACTGTGTAAAAGAATTTGAGCAAATTTCTTCTTAAAGGAGTTGCTGAATGTACAACGGCACATTAGTCCCCTCGTTGATTAAAAAAAATGGAGGAGGGTAAAAATTCGGAGAAATAACTCAGGAATTCCAAAAAGTCAGATATTCTCTGAGATTAAATTGGAAAATTAATGAGAAAAAACCCACAAATTTGCAATAAAAAAGCCAGATATTCTCAGAGAATGTTAATGTCCGAGTTTTCTTCTTGTAAATGTATAACTTTAATCTTGGAATTCTACGCCCTTTCACTCAGCTCCTTTTTAAAAAAAATCTGAAATGGTCCTAATACACCGTTGTGTGAGACCAAATGTTTTCTTCACCACTTTAAAGTGAAGATTGGAAAAAAAATACAGCTGTAATATTTGGTTCCTTTTTCAGATTCGGCTCCGTCTGACCTGCGAGTCACTTGAGTCAGTATTGCCAAATCGTCAGGTGAAAAGTTTGTTTTTCATAGAAGAAAGTATACGAGACTTGTAATGAAAATGAATGCACTTTAAATAAATGACAAAGTATCAAGACAAGGCTACTAGAGTGGCAAATATTTATTTTCAAGTGGCACTAGAGGAAGTTAACCAGCAGATTCACTCATGACTGCATGCGGTTTGGGGAGGGTTAATCCATCTGTGTGAGTGATTCAGATTCGGCTATATGTTACCGAGTCTATAGAAGGTTAACCAACAGATTTACTCATGAATGTGTGCTTTGCGCCACGCTACTGATTCGACTGACATGAATCCCATAGTCTACAAAGAGGATTCAACTCTGTAGGAAGTTCTGAGGATCCCTCATTTGAGTGTGTTGTGCAAACGAACTGTAGGTTATGACATTTTTATCTGTACTTGCTACTATGGCTGTATTGATCTTGTAATGAGTTTGAAATGATTATAAGAGATATGTACAGTACTGTGCCATAGTTTTAGGCAGGTGTGAAAAAATGCTGTAAACAAAGAATGCTTTCAAAAATGGAAGTGTTAATCATTTATTTTCATCAATCAACAAAATGCAGTGAATGAACAAAAGAGAAATCTAAATCAAATCAATATTTGGTGTGACCACCCTTTGCCTTCAAAACAGCATCAATTCTTCTAGGTACACTTGCACACAGTTTTTGAAGGAACTCGGCTGGTAGGTTGTTCCAAACATCTTGGAGAACTAACCACAGATCTATAATCCTGTAATCCTACAAAATAATAGAATGACTACAAAATAATAGAATGACTATAATCCTATGACTTTGTGCAAGTGTACCTATAAGAATTGATGCTGGTTTGAAGGCAAAAGGTAGTAACACCAAATATTGATTTGATTTAGATTTTTCTTTTGTTCGCTCACTTTGCATTTTGTAAATTGATAAAAAAGTAAACAATCTTTATTTATATTTCTGAAAGCATTCTTTGTTTACAGCATTTTTTCACACCTGCCTAAAACTTTTGCACAGTACTGTATGTGATGGGGTCTATATTTTAGTCATGGTGTAGTTAGGACTAGATGGATTTGGGTTAATGGAGACCTCAGATTCGTGACTGAATTATTTAATGGATCCGAGTGATTCACCCGGGTGAGTCATAAATCGCCCGGCTTTAGAAAAAATAAGCCGTGACTCTAATCAGGTGGTCTTGTGGTTAGGACACTTGCCTCTAGGCCAAGAGGTCATGTTTTCGAATCCTAACTCCAGCACTACCATCACTGAGTCTCTGAGCAAGACCCTTAAACCCCATGTTGCTCTCGGGAGACTGTCCCTTTAATTAGGAAAAGTTGCTCTGGATAAGAACATCTGTTGAATGGCATAAATGTAAATGTAATCAACTCTTTGCCAGATCTCCTTCATCCAAAGGATGTATCCAACTTTTAGTTAACGATTTACCCTAAACAACAGCAATAAAGAAATAATCAATACATAAAAAAGTAGGTGTGCAAGTAAATGTAGTGCTATTGTGCGCCCCAAATATCTGTAAACTCCTCATGGTAGAATCTGTAGAATACAAACAAAATAAGAGCCCTTTCTGAAACTGTGTCAAACATCTCATCAATAAACCGTGCCATCTGTGTCAATAACTAATGAATAATTTTTAGTTATTGATGGGCTTCACAGCGGACAGTTAGCTGGAGGAAGTTCTCCATTGCAGGACACCAGCATTAACATTCAGAGGAGCTGATAAACCCCATCCATTATTCAACACTGCACTTCCCCGGTTTAATATTTGTTTTTGGCCCTCCTCACTCGCCACACCACCTTTGATGGTGATGTAGCAAATGGGACATTGAGTGATTAAATTAAACTCAGCGCTATCATTCCTGGTGACATGTGCCTGTCCTTTTACCCTTGGAGGGAAGATCAGACCTATGGGAAATCTGTCACTTCCACACTCTCTTTTGTAAAAAAAATATTGCAGGACAATTCTGATCACAGCCACCAGAGGTCACTTTTACTGTTCGGAATTGGAGAAATGTATACTGTATATAGTATTGGCACATCAGTTAGAGATAACGTATTATTGTGATGTTGGGTCTATGAATTTTAACATGTATTATCATGATACCACTATGATGTGTCAAATGATAAGAAATGTAAAGATTAAGATAAAGTTCATTATAGTCTCTAACTATGACGGGGGAAATGTAGTACTATAATGTGAAGAAAAAAGAAATCTCATTATGTTCTTTCCTTGTGATAACCACTGATTCCATTTTTTGCCAGACAGATTCTGAAATAACCTAAACCAGAGCAGTGTTACCTTGTGCTTTCCCTCTGTTTGATGACTCACATGTTGGTTTTCTGAGATGCTACTATAGCCAATAACACACTCGTAACCTGACCTGATCTCGCCTTTCCCAATGACCTCAGTAGCAATATTGAGAAGAGCAAAGTTGTTACCACTACAGGGAGATCTAAAAAGAACACCAACCAAAAACAAACACTCATTTAGAACCACATACAGGACGGCTGTTGTCATCTTCAATCACACGAGGGGAACGGTTATCAGTTGATGTCGAAAAAAGCAATGGCCCTGTGACTATGGCCCTGACTGAACCGGTTCTGTTTTGTGATTATCCCATCTTAAAGTTTCTGATGTCATCAGGAGAAAGTCACGCACTTTACTGGTGATATACTCAGTTTGTTCATTTTGTCCTTTAAAGCAAAAAAATAAAGTTAAGACTGTAGATGAAGAGTATACATATGCATATATATATACACACACACACACACTGTATATATAAATATATATGCATAATATATGCATTTTAATGACATGAGATCAGCATAGGCAAGTCAGTTAGAAAGTGAATCATATGAATGTAGTTTTGGCTTTGCAAGAATCTTGGAATCAAGCATTTAGCATGACACTACATGTCTTGGTGTATGATGTACATTGTATATGTCAAATGTATGTACACGTATATATAGAGAATGTTGTGTGTGTGTGTGTATATACATACATACAGAGAGAAAGAGAAAGAGAGAGAGAGAATGAGGGAGAATAAGATAAAGCAGTAAGCTGAGAATGTAGAAGGTGGTGGAGAAGGGAGGAAAGAAAAAGGGGAGGGCAGGGAGGAAGAGAGAGAGTGCTGAGCAGTGAGAGGAGGAGGGGAGGAGAGCAGAGAGAGTGGAGCTGTGGGAGAATTCATGCTGTGTTAGCATCCCTGAGCAAGTCCATCAATACTGCATACAGCCAAACTACTGGCAAGAGACCTGCGACTGCAGCCGACAAGCTCAGAGAACGCGAGAGAGAAAGAGAAAGAGAGAGAGAGAGGGGGAAAGTGTTTGGGAGGAAAAATCACTAGGAAAAGAGTAGGAGAGAGAGCAAGCGAACACTTCTTACTGTCGCCTCTGCTTTCTGCCTACTGCTGCTGCTTTATGTGTGTGTGTGTGAGAGAGAGAGAGAGGGAGAGAGGGAGAGTGTGTGTAAGGCTCACAGTAGGACTGAGCCTGGATCCTGGGTTACTGCAGTAAAGAGCAGTGCAGGACAGAACGCAGCACTACAGAACAGCTCGCAGGAGCCTAAGAGCTCCAAATCTGGACCAGAACAAGAAGGACCAGGAGTAAAATCCAGAACCAGAACTGGAACTGGAACCAGAACCTGAATCCAGGACTCAAGTGGGGCACTCAGTGCTAGAATGCCCTACCAAGGGCTGGCCTTCCACTGAGACCAAACTGTAACTGCTTCATACAGGGAGTTAGGTGAGTACGGCACTCGTTTTCTGTCCAAGTGGGCAAGATTATGCAGACACCTTTGCGCCAGGTTTGGGGTGCTGTGGACTGGCACAAGCCATGTGGAGCTGATGAACTGTTTAGAGCTCAGTAAAGTTGCTCTAGGGAAGTTAGCAGCTGTTTGACAAGCAGTTCTATACTGTAGTGTGTTGATGCGCATGGCATTTTAGCTGATAAACTGATCATAGTTTGGTGGAAAGGGATGTACTTTCTCTCATAAACATATGCACACACATTTTTATGTCTTGAGAGCTTGAAGCGAAGCAAACTAGACTTCTTTTAGGTTCTTAAATTCTAAAAACTAAACTCTAAAAACTGACAGGGATTTTTAGGTATTTTCTTATGATAAATGATTAGTCAGATAAAACACAACAAATGTCCTTACTCTACCCACTTTTCACTCCTCCCTCTTTATATGTCATGATCTCTTGTGCCTAAACTCTGTCTCCTTAAATGTATAAAACAATCTGTTCTGCACACAAACACATTTTTGGTTCAAAGCAGTTTGAAACATTTGAAAATGCCAAGCTGACAGATGCACTGTTATGTTGGCTCTGCAGTAAGTAAAGATCCTTTGCATAGCTGACAAAAATCTCTCCCTCTCCAGGTGAGATGGGCGTAGACATGATAGGTAATAATATAGTAACGAGATTATGCAGGTTCTCATTTTTTTATTTCTGACACAGCCTTACTGCACTTTTAAAAAATGAGACCACCTTAACAACACGTGGTCTGTGCCATAACCCTGCAGTGTACTACAGCTTAGACTCCAAATTCCACAACAAGATCAGCAGTGAACTCCAGTGGCCCTTATGAGTGACATGCAGCTACACTTTATCTGAACTGCTATTTAGAGCTCCGATGCTGATGGGGTTTGTTTATATTTGTTTAGCAAATAATGACAGCTAAGTATATATGTATCATTTGCAGATTTAGGCTGATTCACCTGTTTAAAAACTGGCTTTATTGTTAGCTGTTCCCCTTTTACCTTTCATTCATTCATTTATTTGCCACTATCAAACGTCAGCAATTAACAGCAAGTCAGAGTAGCTGAATGCAATTCAGTGCATTTTATCAGTTTTGACAAGTCATGTTAACAAGTTACCATGTTGAACAGAAGTGGAGAGGACATATCCCAGTTTGGCACTAAGGAACACAGTGTACTTTTAAGGGCAGCGTAGTCGCAGTGAGCAGGTTAGTTTAACTGCAGAAGTACATTTCTACCCATTCTGGGGAAAGTAGCTGAGTAATACAACACAATACAATACGACTTGATATGATACATCACAACATTACACACATGACATGATAGGATGCAGCGTAGCACATTGTGATACGATATTGTAAAATATGAAACTACATAACATGCAATACAAAATAATAGATACATATAATATCATTCCCTACTAAATGAAGCTACAGTATGATATGATATGACACTACACGAAATACTTTGATAAGGTTCTATATGACACGATATAATACTATCGGATCCAATACAATATTACATGATACTATATCCTGCATGATAAATACAAAACTACATGATACAAAACAATATGCTATACCACATATTGTATAATTTTAAATGACAGAATATGATGAAAATGAAACTATGTAATATATAATGTATATAATGTATATGATTCAATATGATTTTGTTATATATATATATATATATATATATATATATATATATATATATATATATATATATATATATATATATATATATATATATATATATATATATATATATATATATATATATATATATATATATATACACACACACACACACATATAATCTCACCTTTTTCTGTTCACTGACTTTGCAGTATGTAATAAAGAGGTAAAATCTACAGGTTTCTATTTTTTTATGAGCTACTGCAGTTGCAGGTCTTGTTGCATTTGCACGTGTTATATTCCAACACCTATACTCCTGATTCAATTAGCTGATTAGAGGAAACAGACCTCAGCACACCGTGGACTTGTGACCATATTCTTTTAATCACATAATTGTAAAATAATATATGTGTAGTTTGCAATTTCCAGGTTGGGGTTTAAGATAATTTCTACTCCATCAGATATTGTTAATAGATAATATCTTGCTCCAAAAAATGTCAGAATTTTGAAATAAGCATGGCAAAGTTATAAACGAACATTGACTTGTATATTTGACACAGACACGCAGTCACAAACTGTAAAACTAAGCGGCCTTTATATTTTTTTTCTCCATATATATATATATATATATATATATATATATATATATATATATATATATATATATATACATACATATATTTATATATATATATGATACAGTAGATTTGTTGTGCTGTATTATACCATACTGTACCATGTTATTGTCTGATTTTAAGGAAAATTTGTTTATCTGGGGAATAAACAAAAGCCATGTCGACCCCTAATTCTGCTCCATGTTTTGCAGGCAGCAAGCATGCAAGTTTTTTTGTTGTGAGCGTCTTTATCTATTCTAGATCTATGCAAGAAGGATAATGGTTAACCACAGGCCTGCAGGACAGTTGAATGGGAGGTGCTAAGAATAAACACAGATCCTTGACATTTAGTCAGGACTTGAGGGAACCACAAGGAAAAAACAATAAACTTCAAGCATCTTCTATACAAACATGAATCAAACTCAAACGAGGAGCACTGGGCCTCATTCACCAACCATCCTTAAAACACACTTTCAGTTTTCAAAAAAAAAAAAGCCTGACATTTTCTGGGTGACGACCACTCTAACACAAATTTTAATGCATGCTTGTTTATGCAAAATATTAGCTTACTGGCTTTTCTACAGTTCTGCCTCAGTATAATATTGTTACTATTAAATGTCTTAACTTTCTCAAAAACTAATAAAATGATGAATGGTGAATGATGCCCATTGGTTGGCCATTGTGAGGATCAGATTTAGACTATGTAACTTAAAAATACAATATACGATTATGATTTAGGTTTAAATGATTTTTTTGTTGTCACGGTGATCTCAACACCTTACTTCTGATCTAATCAGTGTTGGGTCCGGAAGACAAGCACTGACTTTTCCATAGTTCAGCAGTACCTGACGTGTCGAAGCCATGATGAGATTTTCTTCAGGCTCTTTTGTCAGTCAGAGTTCATCTCCACTGATAAAACATGTACCATTATGTGTGTGTGTACATGTGATAGCAAATCAGTCCAGTCTCGTGAGTCCAGAAGGTCGCCAATATGACAAAGTTAACTTTCCTGGAAGGCGTCACAGGGAAAGGAACTCGCTGTCAGCTGGAAGGAGCCGTGATGGAAGCGGAGAAGTGAACCTGCAGCAGGTGACGCTTCCGAGTTTGCAGTTTTGCTGTCAGCTTTGGGAGAGGGTTATGCCATGTGGGTAACGCCTTTAAGGAAATGAAGGGGTCAAAGAGGTCATAAAAAGGGACAAAGTAGAGATTAATTTCTCTTGGAGGTGGCTTATTATAGCAATGCGAATTGTTTTTATCAAGATTGTTAGATGGCAGAACAGCAGTGACGGTCAATCTCAGAATTGATTCTAGGATTCTAGGTACCCATTAATACGTCTTAATTACTTGAGATTTTTCCATGCACGTACATTCAGACCAGACCATTACTTCCACCTCTGTGTTGTCTTACTGGAATGGTAATGATGATGTAACTTCTTTCCTGGAATTCCAGTGAAATTTGGTGACCCTTCTTTTGTGTCAGCACTCACAATACAACTGTAACTTTGCGCTGAGTGCCCGTAATCCGGAGCGGTGAGGCTCAGCGTTTACTAGCTGCAACGCACAGCATTAAACTGCCGTTTCAGCCAGTAAACGCTGAGCCTCGTCAGTCCATTTAGCAAGCGTGACAAGCCTGTTTATCCCGTTTAGGCCTGTTTGCGGACAGTCATTCAGGCAAGCAAGCTAGCGAGATCTGAGTCATATGCCGCACGAACGCTGGAAAGCGCCTTAACCTACTTTGTGTTGGAAAAGACACATTTTTGAAGATTGCCAGGAGCTGCTGCCCCAGGAAATGTGTTCAGTAGTGGTTGACAAATCCAGATATCACGCAACAGTATTTAAAAAAGCCTAATACTCTACTATTGTAGCTTGTTTGATTCTTTTATTGTAAGATATACCTTCTGTTGTCAGTATGTGTTTATTCTTCATGCATGACCCAAAAAACATATTATTATGTGACGGGCGTGTAGAACAGATTCACAGTTGCTATGGAGATTGCCATAAATTCTGCAGTAATAACAGAAGTGGCCCCTTTCTGCCAAAACGTGGAGCTTAGATTTTTTTTGTTTTTTTTTTAGCTCTTTTGTAGTTCGATTTTTCTAAATACACCAGGGACTTTGGGTTTTTTTCATTATTTTTAGGATGCTCACGTAACACATCTTTCTTAGTTGTCCCAAATACACCATGAGTAAACGAAAAAATGAATATGGATAGAAAGGATTTGGCTTTTCAAAATGACCCTTTTAGCCATGTTTCTCTTAATTTGGATTTATGCACTGATATTGTGAAAAAGGTTACACTTTTCAAGTTTCAGGTGCCTTCAAACTTTTTGCCGTGGGCTTGTTTCCATTCCTCTGGGCTCCATGGGACGCTGTCAACCTCTCTGTCATTAAGCAGGAATATTGTTCTTTCCACTCGCCACATCAAGGCCCTTTGGGTGTGATGTGAATACCAAGTGGTCCTTTCACTAAAGTCCCCCCCACACACACACACACCCCTTGAAAAGCTGTTTTAGCATTTAAACACTGTGCTCGAACCTGGCTCCAGAGCTGGACAATGTAGAGAGTTTGTCAGGGACGGCAAGTTCTTTCGATATTTCATTACCTGGGTCATAAATATGTTAGGTGTTATCTCTGTATCTCTCACATTATCTCTCTATCACATACACTTGTAAAACAGCATTTGTCATCATCCAGTGTGTTCTGAAACTAAGCTTAGCTGGATATTTCCTGACATGACAGGACGAAAAATAGTACATTTTCTTTTTATTTTTTCACGGAACCTAACATTTTTGTTTTGTTATATTTATTGGGCTTTGAGGCTGCATTTTCTGAGGCAGCACTTGTACTGCATGCTTGATTAAGGAACCCCAAGCCAACTACTGTCATTAAACTCGATCTCATTACGTAATAGCATTTCTCATGGCGACGTTTCAAAGTTCCTAAGCAGTTTCAGCTACGTAGTTGCTTTTCTTTCAACTGGTGAAGCAGAACTCCTTCTAGTTGGCACTGACTGGCAGCTTTGCTATCTACATGTTGAGAATTTCAGGCTTGGCAAGTTCATGACTTCCCAGATAAAGAGTGGATTCGCTGTTTCTCTGTGAGGACTTTTTATACTCTCATTAGCACCATTACCATGGATACAACAACCTATTCTTATACAACGCAGTCTAGTTTGGATGGCAGACATTTGTCACTTTTTTCACTTAACCGTTTTTTGCACAACATTTCACTGAGTGGGCAAACATCTATAGGTTTTGTCCAATGCGTTCAAGTATGAAAGGGATGAAACATTTTAATCAAAGTGAAAACTAAATGGCGAACTGTTCTATTCGCAATTCAGCGCTCTTATGTTAACTCCCAGGATATAAATTATCTTCATGTTTGTTGCATTTAAACATGTTTACTGCAAGGTAGCTGTAGTGTACGTGGCAGTGCAGGATAAAATCTGATCAAAACATTTTATGAAATAGTATTTTGGCTCAAATTCTCTAAATTAAATTAAGACAGTCTTTAGATATATATTGTTTTGTAAGGCAGCACGGACAGAATGGAAACTGCTTTCTCTCTCTGTTTGGAAAAATGTGCTGAGAGATATAGATATTCTTTCATTAGCAAAGAAATGCTTATAACAAAATAATGCTTAATATAGTATTAAGACCACAGAATGGTATGTAGATTGTATCTTCATATTATTTAAAAAATGTATTAATTA
This sequence comes from Distichodus sexfasciatus, assembly GCA_032718565.1. Taxonomy (NCBI): domain Eukaryota; kingdom Metazoa; phylum Chordata; class Actinopteri; order Characiformes; family Distichodontidae; genus Distichodus; species Distichodus sexfasciatus. The sequence continues at coordinate 2,278,483 of JAVGVS010000044.1, forward strand.
GTAATAGCTAACAAATAATTGCTATATAGTAATAATTATAACACAAGCTAATTTATAACAAATATGCAATGAAATGTACACCAATTTATAGCTAGTATTAATTAATTATATACACACAGTCTCTTTGGACCCACTTGGGACCAACTGTGGGCTGGCAGCAACACACCGCAGGACACGGGATGAAACATTACATAATAATAATAATAATAAAAATAATAATAATATAAATTTCATTTCCTAACCCCCCATTAATGATTATATGGGATTATGGAAAAGTTTCACTTTTCTGTGCACATGTAACCATCCACTACAAAACACACACTGACTGCTGTTTTTATCCTTAGATTATGTGCAGTGCCTGAGCTGTGATATGGCCGACGGGGCCGAATCGGTCCAGAGTTCCCCACCACCGCTGCTGCTGCTGCTGCTGTGCTGCCTCCACCTGCAGGCCCCGGGGCGCACCCCCAGCTGCTGACTTGCCTGCACCTCTCCTGGGCTCCCCACTCACCGGGCCTCCTGGCTTCACCCCCTGCCCACCATGGGAGGATGCCTCTCTAAACCCAAACCAGGTGACCCACACGGACACACCCACACAAACACATATGTACGCCTGTTGCCCCAACGCCATGAAATCCCGTAATAATTGGCACTTGTTTCGCCATCTATATATAGGTCAGTCCGACCTGAACCCCCCGACTGCTTTTGTGGTGTGCCTGCAGGAATTTTAATGCTCTCAATTGCTCTCTGTGTTCACGGGGGGATTAGACAGTGAAATATGAGCACAACGTTTCACAATGTATCACTGTTTCTGTTCCTTGAGTCGCCAAGACAAAGTGGTGCAGAAGGGCAGAAAAATGACTGCATCTGTCAAAGAATTTGCTTGTTGGGTTCGGCGGGGTGGGCGTGAGGCAGCACGGTTCGAACACAGGCAAGTACGGTTTCCTAAACTGTAGTGAGGCTACGATTTGGAAGCTGTCAGCTTTTGGAAATGCTGTACCCAGGAAATCCCCCATATTTACCCACTTTTTCTACAGGAAGTCAAGTGTTTATTGAGAATCCTGCCATAAGCCTTTTTTTTTTTGCTGAGATCACAGTGTGACTGGTGGTGAACTGACCAGCAGGTTTAGTGGCTGGAAAGTCACACTGTAGTGTAAAGCTTGTGTGTGTGTGTGTGTCTGTGTGTGTGAAAGAGAGAGAGGGGGGAGAGAGAAATTTGTGTCAAAGTGTGTGTATAAACGTGTAAGAAGAAAGGGGGAGGGAGACAGAGTGAATGTGTTTGGTGTGTGAGAGAGAGCATGTATGTTTATGTGATAGAGAAAGTGAACAAGTGTGTGTGTGAGACAGAAGGAGAAGGAGAATGTGTGTGAGAGAGAAAGAAAGTGGATAAGTGTGTGTGTCTGTGTGTGAAGAAAGACATGGAACGTGTGTAGGTTAGAAAGAAAGTGAATAAGTGTATATGTACAGTGTATCAGAGAGAGGAAGAGAGAAAGTGTGTATGTCAGAAAAAGTGTGTGTGTGTGTGTGTGTGAAAGAGAGAGAGATTATGTTGTTAGAAAGAAAAGGGAAAGTGAAAGAAAATAATTTTGTGCGTGTGTGTGTTAACGTGTGTGTATTCATGCGTGTGTGTGTTTGATGGCAGGCACAGAGTAGGTGGGTGAAATAAAAGGGGGAAGAACAGTGGGAGGGAGGGAGAAAGAAATATTTTAGCCTTCTAAATGAATATTTATAGAGACCTGCAGTTCTTCTTTATTAACAGATCACTCCAGCGCTCTGTACTGATACATTACACACACACGCACACACACGTACATCCTTGTACTTACATAGTAGTGAGGTCCTCCATTGACTTCTATATTACTGTATCTAAATAAGTCTACACCTAACCCTAAACATAACCCTAACCATAACCTCAGTAACCAAAAGCTAATCTTTCTACACTTTTAGTTTTGCAAATAAACTTGTATTTTTTATTTTTTTTGGTAAAAGCAGTTTAAAGAAGTGAGGACCACTAAAAAAGTCCTCACTTTCCAAAATTGTCCTCACTCTGCTGGTTAAAAACTCATTTTGGTTCTCACTAAGTAGCAAGTACAAGAACACACACACACACACACACCCCATATTTAACAGTGTTAAATTTTACTTTTCCATTTTAGAAAACATTTGTTTTAATATTAAAACAACTTGCTTTGATTAGGTTATGTTCATACTACTGCTCATGTAAATCCTTGCATTTGCTTGAAAACATTTAGTGGATCAAACCTCCGTATTTCCGTTCAGGATGTCCAATTCTATAAGTGTACAAAGTATTTTAAAATTCTACTGTAGCGTTTTGAAATAAATCTCTATAAAACGACCTTAAACACAACTCACACACACACACACGCTGCTGGCATTTCTAAGTACAAAAAAGTGCACAGTTGCCGAACGACAGGCGCACACTTGATGAGGCTGCAGGTCTCAGTGCGACTTGCCTTCTCTCGGACGCAGTGTCACCAGTAATAAAGCATCTGGAGCCTCCTGCTGCCCGCTTTCTTCTGCACCGCTGCCACGGTCATCTCATATGATTTTCCATTGATTTTAATTAAGCTTCGCTCAGCGGGCGGGAATTCTCCCTGAGATTAAAGCGTAAGACTCCGGCTCTCAGCACATTTTTCCAAACAGAGAGAGAAAGCAGCTTCCACTCTCTCCGTGCTGCCTTACAAAACAATCTGTGTATCATTTGTCTTTCAAATTAAAACAAAAAAGTGTTTTTTTTTCTATATTTGTTTTCAAAAAAAGTGGATAACGAGTGTTTTCTGCTTTCCTATTTTGAATTCAAATGAATGGAAAACAACACAAAATGCATACTCATATTCCATTTAGTTTGGTACTGAACGCAAGTGGCATGACCCGGACGTGGCGTGACCCGAAATACACAGATAAAGGAATCTAAACTAAATCTCTTACTGTCATGCAACAAAAACCATGGAACTATCATTTCTTATGGACAGTATTTAAAAAAAAAATAGCAGTATACTTTTTAAAATTGACCATGTGTAAAGCTCACCTCATGGTCACACCACTTGAGAACCATGAAAAACCAAAAATGGAATATGAGTGCATGTTTTCCTTTTTTTCAGTTTTTAATTTGAACACAAAATAGAAAATAGGATTCGTTTTTTGGTTGTAATTTGAAAAATGAATGAGGGATGAGCTGACCTATCAAGAAAAAGTAACGTCCAGAGGTGGACAGTAACTAAGTACATTTACTTAAGTACTTTACTTAAGTACAGTTTTTGAGTATCTGTACTTCACTTGAGTAGTATTATATTTGGAAACTTGACTTCCACTTCACTACATTTTAAAGACAAAAACTGTATTTTTACTTCACTACATTTCTATCAAGGTTCTCGTTACTCGGCACATTCAAATATGTGGATAAAGGGGATGTTATTCCCCCTTTTCTAAAACATGATTGGTTGTTTGACAGTCTATCAGTAATCAGTAGGGTAACGTCACGCCTGTAAACTGGAACTGCAACACCAAGTTCAGACAGTTCTGCCGTTTTCTGTCTTGATTAAAACATTGTTGCTGTTGGAAAGTCATGAAGCTAGAGGTGTAGAGCTGGGTTTTAAGCAGGTTGGAATGTTGATTTTCTGAGCAGGCTGCATTTACAGCTGTTACACTGTTCTCCTGATTAACATACACATATATGTGTGCACACGCTGCCAGAGCTGTCAGAACACTACCATGCTGTTTTGTGAGGTGTGTAGTCTTAAAATTAATAAGAAAAATAAACAAATGACTGGTTTTCTTTATCAGTGTAGGTTGTGTTTCATTCTGTAACATTCTACCAATTCCTTATCCTACAAGTTCTACAAGCTAGTCAGAGGCATTAGGTATTATAAGTGTTGTGGCAATAACGCAACAATGCGGTAAAATATGTACTTTTAATACTTAAGTATTTTTAAAACAAGTACTTCAGTACTTCAACTTAAGTAAATATTTGACTGTACGACTTTCACTTGTACTGGAGTAACATTTGACTAGTGGTATCTGTACTTTCACTGAAGTAATGAAGTTAGCTACTTTGCCCACCTCTGGTAACGTCCAACTTACAGCATCTCCTTTTCCTTTCTCTTCCAGATAAAAACTGTCATTCCCAATTTTTGCCACAAGGAGGCGTATGCGTTAAGACGAAATGTGCTTTTTGCTTTTCTTGTGGCTAGCTTGAGTGACTCCTAGTGGTGAGGAGCGTGAATGGCGCGCCTGGCTGTTATATTTTAGCATATAAGTAACCATATTGTATTGTAGCAGACTTTGTATCATCAGGCATCGAATTGTCCATTGAATAATTAGAATTTTGTTTTATAATGTAACGTGATTTTCACCCCTAATTAAAATATAATTCATTCTTAATGCCGACTGGGGTCGCAGGGACCGGAGCCTATCCCGGGACTATGGGCGCGAGGAGGGGACCAACCCTGGGCGGGCGTCAACACACTACAGGGCATACACCTTATTGGGCCAATTTAGATGAACCAATCAACCTACAGTGCATGCTTTTGGACTGTGGGAGGAAGCCGGAGCACCCGGAGAAAACCCACATGAACATGGAGAGAGCACCCGGAGTAAACCCACACGAATATGGGGAGAGCACACAAGCTCCACACAAAAAGACCCCACAACCGACCCGGCGAGTAAACACAGCACTGAATAAGGCAACACGGCGATGAAGCAACAGCACTAACCATTGTGCCGTTCCCCTAAAATATGTTAAAGGCTTATGAACAAAACAATATAATGACATGAGTGGCAGTGGCAGAGTCACAGCTTAGCCCGTGAGCAATGTCCTTAATCCCAAATGGCTTGCATCGTAGACTCTGTGATTCAGTTGTCCATTGAATTGATATCGTTTTGTGATTTACGATATTTGTGATACTCTGCAGTTGAGGTCAAAGTCGAGCTCGCCCTCCTGGAGAAGGACAAGGAAGGTGATCTGATGTCTCCTAATGGGAAGGCCAGTCCGTTCTCCGAATGCCGCCCCAACGGCTCTTTGGGCCACTGTTCGGACGAGGAGGCGGCGGCACTGAGACCCCAACACAAGCACCGGGACTACATCGAGGCCACCGTGTGCCATGTTAAAGATCTGGAGAACGGACAGTAAGATATGCTGAATGAAAGCTTTTAATATAAGGCCTACACGGTGAATTGTAATAAGGGTGTTGGTGCTTTCAGCCTCAGATCAATTAATCAAAATGTTTTGCATATATGTGAGCACTCCAAACAAATTCAGACCCTCCCGAAAGCAAACTTCAGACCATCTCGGGAGAATCCAGTCATGCACCAATACTGTAGTTACATTAGCAACACCTCTGGTTTGAGACATAGTTTGACAGTGTTGTTCAATTTAAGATGAGTCAGCAGTTGGAAAGTCTTTATGTAATAATTATGATCAGTAAACAAGCCTACATTGGTTGACATTCTACACAATACATAGCATCAATAAAGTATATTAATTGAAGGTTTTGAATGTTATTATTTTTGTTTTTAATTAGAACAAAGAGGACTCTATGTGAAATCACCCAAAATGTGTTGAATGGAGGCTTTTAAGATATTTGTACTAAATCATACTGAAAGTTCTTATTGGACAGGATTTATTCATGCATGAAGAGTGATTATTTCCCCGTGTTTAATGTGGCAGAATGCGTGAGGTGGATCTTGGGGCGGGCAGAGCTCTCCTCATTAAGGATCATGGGGAATTCTCGGCCATGGGGCACAAATGTCCGCACTACGGGGCACCGCTGGTAAAGGGTGAGGCCCATCCTCCACACTCACTTTCTGCTGAATATGTCATCAGACTTTGTCCCGTCTGAGTTTCTTATCAAAAAGATATTTTATGATCATCAGCTACATGACTAATGTTATCAATCTCACCAGACACACACATCTGATTGCAATCTGTACAGGAGAAGACCTAGAGGAAAAAAAAGTGTTGGATCTGCACTGATCTAGTAGTGTTTGTCAATGTGTTTCATGATGACATTTACATCAGATGGTAGTTTTTACATTTATATTAGATTAGATTACCTTGTATGCATATATCCAACCACCAAACCAAATTCCTTGTATAAATTTCTTGGTAATAAACTTCATTCTGATTCTGGTAACATTTAAAAAAAGGTCTCAATCTTCTTTGATAAGTTTATAATCAAGAACTGGTTAATAACTATTAATAAAAGTTCCCTTCATTTTTCTAGATGTTAAGCTAGTCCTTACATGCACATCTCATAGTAAATGAGTAGAGCAGAAGAGTTAAGCAATGACACAACAGATTACATCAACCTTAATGATCTCTTGGGCAACAGAACAATGTGGCAGAGCTTTGTGATCATAATGGTTATTGTTCTCTTGGCAGGAGTTCTGTCTAAAGGCCATATTCGATGTCCGTGGCATGGAGCCTGTTTTAACATTGCAACCGGAGACATTGAGGACTTCCCTGGTTTAGACAGTCTTCCCACCTTTCAGGTGATGCTGTAATTATAAGTCCTACAACGTCGAATGTCATTGTAATGACGTGTTTACTCCAGAGTATGTTCAGTGGTACACTGTCTTTCAATGAACAGATACATCAGGACAATGTATGATACACAGACATTAAGAATCAAAAAGGGACCACCATAACAGACAGTGCACCACAACCAAACGTGACCTCTGCATTTGACCCATCCGTGAAGGAGCAGTGGGCAGGTTTTTTGGCAGCGCCCGGCAAGCAGTGCTTGGGCACGGTACCCTGCTTGTGGGCACCTCAGTGGCACCTTTACTGGTCCGGGACATGAACCGGTGACCTTCCGTTCACGAGGCCAAATATTGTTATTTGTAATAATGGTCAGTTCACAAGGTATTGTCACTGCACATTTAAGTTGTGGTGGGTAAGATTATAATCACTTTGTTCCAAAGTTGATTTTGAATCCAACAACGAAATAATTTGTTTTCCAAAGTCATGGGCAAAGATACAGAGGTACCTTTTTTGACTTACAATGTATTACACTGTTAATTCCTTTATTATTTATTTATGATATTTTGAGTGAAACAGCTCACAAGAATAGCTGAACCTAGTTTCTCATTGCCTACACATGGCATTGCATAAAATGTGCATTTGTTATAGAAAATACATGCTATCACACTTCTTAATTATATCATAGCTATACAGGTATAGAACATATATTTTCAAATGTGTTTCAGATTTTTTATTCTATTTTTGCCCTATCTGTTAAGGTCTTTGACCTCAACCTTTTAAATATGTAAGTAGGAAAGTCTTTAATGATCATTTGAGTTGTGAAAATAAACAGAGTGGACAGGTGATGATTTGGGTGGTAAGGTGACAGTCTTGCAGGTGGAGATCAAGACAGACCCACAGGCCAGAGAAGGTTAATGAGGAAGACAAAAACAACATAGTGCAAAGTTACAGTGAGACAGGAGACTAACATTTTACCCTTGTTTTTGCCACAGGTCAGAGTTGAAAAGGACAAGGTGATTATACGGGCAAACAAGCAGGTAATACGACCTCTCACTACTCCTCAAGGTGTGTTGGCTTGTACGTGTGTAAAAAGTGTAAATTTAATGAAGACTGTAGAATTTATTGACTATGTTCATAATTTAGTAACTGTCTTTTAATAAATGTCTGTTCTGTCAGGCTCTCCAGACGCAGCGGAGGACAAAGGCCATGTCAAAGTGCTCAGCCGTTATCAACTCCAGCACAAGCTTTACCCATGTTCTCATTATCGGATCAGGTAAGAACCTTTTAGTCCCAGTCAGACAAGGGCAGCATTCTAAATATATCTATGCAAAATCAGACTATTTGAGTACTGTAATTTAGCCTTAACAATTTTGCATTAAAGTATGTCAGCATATCAAGTAAATCAAGTAGGCCTATGGTATGTCTAAAATAGCTGAACAGTGGCAGCTCCAAAAATAAGTTCTACAGAAAAGTAGGGAGGCAGCCATGATAGCTTCATTAAAATGAGTTGATAACGATACATTGATCTACAATGCTACATCAATTCAATGTTCAGCAAGCACATATCACTGAATCACTGAAAAGGTAAAAAATCATAGATATTGTAACATCCATATATATTGAACAGGAGGTCATTTTCATTTAAATATCTAGATGAGCTCAGGAATAAAAATAATATTTTAGTTGCTTTTTATGATTTAATATGAATGTAAGTGATTGTGTTAAATCAGAAGATAAATAGTCTCATATTAACTACAGGATCCTAAATTAAATCAAATGAAACCATATCATAGCAGACTTTGGGATATCAGTAGACACTGAATCGTTAGTCACTGAATCAATATGATATTGAATTGTGATCTAACTTGTGAGTCACACCCCTAATTAAAATACTGCACGTTAAATCCTTATGAATAAAACTATATTGGGCAGTGGTGGTGCAACAGTCGTTGGCATTGGTGATGATAAATTGAGAGTTTGAATTCTTGAAAAGCCTACAGCTGGGCCTCTGAGAGACTGTGCCTGTAACTAAGAAACTGGGAGTCTGCTAAATGGCATACAGTGAGTTACAGTGATTTTAATGGTAAAGTGTGTGTAATTCTTATATTTAGTAATTATTTTACAATGAATTTGAGTGTAGTCCTCTCTTATTTTTGAACCAAGACTTTTATAACAATAATACACTTTATAATAATAATGCAAGGACTTTTAAAAATAGAATTACTTTCTAATTGCTTTATAGTACAAATGATAAAGTTATCCCATATTTGTGCTTCAGACTTGCTTCATGACTCATGAGTATTTTCACTGATATATAATACAAAAGTAAAGGAATAATCTTTTTAATTAGCAGTAATGCTAGAGAGGCATACAATTGTAAGCTAAAAGGGCAAGTCACATGGCTAGCCGCTAGCTCACGTTCAGTGTATTTTGCTTTCTTCAGTAGAGTGTACTTTTAAGGTGTTATTTTCAGTCCTTTTCTTTGGGAACTCTGTTCAAGAGTGTCGAAAAAACAAGTGTTTTCATCGTTTGCTCTATTTATTGAAGGGTGTTCGTCTATTTTACCAGTTCGATAAACACAAGTGATTTGGCGTTTACTCAATGTAGAAGCGAAATTTTTTAAATGTTTGCGCTTCAGTGTGTGACGTTGTATTATGGCTATTGTAGATTCAAAAGAAAAATGGAGGGGGTAAAATTTTAAGTCATACATTTGCTAGAAGAAAAGTCTGATATTTTCTGAGACTAAAGTGTCAAATTTAAGAGAAAAGACTCTATGTAATCTCAGAGAATATCTGAGTTTTCTTCTTGTAAATCCACGACTTTAATCTCAGAATATCTGAGATTCTTCTCAGAATTTTTTTTCCCTCATTAGGGGGCCATGCAGTGGAACACTGCGTGGAACCCTATTGGAAATGTGCTGAATTTTTTTTTTTTTTAATTCTGCCTTAAAACGCGTTGTGGAGAAAAAACTGTAAGACCTGCAGCTTTGAAATTTGGCAGGTAGGTCCGGTACCCCACCCACTACTCAGGCAAAAAAAAATGCACCAATATAAGCTATTTTGCGTTTTTCGCAAATAATAACTTTTGAACCGTAGCTCCGATTCTCAAAAATCTTATACCATCTTATTCCTTGAGTCAAGACGAATCTTTTAGACCCTCGCATCTATTTCTGTCATATTTGATTTTTCGCTAATTTGCATAATATGCAAAACCATCTTTTGCTAACTAGTCCCTGGATTTTTGTCCAATCTGCTTGCAACTGGTATCATTTGAATCCCAGCACATTTTAAATTTAGGTCTTCATTTGGCTGTAATATACAAATAAATGTGGTCGGCTTGGCATAGGACTGCAATGCCACACACTGAGTGTCATAGAAATCCGGCTCTGGGTGGGCTACAGCTTAGAAATTTGACAGGTAGGTCTGGCACCCCTCCCACAACTCAGGCAAAAACAATTGCACCACTCTGCCAGTTGGTGGCGCTATAATAAGCTATTTTGCGTTTTGCCTAATAAGTTTTGAACCGTAGCACCCTAGATAAAAGGATGAAACGTGTCATTTTTCAACGTCTGTCCACTTCGATTCGTCAAAAACTGATAAAGCTGCAAATTGCATGACCTCCGTAATCACTGCTTGCAGTTATATATTTTTTTCTTTTTAACCTACAAATGCCCTTATGCGCCGTCGTATCTCAGTGAGACTAGTTTGCTACCATGTATATGAATAATTTCCACTGACTTGCATGTCCCGCTTTCCACTCCTGGCCTCCAGGTCCTGCTGCGCTGGTGTGTGCTGAGACGCTGAGGCAGGAAGGCTTTACCGACCGCATCGTCATGTGCACCATGGACAAGCACCTGCCGTATGACAGACCTAAACTGAGTAAGGTTTGTACAGAGTCTGCAGACTGAACCACAACGCAACAGACATAAAACTATGTGTTTTCTACAATACAATGGTAAAGGAATAAACTTAATATTGAAAATGAAATGGCAAACGCGCATGTAGCTCGGCTGGCCGCTAGCAGAGTGTTCTTTTTATGTTATTTCCAGCCCTTTTCTCTGGGCTTCGAAGAACATAAGTGTTTACTCAATTTATTCAAATGTGTTTTTGTCTATTTTAAAGTATCGAAGAACATAAGTTATTTGATGTTTATTCACTGTAGAAGCGAATTAAAAGTAAAAGTCTCTCTACGTTTGTTTGTAATAAGGGGACATATTCGCAGTTTCCGATTCCGATTGACATCTCATTCGGCAGCGTCTTCTTCCGCGGCTTTGCAGCTTCATTATGGGGGATGTTTACGGTGGCGAACACTGCGCCGTTTACCATCATCACGTTTAATTAACGAAATAAAACGTTAGAAAAACTTAATGCAGCGTGAGGAGGGCAAGATTTATTTGCTCAAATCCTGAGAAATGACAGTGCACTTCCTTCAAAACTCTGATTAAGATAAAAATGCATTTATGAAATAAAACATTCTCAGTACACAGCAGGCGTTTCTCTGTATTATGCACATTATTTATAAATAGAATTCCAAGATCATTTTAGAGGTCTGAATCACTCTGGGTCAGGCAAATTTTGACTTCACATTAAATATCAGGTTTGCTTTTCTCAGAAAATGAAAAGTGAAAGATTATTTGTCATTGTGAACATACCACAGCACAGCACACAGTGCACCACAGCGAAATGTGACCTCTACATTTGACCCATCCGTGAAGGAGCAGTGCTTGGGGACGGTACCTTGCTCAATAAGTACCTCAGTGGTACCTTTACCGGTCTGGTATTCGAACTGGTGACCAAATTTGGCAAATCAATTCTGAGTTCTGAAAAACATCTGGTTGGACTGAGGAATTGCAGGCCTTAACTGGAAAAATCTGATTCCATGACCTGTCATTAGTAAACATCAGAGGATTTTTAAAAACCATGAATTCTTGTCTGTCCTATTCAGTCCTTAGAAAGCACAGCTGAACAACTTCAGCTCCGGTCAATGGAGTTCTTCCAAAGTCATGATATAGAGCTGTTACTAGAGAAAGAGGTGAGTTTGACTCACATATATGAAAATCCTAACCCTAAATAAAAGGCAGAGCACAAATGTTCAATCCATTCACTGGTTTCTACTCAGGCTGTGTCGGTGGACGTGAAGACCAAGACAGTGACATTTCAGGACGGCTACAAGATGGAGTACAGGAAGCTTCTCATCGCGACAGGAAGCAGGTAAATTTGTCCAGAGAATGTTTCCAAGAACAACTTGGTCAGTTGTTGTCATGTACTGTTGTCTTTTTAAACTATATGAGTCAAAAAGGCAGCAAGGTCATATTTTCACATGCAAATTAGGTTTGTGGCAAACTTGCAGTGGACTTCTAGCAAACTTTGTGGAAAACTTATGCACCTGGTAAAT